>JAYESA010000008.1:80862431-81014931 GCA_036927795.1 Iris macrosiphon | reverse complement strand
TTCAACAGTAAGTGGGTATTAGTAGCAATTAGAGTATCAGAGAGGGTGAGAGATAGAGTAGTATAAGTTCTATAGGAGGAGTGCACTGTATTGAGGTTAGTTTTTTAGAGAATTGTGTACTAGTATGCATTATAAGGGTTCCAGTGAGTGTCAGTAGGGATAAAGGTTGTATGAAGGATGATGGCAGTAGAGTATTTGAGGTGTGTATATCAGTGTAAATACACTGATAAGTGTGTATCAGTGAAACTATACTAATATGGGTATTAGTATTTGGTTAGTCGGTATAGGTTAGTGAGGGAAATTGAGATATCAAGATATAATATTGGTATCAAGATATTGGTGCACAGTGAGGTAAGAGGAGAATTAAGGTAAGTCTAATAGCTAAGGCATTGGGTAGGTGAGTAGGTAATAGTGTTATAGTTAAGGTAATGCAAGTTTAGCTATTAAGTTATTACTAAAATAGATATAACTAAATAGTATTGACTTAGAAACTTAGGTGATAACCTAGTATAGCTATTATAAGCTAGAGTTAGCTAGTTAATGACTTAGTTTGACTTATATTAACTAGTTTGACCTAGTTGGGCTAAGTGTGACCTAGTATGGACCTAGAAAATCATATTTAATGCATTTAGCTCATTTCTCATTCATTACACCAAGTGACATGATATTTCCTATATAGGTGCGTGTGACACCAACTTGGATACCGAGTCATACTTGTTGCTCAGGACCATATGCGAGTACATTCTCTGATAGTTTTCTTATTTGATAGTCTCTATATTTTATGTATTTAGTATTGAGATATTTGATTCTTGACACGATGGTTTTATGGATTGATATACGTGGATCTTGGTCATGAGATATTATTGTCATGGTTATTCAATGTTCTCCTTGTCGTACTTCGTGATTACTCAGTAATTACTGTGATATCTTAATGATTATATTGACCGTGATCATAGTGCATAATATTATTGACAATGTAGTATGATATATGTATTATAATATATGGTGATTTGGATCCGTATACTAGTCGTGGGTTGGGAAAGTATTAGTGGATATGTGATCATACCTTATAGCCCGTGATGTAGTATAGCATGTGATAGTTAGCAGATCATGCAACTCACGCGTGATCACGCTAGCTCACCTTTTATATATATCCCTTGTTAGGCCCAAGACGATCGCATCATCTTACTAATATTTCAAGGCATATTTATATATATTGTTTCCTTTATTCCAGTCATTATATTATTGTTCCTCACCATATTGTTCTCAGATCTTGCCATTATTCCACCATGATATTTTTTTCGTGATATATGCTAGTTTAGTTACTTTCATCATTTAATTTTATTGCTATTATTGTTTTATAGTTTCTGTCAATTATCGGAACTGTTATTTGGGATGTACTTTGCTCCAATCCTGATTGGATATATTTTTTAGATGATTAATTAGAGGACTGGTGTCCTACGCACTATGGACCACATGAGGGCGAGCCAGTTGAGTTATCACCCGTAAAGCCTGTCGATTTAGTACCAGTAGTTGATGAGATATAGTTAGTTCTTTCATGATATTGTTTATGTCAGTTAGACTTTGGCCTTGTATTATTATTTGATGTCTTGTGTTGAGATTAGACTTTGACTTATGATGTATTGTGACTTTATTTCTTTCCTTCTATTCTATATCGTGCCACATCTTCCTTTAGTTTGTTATTGTGATTGAGTATTATTTACCATTATCATATTATCCTCCATTTGGGAGTTGAGATATCTTGATAGGTACATATATATATATATATATATATATATATATATATATATATATATATATATATATATATATATATATTATGTGAGATATTAGATAGTATTTTTGACCTAGATAGTGTTCTACCATCAATGCTGCGGTGTTGGCTGGACATACCCACGTACTCGTACTCTTACACCAGATGCAGGTCGTGACACATTTTTGTGGTGGCCCATGCAGATCAGGCTTCGCAACTAGTACAATATCGAAGTAGTAGTACTCGGACTTAGAGTATTATTATAAGCCTGTATAGGATATAGGACTAGGATATAGGATGAGGGGATACTCGATCACTACTAGGAATATTTTTAATCTTTTGAATTTGTTATCTTTATTATTCATAATAATTATTTTGTTTGAAATATTACTGTCCTTCCTTGGTGCTATCGTATCTTGCACAATATGTATTTTTTTGTTTGAATCTGTCCTCGGGATGCCACTAAAGACACGATCACAGCGCTCTGGAGCAGTTTCGGTAAGATCTGTTACTTCGTTACCTCCGAGAGAGACAACAGTGACTGTTCCACCTTCTTTCGCTCAGAGGATTGTTTCATCGGTCCAGGTGAGCATTTCAGCAGCAGCTTTTGGGGTACTCCACCACCAGTTTCGAGGATTGTTTTATCAGTCACGGAGGATCTTCCATCACCACCACCTATGCCAGCAGACGGGACGCAGATGTTTTCTATGTTCCAGGAGATGATGGCAGCGCAGTAGAGGCAGACAGATGTTCTACGGCAGGGCATCGAAAGTGCTCACCAGTTAGCACTAGATACTATGGAGAAGGTAGCACTTGTTCAGCCACAGACCGTGCCGCTTTATCCTACCCCATACCATCCGAGATCGGGTACCATCATTGACTTCAAAAGGATGGGGCCCATGGACTTCAGGAGCATTGAAGGCATATTGTACGCCGACGATTGGATCAAGGACATAGAGAGGGCCCTGAGGCTAGCACATATTTTAGAGGGTCTACAGGTAGAGGCAGCATTTATCCAGATGTTCGACATTGCTCTGACATGGTTCTCCATAGACTCGAGGATCGTGGTGCCAGTATTAACTTGGGAGGCTTTCAAAGAGCTTTTCAAGGAGAAGTTCTTTCCAGATGTGGCTCTGAGTGCTCAAGAGAACCAGTTCCTAGACCTCGTCCAGGGGAATATGATGGTGGATGAGTACGCAGTGGAGTTCTATAGACTAGAAATATTTGTAGAGGGACATAATCCTCTAGGGAAGTCCCGAAAGTTTCAGATGTGTTTGATCAGGGAGATCAAATCTCTCAGTAGAAGACACCATACATCGATATTCGAGGATATCCTGATGGACGCATAGAGGGTAGACAATGACGTGGAGCTCAAATCCAAGAGGATGCAAGACACATTAGGAGGATCTAGCAGTAGTGTGGGTCCAGCCAAACGACCCCACTTCTAGCAGCAAAGGACCTTCCAACAGCGAAGATAGCAGTTTCATGTACCATATCGAGCACCAGCACAGAAAGCATACAAGGCCCCAAGACCAGCACAACAGGCCCCACAATATACTTATTGTGAGAAGATTGGACATATATTAGAAGTTTGTAGGTAGAGGCTTAGAGTGTGCCTCTACTACAGAGAGCTAGGTCACCAGTTAAGGGAATATTTAGTGGCTCCGATTCGAGCAGGCCAGGGAGAAGCACCAGCACAGAGAGTACAAACGAGGCCACCTGCGGGACAGCAGAAGGGACCTCCTTTACAGACTCAGTAGCAGCATTTATCCAGCAGCAGCAGCTGAGAGGTACATCGCGAGGGTGAGCTTTTTCCATGACAGTTGAGGAGGAGGAGCAAGTCGAAGATGTGATATCAGGTTCAGTTCTCCTTGATTCTATTCCATCTTATGTTTTATTTTATTCAGGTGCATCCTATAGCTTTGTATCTGTATCTTTTGCTCTTAATCATCGATTAGAGTCTGAACCTTTGGCTAGGACTTGAAAGATTATGACTGGGGGAGGCATTATCTTGGTCAGTGATGTTTGCAAGGATCGAAGAGTTATACTAGTAGGCCGAAAGTTGAGCGCGTGCTTACTCGTAATGCCACTTTCGAGCTATGACATTGTACTAGAGATAGATTGGTTGAGTAGGTACCATGCTAGTATAGATTATCGTGGAGGCAGAGTTTTATTTCGACTGTCAAGAGAGCCAGAGTTTGAGATTGTCAGAGGAGCAGTAGAGCAGAGCGAGGATGCCATCTGTGGAGCCATGGTGGTAGATAAAGAGTTGTCACATTTATTGATAGCGAAGTTCATAGATATTTTGCTAGAGGAGTTGTCGGGTTTGCCGCTAGATCGAGATATTGAGTTCTCTATAGATTTGGTGACAGTCGCAGAGCCAATATCTCAGTACGTCTATAGATTCAACAACAATGAACTGGTAGAGTTGAAGAAATAGATGGATGAGTTACAGGATAAAGGTTTTATTCGATCCAGTTCATCACCATGGGGTGTACCGGTATTGTTTGTACCGAAGAAGGATGGAATAGTATGCATGTGTATAGACTACAGGGCTCTAAACAACCTCACTATAAAAAACAAATATATGCTGCCAAGGATTGACGATCTCTTCAATCAGTTAAGCGAAGCAAAGTTATTTTCGAAGATAGACTTGAGGTCAGGTTACCACCACGTGAAAGTAAAAAAGGAGGATATTCTGAAGATAGCTTTTCAGACTCGGTATGGCTAGTTTGAGTTGATGGTGATGCCATTTGGGTTGACCAATGCCCCAGCGATATTAATGAATCTGATGAACAAGGTGTTCAACCAGTATCTTGATAAGTTTGTGGTAGTATTTATTGATGATATTCTGGTGTATTCGAAGACCCCGAATGAGCATGAGGAGCACCTGAGAATAGTTTTGGAGACTCTCAGAAAGGAGAAGCTTTATGGCAAGATTTTGAAGTATGAGTTCTTCCTTGACAAGGTTGAAATTCTTGGTCATGTGATAACAGGTGATAGAATCTCAGTGGACCCAAAAAAGATTTCAATAGTGGAGTCATGGGCTACTCTAAGTTCAGTAACAGAGATCAGGTGTTTTCTTAAGCTAGCAGGTTATTTCCGGACGTTTATACAGGACTCCTCCAGGATTGCGGAGCCGATGACTAGGCTGACCAGGAAGTATGTGGAGTTTATCTAGACAGAGAAGAGTAATGCCACTTTCGAGGAGCTGATGAGACGGTTAACGACAGCTCTAGTATTGACATTGCCATCTGGATTAGGTGGATTCACTATCTATAGTGATGCGTCAGAAAAGGGTTTAGGTTGTGCCTTACAGCAGAATGGGAAGGTGATTGCCTATGCTTCCAAGCAATTACTTCCTTATGAGAAGAATTACCCTACCCACGATTTGGAATTGGCAGTAGTTATTATTTTTTAAAGCCGTAGAAACACTATTTGTACGGAGAGCGTGTGGAGATCTTCACAGACCATAAGATCTTGAAGTACGTGTTTATCCAGAAAGAGCTAAACATGAGATAGGGCGATGGTTGGAGTTGAGAAGGCCTTCGACATATCATTACAGTACCATCCAGGGAAGGCCAACTTTGTCGCTGATGCCTTGAGTAGATATCAAATGGATATGTGCTTAACTATGAACAGATATTTATTGGCCGATCTTGATAGCTTGGGTATTGATGTGCTGGTACCAGGTGTCGAGATGTTGTCACCCTCACTTTTCCAAATAGGGGTAACTTAGTAATTTGGCATAGTTATTTTATTTTTAGGAATTAAATATTACTTGGTGTGCTATATAATTATTTGGTGCTTTGTATTATTTATTTATAGTAGTGGGCTAGCCTATTAAATAGACTTGACACTAATGAACCCAATTAGACTTGTCATGACAACTTATTGAGCCCAACATGGACTAGGTCCATTAGACCCATTTCTACTAATTAGTTAGGAGATTTAAACTAATTTGTATTAGTGTAGATGCTTTCCAAAATATTCATCCTTAATTATTTTTCATAATTCTTTATGTAGGGGCAACTTAGACATTTGCTTATAACTTGGAGAGGGAAAAAGGGGGGTCGGCCACTATAGAGAGGCTTTTCTCTCTCTCTCTCTCTCTCTCTCTCTCCCCCCCCCCTCTCTTTCTCCTCCCCATTTGTACTCATTTTTAGATTCCCAAATTTCTAGATCCCCAATTACCTTTATCCATCCATCAATCCCTCTCAATTCATTCACATTCCCTATCATTTTTATCACTTAAAGAGTATTGGAGCTTGGAGTAGCAAGGAGAACTTGGAGAATGAGCTTTGGCAAGGAGATTGTGTCCGGATCGTGTGCGTGGGAACAATTCATTGGGAATCCATCTTCCAATAGGTATAATTCAGAATTCACCTTCTCTTTGGCTTCTAAATCATGTATTTGACCATTAAGAACTCTCCCATGGTATAGGGCTACCTATAGAAAGAAGTTCTAGGCTCTTTGGTTGTGTAATATAATTTCTATATGATAATTTATGTCTATTTTGGAGGAATTATGAGATTAACACATCAAGTATGTGTCATGGGACTAATTTAGGCTAATTGAACTTAGAACGAAATTGAGAGACTAGCTATGTGTCCATAATTGGACACAAGTAGGCCATATCGCGATACCGTATGATATGAGCTCATATTGGGTATTTTATGCATTTACTCCTCAATTCTCATTGTAGCAAGTTACTTTAGTTATATTTTAATGTATTTAGCTTCTATAAATAATTATTGTAGAGGAACTGGGATTTTGGCTTCCAATGGGGTGTGTCTTATTTTTTGTGTATGTGATGATGTCTGAGAGTGTATCAGTGCCTGGTCTGAAATCTGATAGGCATCTATGAGTGATATGACTTTGATCGAGTGGCTTGTGTGTTGTGTTATTATGACTGTGTATATACATGTGTTCAGAGGTTTATGTAAGGTGTGGTCAGTTGTTGTAGGATTGAGTGTGTGTATTTTATTTTTATATATGAGTTGAGTGTTGTGTACTCACTGTGCAGTATACATTAAGATCAGTGTAGGTGTTCCAGTTGCAGTGACAATTAATGTGTGTGTATACAGTGAAAGAGGGGACTGTGTGTGTGGTTGTGGCTTTATGAGGTGAAGCGACAATGGTGATTGTGTGTTTGTAGTAATATAATTGTTATTTTTGTATGTTAGAAGGTGATGTTAACTGATTCAGTAAGGGGGAAAACTTGGTTTCTGCTATGCACATAAGTGCACAGCAAGTGAGGCTCGAGCCTACAGCAGTAACAAATGGTAAGGTTTAGAGTTGTCTAAAAAGAGTATCAGTATAGGATTAAGTGTTAGTATGTGTTATCCAAGACACTGAATGACTAGTGGAGTATGAAATAACAGGGTAGGTGAACATAGTAGCAACTTGATCAATGTGTGGAAGTAACTGAACCAGAATTGGATTCTTGTATCAATGAGGGTATCATGATGTACAAGTATATGTGAGTGTTAGGTGTCAGTTGCAAGTTAGGATAGGATACCAGTTGTTGTATCAGGTAAGTTAGTATATATATTATCAATTAGTTAGTTATACATAAGTGCCAGTTAGTATATAACTGAGAATGGTTATTATTAGTTAGCTTTTAGTATCAGTCATTAGTTGTGTTAGTTATCATGTAACACAAATAATTAGCTATATATCAGTTAGCCTATTACCTAGTAGTATATATATAGGTAAGATAGTGTATATAGATATGTAGATTATGTTATGATATAGTTATTTGTGTTATCAACTAATATAGCTAGTGTTAGCTAGTAGTGACCTAGTTTGACTTATATTGACCTAGTTGGACCTAGTTTAGGAAGAAATTGACCTAGAAAGCATATTAATACATTCTTTAACTCAATTCTCATTCATTACACCAATTGACAAAATATTTTCTAAATAGGATTGTATAACACCAGCTTGGACATCGAGAGACACCTTTGCTCAGGACCAGAGGTGAGTACATCTCTCTATTAGTTTTCAGTCATGATAGTATTTATATCACATATTCTAGAACTATTTACTTGATTCTGACACAGTAGTTACATGGACTATTACTAAATGGATCCTGTCAAGGGATGTTATCTCCTACCGTGTTCAGCGGGTACTCCTTTATATATATTTCATCGTATGTATCGTATATTAATTATTATGTACTTCGTGTTCACACACTGCTCGTATTCAGTATGCTTATATTCGTGTTCGTAATATGTCGTGATCGGATCCATGAGTATTGGTTGGGGACGGGGGAGTAGGAGATGGTTATGTGATCAAGCCAAAGTATATTTGTGTACATGTCGATTATATATCACACGTTTAATCAAGTTACCATATTATATTCGTGTTCTACCTAACCCGATCACATAACGAACTTGTACTCTAAAGCACATTAACTAGTTTATCTATTTCCTTTACCTGCAGTTATTCCATATTGCATGTTCTTTCTTTCAATATATTACCTGTTTACTTTTGTTCATTTCCATTCCTATTTCTAGTTCATCTGGTATTCTTTTCTATTACTTGTCATATATGCTCTACCATGTATTTAAAAATTCTTTCATAGTTTTGTACTTCGCTCCAATCCTGATTGGATATATTTTTCAGATGATTGGCTTGAGGAGCAGTATCCCACTTACTAAGGGTCGTAGGATGGCGAGCCATTAAAGGATACTCCCTTAGAGCAGGAGAACTTAGTGCCAGTGACAGAGGAGGCTTAGACTTATATTTTAGACATTGTATTAGTCTTATTTTAGACTCATGGCATGTATATTATTATTTTTGGAGTTGTTTGTGCCTAGACTCATGGTGTGGACTTGTGGATATTTTGTGATACTTATTTTATCTTTCTATTCCATATATTGTTCTATCTTCCTTAATTTGATTTTGTGATTGAGTATTGATATCTTATCATGTCATTATATTTGTTCCTCCGTATGGAGTTGAGATGACATTAACAGGTACCTTATATATATTGTATGAGATACTTAGATATTATTGTGGACCAAGATTGCGTTCTACATCATTCTTACGACGTAGACTAGGCATTGTTCACCACTCGTGCCCTTATTCCGGTTGCAAGTCATGACACATTTTTAGTGGTGGCCCATATAGGTCGAGAGGTCATAACTAGTATGATATCATAGTAGTGCTCAGACTTAGAGTGCTGCTACGAGCCTACTTTAGGATATAGGATATAGGCTGAGAGTATACTCAATCACAACTAGGAACACTTCCAACTTATTGCTTTTGCTATCCTTATCAATTTGAATACTTGTTTACTTTGAATATTTATGTCCTTCTTTGATGAATCTTACTCAATATTTTTTCCTTTGTTTTAATCTATCTTAAGGATGTCGTCGAAGACACGATTCCAGCGCTCAGGCACAGTGTCAGCGAGGTCGATCACTTCGCCGCCTCTGAGTAGGGCAACAACAGCCACTGTTCCATCAGCTTCAGCTCAGAGGGCCGCTTCACCGGTCCAGGTGGACGTTACTGTAGTAGCTTTTGGGGTTGCTCTACCTGCAGTACAAAGGATCGTACCTACAGTATCAGAGGAGCTTTCACCACCACCACCAGCAGTTGATCCAGCGCAGGTGTTTGTGCTCTTTCAGCAGATGATAGGGAACAGAAGGCCCAAGCGAAGGCCCACCAGTGACAGTCTGAGGTCATGAGGCAGGGCATTGAGAATGCCCACCATCTTGCACTTGCCGCAGTCGAGAGAGTTCTTTTGGTCCAGCCATAGGTAGCTTCACCTACGCAGGCCCAGCAGCAGCCAAGGCCGGGGACTATCATTGATTTCAAGAGGATGGGGCCTAAGGACTTTAAAGACATTGAAGGGATTATTTATGCTGATGACTGGATCAAAGACATAAAGAGGAACCTGCGGTGGCACATATTCCAGAGATCTTACAAATGGAGGCAGCATAGAGCATGATGTTCGATATCGCATTAACATGGTTCAGCACAGACCCGAGGATCATAACACCTGGACTTATTTAGAAAGGTTTTAAAGAGCTTTTCAAGGAAAAAATTCTTTCCAGACATGGCTCTAACTTATCTATAGAGCCAGTTTCAGTACCTCGTCTAGGACAGCATGACGGAGGATGAGTACGCTGTAGAGTACTGCAGATTAGGTCACTTTGTGGAGGGGTAGAATCCTCGGGCGAAGGCCAGAAAGTTCAGAAAGGGTCTAAATAGGGAGATTAAATCTCATACCATCGGATACCGTACCACTACATTTGAGAAGATCCTGGCACAGGCATAGTAGACAGAGGATGATTTGGAACTTGGATCCAAGAGAATAAGCGATCCTTCAGGAGCTAGCAGTAGTGCGGGCCCAACAAAGAGGCCTCACTTTCAGCAGCAACATTAGTGACACTTCCAACAGCCAAGGCAGCAGTTACCCGTATCGTTTAGAGCGCCAGTGTAGCAGGCAAATTAGTTTTAGAGGCCAGCTTAGCCAGCTACTCTTTACCTATTCTACAAGAAGTCGGGACATGGATGGAATGTGTGCAAAATAAGATTGGACAAGTGTTTGTTCTGTGGATCAATGTACCACCATTTGATAGATTATCGTCAGGCTCCAGCTCATCCAGCTCAGGACGGGGCCCAGGAAAAGACAGTACCCACTAGACCACCAGCGGGATAGTAGAAAGGACCTCCATTGTCGACCCAGCAGTAGAGGTTCACACAGCACCAGCAACAGCAGAGAGGTACGCAGCAGGGGTGAGCTTTTGCCATGACAGTTGAGGAAGAGGAGGAGGAGCTAGTCGGAGATGTCATATCAGGTTTAGTCTATCTTGATTCTTTTCTAACTCATGCTTTTTTGGATTCTGGTATTGCACATAGTTTTGTATCTGTATCTTTTGCTTTGAAATATCATCTTGAGGCTGAACCATTGGCGAGGACTTACAAGATCACGACCGAGGATGGCATTTTCCTGGTCAGTAATATTTGCTAGCATAGGAGAGTCACTTTGGGAGACCGAGAGTTGAGCGCGTGTCTACTCATAATGCCACTTTCAAGCTACGATGTAGTACTCGGTATGAATTGGTTGAGTAGGCACCATGCTAGTATCGATTATCGTAGAGACAGAGTTTTATTTCAGATGCTAGGAGAGCCAAAGTTTGAGTTCACCAGAGAAGCCGCAGAGCAGAGCGAGGGAGCCTTCTGTAGAGCGATGGTAGAGGAGCAGGATCTGCATCATTCGTTGATTCAGAATTTATGGACGTTTCAGAAGGATTTGTCGGCGTTGCCACCAGACCGAGATGTGGAGTTCTCTATAGACTTGGTTCCAGGCGAAGAGCTAATATCATAGCACATCTATAAGGTGAACAACAACGAACTGGTGTAGTTCAAGAAGCAGGTGGATGAGTTACAGGACAAGGGCTTCATTCGCGCTAGTTCCATCACCGTGCGGTGCTCCGGTATTATTTGTACTGAAGAAGGATGGATCGATACGTATGTGTATGACTACATGGCTCTTAACAATCTCATTATCAAGAATAAATACCTATTAACGCAGATTAACGATATGTTTGATTAGTTAAGCGGAGCAAAGGTATTTTTGAAGATGGACTTGAGGTTGGGGTACCACTAGGTAAAAGTAAAGAAGGAAGATATTCTGAAGACAGCTTTCAGGACTCAGTATGGTCAGTTTGAGTTTTTGGTCATGTCGTTTGGGTTGACTAATGCCCCGATGGTATTAATGAACCTAATAAAAAAAGTGTTCCATTAGTATCTGGATCAGTTTGTAGTGGTGTTTATGGATAATATTTTGGTGTATTCGAAGACCTCGGAGGAGCACGAAGAGCACCTAGGATAATTCTAGAGACTCTCAGGAAGGAAAAGTTTTATGGTAAGCTTTCGAAGTATGAGTTCTTTCTTGATAATGTTGAATTCCTCAGGCATGTGCTTACAGGAGACAGAATCTCAGTGGACCCGAAGAAGATATCAGCAGTTGAGTCGTGGTCTACCCCGAGTTTAGTGGCAGAGATCAGGAGCTTTCTTGGATTGGCAGGCTATTACCGGAGGTTTGTTCAAAATTTCTCCAGGATTACAAAGCCGATGACTAGGATGACCAGGAAAGACGTAGAGTTCGTTTGGACAGAGGAGTGTCAGGTTGCCTTTGAGGAGCTGAAGAAGAGGTTGACTACAGATCCAGTGTTGATGTTGCCATCGGGGACAGGAGGATTTTCCATATATAGTGTTGCTTCGGGATAAGGGTTTGGGTTGTGTGTTGCAGAAGAACGAAAAGGTGATTGCTTATACATCCAGGAAATTATGCCCTCATGAGAAGAATTACCCTACCTACAATTTGGATTTGGAAGCGGTCATTTTTGCTCTAAAGATGTGATAACACTACTTGTACGGAGACTGTGTGGAGATATTCACAGACCACAAGAGCTTAAAGTATTTATTTACGCAGAAAGAGCTCAATATGAGGCAATGGCGATGGTTGGAGTTGATGAAGGATTTTGACATATCCTTACAGTATAATCCAGGGAAGGCCAACGTAGTTGATGATGGATTTTGTAGGTATCCAATGGTTATTTGCTTAACGAGGGACAGACATTCATTGGCTGACCTTGATAGTTTGGGAATTGAGGTGTTAGTTCCTAGAGTTACGGCATAGATATGGAAACTTCAGGTACAGTCAGAGTTGATAGACCGAATCATAGCCGCACAGTTAAGGATGAGTCTCTGAGGAGCATCAGAGTGAAGGTTCATATAGGATTGGCAGAGGAGGTCAGTATTGCAGAAGATGGGTTATTGTGGCATGGTACCAGATTATGTGTGCTGAGTAGAGCATTGCGCGAGGAGATTCTTCAGGAGTTGCATCGATCTCAGTATTCTATGCATCCAGGTGCCAATAAGATTTATAGAGACATGATAGATCATGTTTGGTGGTATGGTATAAAGCGAGAGGCAGGAAGCTTCGTATCCAAATGCTTGGTATGCCAGCAGGTAAAGGCAGAGAGATGGAGGCCAGGTGGTTTGCTTCAGCCTTTACCCATTTCAGAGTGGAAGTGGGAGCATGTGACGATGGATTTTATTTCAGGGCTTTCGGGTTCTCCAGGAGGTAAAGACGTAATTTAGGTCATCGTTGACAGGTTGACCAAATTAGCCCACTTCTTGCCATTTAAAGTGGGTACGTCTATGGAGAAGCTCGTGGAGATGTATGTGCTGCATATAGTCAGATTGTATGGAGTTCCTGTGAGCATAGTCTCGGATCGAGATAGTCGCTTCATATCACACTTCTGGAGGAGTTTGCAGGCTAACTTGGGCACTCAGCCCAAGTTTAGTACGGCATATCACCCTCAGACAAACGGGCAATCGAAGAGGACTATCCAAACTTTCAAGGATATGCTACACACCTATGTTTTATATTTTGGAGACTCTTGGGAGGATCACCTTCACTTGGTAGAGTTGCTTATAAATAGCTACCATGCCAGTATCGAGGTGTCACCATTTGAGGCATTGTATGGACGGAGATGTTGTATTCCATTATTATGGGATGATGTTGGTGAGAGAGCCTTTTTGGGACTGGAGATGGTTGTGGATGCAATTGAGAAGGTGAAGCTTATCAGGGATAGACTTTGGGTGGCACAGGACAAATAGTAGCATTGGGCCGACAGCCACTGGAGATCCTTGGAGTTAGAGGTATAGGTTTTGTTGTATTGCTTGTGTTTCCTTATTCTAGATAGAGTGCTAAGGCTGTATTTTGTGCTAGGTTGGCGATCTAGTATTTTTGAGAATTTTTCCGACACGGGGCACAATTCTCTTTGGTGGAGGCGGTAAGCTTAGTCCATAGTTCATCAGACCCATCGGCATTCTTGAGAGGGTCGGTGCAGTGGCTTACAGACTAGACTTATTGCCAGCACTAGAGGGAGTACACAATGTGTCCCACGTGTCACAGCTGAGACGGTACGTGGCAGATCCTAGCCATGTATTAGATCACTCAAAGATTGAGGAGGATCCGACACTTAGCTACCTAGAGCAGCCAGTGGAGATTCTGGATTGCAGGGAGAAGGTGCTGTAAAACCAGATGATTCCTTTGGTACGCATCGCGTGGAGGCATCACTCTCCAGGAGAGTCTACTTGGAAGCGAGAAGCCGAGATGTGCAAGCGATATCCTTATATGTTTGAGCCGTGAGGTATAATTCTTTATTGCTTCCTGTGATTGCTTTTTGTAGCTAGTTTCTTCCTTAAATTTCGAGGACAACATTTTTTTAAGGTGGGCAAGTTTGTCACCCTCAAATTTCCAAATAGGGTTAACATAGTAATTTGGCATAATTATTTTATTTTTAGGAATTAAATACTACTTAGTGTGTATATAATTATTTGGTGCTTTGTATTATTTATTTATAGTAGTGGGATAGTCTATTAAATAGACTTGACACAAGTGAACCCAATTAGACTTATCGTGACAACTTATTAAGCCCAACATGGACTAGGCCCATTAGACCCATTTCCACTAATTAATTAGGAGGATTAAACTAATTTACATTAGTGTAGAAACTTTTCAAAATAGCAATCATTAATTATTTTCCATAATTGTTCATGTAGGGACAACTTAGACATTTTCTTGACTTGGAGAGGGAGAAAGGGGGGCCGGACACTATAAAGAGGCTTTTATCTCTCTCTCTCTCTCTCTCTCTCTCTCTCTCTCTCTCTCTCTCTCTCGTCCTCCTCCTCCTTCTCATTTGCACTCATTTCTAGATCTTCAAATTCTTAGATCCCCAATTCCCTTCACCCCTCCATTAACTACCAAAAAAAGTCAAATTAGCGACGTCTGAAAATGTCGCTAAATAACCAAACAACGTCGCTAAGTTAGTTTAGCGACGTAAATAGCGACATTTTAAAGAAGTCAGAAAAAATCAAGTCGCTAAAAAAAATGTCGCTAAACGTCGCTATGCCGACGTTTTTAGCGACTTTAATGTGTCGCTAAATTTAGCGACGTTTAGCGACGCACGTCACTAATTAGCGACATTTAATAAAGTCGCTAAACGTTGCTAATTAGCGACTTATATAGCGACGTTACACCGACGTCTTTAATGATCTGGCAATACTGCCATGTCAGCAGTTTGCGACGTACATCGACGATTTTAGCGACTTTGTTAGCGACATCTTTAGCGATGTGTAACAGCATCGCTAATTAGCGACGTAGTTAGCGACGTAAATGAACGTCGCTAATTTTCAGAAAAAATAAAAAAAATATTACTGAATTACATTACTGGGTTTGCCAAACCCCTTGGGTTTATTATCAGGTATATGATGGTAGTAGAAATAATTGAATAAAGGATACAATAGCAGCACCAAGGAGGAAAATTCTAGTACACTGGGTAAATACAGGCCAAGTATCAATCATCAGTTGTAAATTAAAATATATTAGAACTGTGTGAATATCCAGCAAATCTTATCTTAAAGGACACATATTTAATATGAATAATATAATAAAATTTGAAGAAAAGAAAGCATCCAGCAAATCTCATCGTAAAGAATATAGCAAATTTATATCCATACAATCGCATCCTAAATAATAAAAAAATATATATATCTAGTAACTAGCTATACTACTGCGGATCTGCAGGAGGCTGACCACCGGCGCGCTTGAAGGATAAGAACTGCTCATACTCGTCCCGTGGAATCGACACCGATGTCGATGGAGAAGGCAGTGACGTTGGTGGAGTCTGTGTCGATGTAGGCGCACCAGGAGGCCGTACCCGCTCCAAGTCTGTGAGTCACTGGTTGTAAGAATACATGGTAGATAACAGCCTCGTACTGCTATAAACCATTGAATCCTGCATCATCGTCAGCCTCTCGCCCATCAATAGTTGTGACGCCTGCAGCTCCATGATGTTGCGGTCTGTCGAGGCTCTAATATCATTTGTCATATCCCGGAGCACCGTTATGCTACGGTCGAGCATATCGAATCGTGCGATGAGCATCGGATCGTTTGCCTGTGGCTGGGACCGGTGCTGCTCCTCCATCATTCGCAGCAACTCGTCACGAAGAGACGCAATCTGACGGTCAACGGCCTCCTGGACGGCCTCCTGGACTCTGGTCGACGATTGTGAGGGCTGCGACTGCGAGGGATGTGTGGAATACGCAGCTGTCGGGGAGGCCCTAGATGACTGCGTCGCAATGAGGGTGCCATAGGAGCCCATACCGTAGTACGTACCCCTCTGGAGACCACCAGCTGCGGTCACCCACAGGTCGTCCTCCAACGGAGCTAGAGCGGGCTGCGATGAAGTACCAGCCTCTCCAGGTGTAGGTGCACTAGCAGTCGCCCGCTCACGCAGCCTAAGATACTCGGCCTAGAAAGGTTTGGAAACTCGATAATTGCCTAATTTATATTAAAATTAACACAAAGTAAAGTAATACTTACATAGGTCTGCGAGGCCCACTCATCAATAAGATTTTCGTCCTTGCGATGGGTGGCCAAGAAGACAGTCACCATGTTTGCATCCTTACCCCTCTATACCTGTTAAAAATATATTATTTATTACTAAACTTAAATATTTTTTCCAAGTACTATTTTATGGTACTTACATTAAAATAATATATTTTAAAAGAAAAAATATACCAAACGACGAAAATATTCTGTCATCGGAATCGAGCCACCACACCACTTGGCAGCATTCCGTCTAGCCGCCTTGGCCTTCTCAGACCTTTCCTTGTAGCTCGGATCGTCGAATCTAGCCCTCATCGTAGTCCACTACTCAGGCGTGATCCAACCTTGGATCGGTTTTCTAGCACGATCACGAACCTTCTGGTCATCCAGAGCATCTCGGATAAGCTTGGCGGCAACGGTAGGAAAGAGCCGCTCGATCAACTCGGCCCGGTACGGAGGATAAAAATAAGTTTGCTACAATAAATAATTTAGTAAGTTAGCATCACGGATAAGTTATATAATATGCATAAATTAGAGGATTTATTTAATATACTTTTACCTGGAAGTGTGCAAACCAGAATGCCTTCCTCTCCTCCGGAGCCTCGGAGTAGTTGATCCAAAGGCCACCGTAGTTGTTCCTCAAAAATTGGCACAGGCATCTCTGAACCGACGATGGACGATATCTATAAAGAGATAATAATTTAGAATACTAAAAAAGTCAATATACGATGAATAAAGAAATACACGATATATATTATACTAAACCATCTAATTGACTTACTTTGTACCGTCGGCCCAAATCTCTGTCCTCGTCTCCTCCGGAGGTACGCATGGAGGATCTTGCTGATGCTGGGACAACGTGGGCACGACCTCCTTGATATGCTCATTTGTCCCCATGGTTCCGTCAGCAGGAGGAACGCTGGACGAGGGTGTACTATCATGCCTGGAACTACTCGTCCCAACAGTTGGAGATGTGAGTGATCGATATACTGGAGTACTGGGCATCGATGATCTGGAACCAACAATAGGCAGTACCGGAGGAGCACTTTGTCTACCTCGGGACCTGCCGAATCCTCCGTGTCGTCCTGTCATATCTGATAACAACATATGATGAATATAGAGAAACACAAATATATAGTACATTCTACAGTTGAAATGTGATGCATATCTCAAAGCATTCTACAGTCAAAATATAATACATATATTCGTTAATGGGTACATCTACTTCATCAATTTTCCAACCTTGATCTACATTCTACAGTCAAAATATAGTTACATTCTACATGCAATATATTTTATTTTCAATCATCTTCAGAAAATTCATCTTGTTCGCCTTCCTCGTCCTCCTCTTCCTCTTCCTCCTCCTCTTCTTCACTTTCATCTACTTCATCTTCCTCCTCCTCGTCTTCACTTTAATCTACTTCGTCTTTCTCTTCGGATAATTCTACATCTTCTATATTATTACTCGTGTAATGAGTAACTTCCGTTGAGTCCACATCTACAATATTTGTTACAAGAGGTAGATCGTCCTCCTGATAAGCTATTTCGTCAATGTCAAAGGTATTTCTAGCTTTAGTCTTGTATACTGCCCACCAATCCGACCTCGCTGTCCCCCGTCTAGGATAAGTTATGAAGTACACGAGCTGAGCCTGACTTGATAGGACAAATGGTTCGTAGCCTTGATATCTACGCTTGTAGTTTATATCCACAAGGCCATGCTTGTCAATTTTCCAACCTTGATCTTGAATCGGATCAAACCATTCATACCTGAATAGCACGATATTAGCAGATTTTGTGCCATAATTATATGTCAACTCCACAATCTCTCGTAAGATGCCAAAAAATTTATTGCCCGGATTGACGTCTTTGTAGTTCGAAGATTTGATACACAAACAACTGTTTTTTATGGAATCAAGATCCAGAAAGCTGTCTCTAATAGGAGCATTTGTTGAGTTGAACCTGAACCCATTCACATAGAAACTGTCACGACCCGCACCCGATATAAGGGCTCGAGAGCGTGGGTACGTCCAGCCTACGCCGCAGCATCGGCGGTAGAACGCTGCCTAGGTCAAGTACTATCTAAATAATCTCACACTAGTATCCAACTCCATAAGGAGACACGGACACCACTATAAAATGAACAACATACTCAATCACAACTACAGCACGATAAGAATTTGAAGAAACAAAAGAATACAACACAAGTCTAATGACAAAATAATCATACCTGCAATCAGTAACAACCAATCCCCAAGTGTCAGAAACAAGTCCACTAAGGTCACAGACTGGAAAAAATATTTTCCAGTCAGGAAGGAGCAAAGTACATCTCTAAATAGCAGTTCTATATAAATGACATAAACTATGTAGCAGTTCTAGATGGAAATATACCAGATGCATGTATAGGTACGAGAAATGTACAATGAAAGAAATACTGGAAAATACTGTAAGTAACTGCAGGAAAAGAAACAATATGTCCATGAGCAAGAAACCTATGACTAAGTGTGTGAGTACTAGCTTTAACATATGATCGGCTTGGGAACTTGATCAGGCTGGTTACATGTGATTAGCTATGATTCACGAAGGTCAGGCTAACCGTTGGTTAGCTATGATGCATGTATAGGTCAGGCTAATCACACGTAACAGCTATGAAGCATGGAAAGGGTCAGGCCGCACCCGACGTGAGATGTGGGGTGAGCTATGATGCATGAAAAGTTGGGTATGATCACATATCTACACTAAAATACTCCCCACCCCCGACTGGTATAGTAGATCCAATCATGGTACGCTATGGCACGGGATTCCCTAGGGGGTAGCAAATCTCCCCGGGAATCAGTGTCTGTACATGCACAAGATAACAAGGAAAACAAGTCTTGTACAAGCTACACCATGAATCAGGAATAACATCTCATGACGAGATCCGTGTATACCAATCCGTGTAACCAGCGTCTCAAGAGCATGGATATTTATACTAGATACAGTGAACATAGGAGATATCATAAATTAGAAACTAATCAGAGAATGTACTTGCCTTAGGTCCTTAGCTGGTAAAACCAATGTCCTGTCCCAGAGTATCGTCTGGAGGAACCCACAGTCCTAAAAATATATCAAATACAACATTTGCATCAGGCACTACACTAACACGTCACAATTCATGAACTCAGGGGCTTTGCCAGGTATGGCACTAGTCAACTAGGGTCATCTAGTAGGGATACGTATATAAATACACATATTATTAATTATCATTAATACTTACAATATATATACATGCACCAATTTAAATGTATTTACAATATATATCTTTTAAATACATTTTTGATTTATACTAGTTGAACATTATATATGTATACTCATACATATGCTAAAATACATTTTAAAATATATATATGTATATTGTCAATGTTATTATTAAAATATATACTAATACTAGTACATCACATTAAATACATATACAATACATTAATTGTATGTACAAGATATATATATACATTTATACTAATTATACATATTTGAAAATATATTAAGTACATATATATATGCAATATATATACATATACTAAACATTATATTTTTTTTTTATACCCAAAATAATACGTATACTATTACATTTTATATACCAAAATATGTATATATCATATATGTGCAAAAGTACATTTTAGAATATACATATACATATTGTCAACATCATTCTTAAACATACTAATATTAATTCGCCAAATTAATTTTATACCATATAAAAATACCCAATATACATACATATACAACTAATTATACACACTTAATTATACAATTTTATTAATAAAAATAAATAATATACCTATTCATATTTTAAATACATACATATACCAATACGAAAATATAAATCTACATATATATATTTATGCCAAAATACGGATATATATATATATATATACTAATTTACATAATCAAAAATCCTTATATATAATACATAACTAAATTTACACATACTAAATAACTAATTTCATACATTAAAACAATAAAACTAATTATGTTGTATTTACTAAACTAATTACATGAATTTACTAGACTAATACATTAATTAAACTAATTATAAATTAACTAAACTAATTTATTAAGAATTTACTAACTGATTTTTAATTAACTAATTAATCTAATTATGACTAAACTAATTATAATTATACAACTAAACTAAGTTAACATTAAGCTAATATATGTACTAACCCTATTTCAGCGTTTCTGAATCGAAGAAAGAGGGAAGAAGGAAGAGGCTTACAATGGGGTTTCCCGGCGAGGCCGGGCCGGGCAGGGCGTCGGCGGTCGACGTTCGTCTCGGGCGGCGGCGGTCTGCTCGAGGCGGCCACGGCTCGACAGATCTGAGGCGGCGGCGGTGGTCCTGAAGCGACGGCGGGTGCTCGGTTCGACGCGGTGGTTGTCGAACTCGGCGGCTTCGACAGATCTGAGGCGGCGGCGTCGCTCGGCTCGAGGCGGCGCTCGGTTCGAGGGGGCGGGCGCTCTGTTCGAGGAGGCGGCGGCTTCGAGGCGGCTGCGTCTGGTCGGCCACGGCGACAAGGAGGACTCGCAGTCACCGGCGCTCGGCGGATCTGGGGCGGCCACCGGCGCTCGTCGAAGTTAGGTTAGGGTTAGGTTTCCTCTGTCGGGGTCGTGTCCGGGGCTGGACCCGGCGGTTGATGTTGTACAGTGGAGGATGTGGATGTGTCCGGGTGTGTCGGACACAAAAATTTGTAATATTGTAAATCTGGACACAGGAAATGAATGGATACGGTGGGACACCCGGGGTCGGACCCGAGGCCAACACGGCTGACACGGTGATGCTGGACACACGGACACGAGCACACAAAAATGTTGATGGTTGTTGGCTTGTGGGAATTGTGAGGGCTAGCTAGGGTTTCTTGGGAATGGTGATGAGGGACTTAAATAGGGAGAGAGGGGTGAGGATTGGCCCAAATAATGAATGGCCCAGATAGGTATGAATGAGTTTCCATGTGGAAAAATGAGGGTGTGTAGGCTAGTTAATGGGAAATGGCAACTTGTAAAATTTAAAAAAAAAAAGATTATAATTTCAGAAAATATTTTGGGAAAAACTAGCTGATTTTCAATTTAACTACTAATTAAACCCCTATTTGAAAACCCTAGAAAATATGAAATTCATTTATTTACTATTCCAAAAATGGATATGAAAATTTATTATGAACAACTAGTCCTTCAATAATTTTTATTAAACAAATAATTTTATGATTTCAAGCCAAAAATATTCGAAGCTATAGTATTATATTTACATCATTACTTATCTAGTTATTTTATAATAAATTGACATTTAGAAAAATGATGTTTATAAAAGATCTTAAATTACCTTCTAAAATCAAACATTGTTCCAAATCAAATACAAAAATTCAAGGAGAAAATATTTTATAAATTTGGTATTTAAAATAAATTAAAAATCTAATTATTTCGGAAATTTGTAAATCGGAGGTTACAAGTCTACCCACCTTAGAAAAATTTTGTCCTCGAAATTTAAGATCCTCAATAATTGCCTTTACTCATCATATTATTTCTATCAAAATTTAAACTTCAAACCAAATAATCCTGAAGTAATTCCATGTTGTTATTTCCCAACCTTTCAAAAATTTTAACATCATATTCCGGAAAATCTTCAAGTTTTAAAATCAAATTCAAAATTTTTTTTTTTTCATAATCTCCTCCAAAATTTAAGTTCGCATCTAAATACTCAAGGATTTAATATCCAATCCTCCAATTGAAATCCAATCAATGCATATTTATAAAACTTAAAAAATCTGTATCCCAAATTTAAATTTTAAACACTAATCCATCATTCATCTTACTCCTCTAACCCAAATTCAATTGATGCTTATTCAATTATACATCCTCCTCCCGAGAATTTAATTTGGCACTATTCCATTAACGATTTATCTCCTGATTTTCTTTTTTCCTCAATACTCAACGATGCGATACTTTCAGAATCTTCAATGCAACATTCATAATATAAACTATAAAATTTCTATCTCGCAATCAATTAGAAAAAAAACGATAATCTCTCAAATTTCTCAAATTTTTAATAATCAATTCAATCATATCAAGACCTCCTTAAAATTAATAAATCCTCAAATTTTTGGCTCTGTGAATTTCTTAATTCTCCCTTTAAGTTAATGTTTGTCCTCGAATTTCAATCATACCTCGATTTTCATAAAATCAATGATCCATCAACTCCGTTATAACAACCCCTAAATTCTTTATTTAATTTAATGCTCATCCACAAATTTAATCCTCTTGTCTCTTTTTGTCAGTCATAACCTCGTCACAGATCTTTGCTATGGTCAAAACCCCAATGATCATGGTTTAAGAAAACTCTACCTACAGTCATGCAATTTTAAGAAAATATATAGGTCATGTATCTTTTGTCATGGTATTTCAGTCTCTGTTAAGGTGTACTACTAGTTATATCCTAACAAGAAAATCATGAATACGAACTACAGCACTCAAGGAAATCAATCAATCAAGAGACGGGAACATTAGAAAAAGAACCTGCTAACATATTACTTACGGTATCTCCCATATCTAACAAACACTTAACCCTAGCACATTCACTAACTAATTCATATCCCTGTACACTGGTACCCATATCAACTAATAATTAGTCCACAAGACATCCATGATTACATCCTCATTGCATACACCTGCTTATTGATACCTAACTCTGATACCAAGAATCTTTAATATATCCATGGTTTAATAATGCATCCAAGTTGATACCTCTATCTCTTTAGTACCATACCCTCTGTCAGTTCCCGTTCCTACTACATTTGTTCATACTAGTCGTTCGTATCACTCAAATATACGTCAAGTGCAACACCATACTAAATACTGCTCTTTCTAATACAATTTTAGATGGACACCCAAGTCAGTCTGCGGTGCCATCTCCATCATGCTCAAATCACCAGATCCTTACACATGTATATTATCTACTCATAATATTTATATCTCTCATCTACCATAAAATAAATCCTCAAATAATCGTCAAGGTTTAACTTCTCGAACAACTTTAAAATAAAATGCATATACCTCCTCAAGGTCAGATACTCAACATCGAATAAAATTTTAATCACTTCTAAAATTCTTTGTAGCCTTGACCATTTTTATTGAATCAATATTTAAAATCCTCAAAATTTTAATGACATAATCTCAACTCCTCAATTATTCTAAAAATAAAATTTTATTTCCACCTTTTTAATTTATAACTCCACAAAGGTACAGGTCAGTGCTCTCGGTCTCTGATACTCAAGGTGCACTCAATGCATCTAGTGTCTATACTTTTGTACTAGAATTGTACTGCCTGAATTACTTATACTATTACCTCCAATGATCAAAGTTATCATCACCTGTATTTTCTTTCATGATTTCAATTTATGTCAACTGGTATATCATCCTATTATCATCACGCAGAGTGCTCACTGTTATTAACGTTATTCTCGACTAATCCTCGATATAGAATCATTAGTACTCTTGGTATTATATCACTAGCTTCATTATTGTATCATCTCCTCAACTTATTAGAACTCATGATTAGCTGTACCTTTTATAACACTCATTTTTCTTATTCTCATGGGCAAGTATATGGTTCCTCATCTCGATGGTTGTATATGTATTTCCTTTAATCCTTTAAAGCCTATTAAACTAATTCGTGATACGCTTCACCATCTTCATTACCTATTCCGATATTTCTCTACTCATGACACCTCATTAACTTTATGCGTATATATTTCCTTACCTTTAACCCTTCCGATATCAATCATCAAATTGAACATCACGCTCCATTAATTCTTAACACAATTTTCTTGATACCTAATTGTTCACGTAGATCATCCAATTGCATAATCATGATTATCCAGGACGGGTATGTTGGCTCTGATACTAACTCTTGAAATATCACTGATACTCTATACTCTCCTTCTACTTATAGTACTATAATGACACTTATCCTAGAACCATTGTTACAAGGTATTATGCTATGGTTAACTCTAGATTAAAGTCTATTGCTCACATGTCCAACTAAGAAACACTTACAACTCACAAGCAACACTCAGTCAATACCAATACAAGACAAAACCAAAATTGCAAGTCACTAATTATCATACTAACAAGGAATCCTCAAAGAAAATAAGCTCAAAAGGAACTGGATCAAGGACGGAAAGTTTCTTTACTGCTAGTAAAGAAAAGAAGCGATGGAACAAAGTCCTGGAATAACATGAATAGATAAGTCTTGAGATGATACTTTAAGAACCAATTTAAGATACAACCTGATAATCATACACGTCCGTCAGAAATCATGACACACAGAATCCTCGCCACGCCAGTAAGCATAGATGCGATAAACAACAGGTTCCGTAACTAAGGTATGCAACTCTATAATCACGCCATCTAGAATCTTAGCTACGCCAACCGGTATGGCTGCGAAAGACTCTAAGTTTCATAACTATAGTATGTACATCCAAGTCAGGTTCCTACGTTCTCGTCACCACAGCTAATATGGCTGCGACAAACTCTAGGGTCCATAACCAAAGTAGACATTTTACCTTTCTCACTGTCCTTATCAACATATGTCATCAGATGATACCGTAAATTTTAGCCCGTAAAATTCATCTCGATATGAAATCAATTCAACAATGATACCAAGAATTAAATTTAACAACTGGTTAACAAGAATCAAACTCAACAATGATACCAAGATTCAAATGTTAATAATTGATCAACAATAATCAAATTCAATATCAATGAGTAAGGACGGACGGAAACAAAACGAAGGATTCAAAATTAGAAGTTATAATAAGATTCTCAAAGGGTCATCCCAGGAATCTCTCAAGATTTTGTGATTGAGTATCCTTTCTCATCCTAGTACCCTATGTCCTATATTCTATAGGAGGCACGTAGTAGTACAACTATGACGTCGCACTACTACGACATCGCACCACTAGCGAAGTCTGACCTGCATAGGCCACCACTAAAACGTGTCACGACCCGCACCCGGTTTAAGGGCTCGAGAGCGTGGGTACGTCCAGCCTACGCCGCAGCATCGACGATAGAACGCTGTCTAGGTCAAGTACTATCTAAATAATCTTACACTAGTATCCAACTCCATAAGGAGACACGGACACCACTATAAAATGAACAACATACTCAATCACAACTACAGCACGATAAGAATTTGAAGAAACAAAAGAATACAACACAAGTCTAATGACAAAATAATTATACCTGCAATCAGTAACAACCAATCCCCAAGTGTCAGAAACAAGTCCACTAAGGTCACAGTCTGGAAAAAATATTTTCCAGTCAGGAAGGAGCAAAGTACATCTCTAAATAGCAGTTCTATATAAATGACATAAACTATGTAGCAGTTCTAAATGGAAATATACCAGATGCATGTATAGGTACGAGAAATGTACAATAAAAGAAATACTGGAAAATACTGTAAGTAACTGCAGGAAAAGAAATAATATGTCCATGAGCAAGAAACCTATGACTAAGTGTGTGAGTACTAGCTTTAACATGTGATCGGCTTGGAAACTTGATCAGGCTGGTTACATGTGATTAGCTATGATTCACGAAGGTCAGGCTAACCGTTGGTTAGCTATGATGCATATATAGGTCAGGCTAATCACACGTAACAGCTATGAATCATGGAGAGGGTCAGGCCGCACCCGACGTGAGATGTGGGGTGAGCTATGATGCATGAAAAGTTTGGTATGATCACATATCTACACTAAAATACTCCCCACCCCCGACTGGTATAGTAGATCCAATCATGGTACGCTATGGCACGGGATTCCCTAGGGGGTAGCAAATCTCCCCGGGAATCAGTGTCTGTACATGCACAAGATAACAAGGAAAACAAGTCTTGTACAAGCTACACCATGAATCAGGAATAACATCTCATGACGAGATCCGTGTATACCAATCCGTGTAACCAGCATGTCAAGAGCATGGATATTTACACTAGATACAGTGAACATAGAAGATATCATAAATTAGAAACTAATCAGAGAATGTACTTGCCTTAGGTCCTTAGCTGGTAAAACCAATATCCTGTCCCAGAGTATCGTCTGGAGGAACCTACAGTCCTAAAAATATATCAAATACAACATTTGCATCAGGCGCTACACTAACACATCATAATTCATGAACTCAGGGGCTCTGCCAGGTATGGCACTAGTCAACTAGGGTCATCTAGTAGGGATACGTATATAAATACACATATTATTAATTATCATTAATACTTACAATATATATACATGCACCAATTTAAATGTATTTACAATATATATCTTTTAAATACATTTTTGATTTATACTAGTTGAACATTATATATGTATACTCATACATATGCTAAAATACATTTTAAAATATATATATGTATATTGTCAATGTTATTATTAAAATATATACTAATACTAGTACATCACATTAAATACATATACAATACATTAATTGTATGTACAAGATATATATATATACATTTATACTAATTATACATATTTGAAAATATATTAAGTACATATATATATGCAATATATATACATATACTAAACATTATATTTTTTTTATACCCAAAATAATACGTATACTATTACATTTTATATACCAAAATATGTATATATCATATATGTGCAAAAGTACATTTTAGAATATACATATACATATTGTCAACATCATTCTTAAACATACTAATATTAATTCGCCAAATTAATTTTATACCATATAAAAATACCCAATATACATACATATACAACTAATTATACACACTTAATTATACAATTTTATTAATAAAAATAAATAATATACCTATTCATATTTTAAATACATACATATACCAATACGAAAATATAAATCTACATATATATATTTATGCCAAAATACGGATATATATATATACTAATTTACATAATCAAAAATCCTTATATATAATACATAACTAAATTTACACATACTAAATAACTAATTTCATACATTAAAACAATAAAACTAATTATGTTGTATTTACTAAACTAATTACATGAATTTACTAGACTAATACATTAATTAAACTAATTATAAATTAACTAAACTAATTTATTAAGAATTTACTAACTGATTTTTAATTAACTAATTAATCTAATTATGACTAAACTAATTATAATTATACAACTAAACTAAGTTAACATTAAGCTAATATATGTACTAAACCTATTTCAGCGTTTCTGAATCGAAGAAAGAGGGAAGAAGGAAGAGGCTTACAATGGGGTTTCCCGGCGAGGCCGGGCCGGGCAGGGCGTCGGCGGTCGACGTTCGTCTCGGGCGGCGGCGGTCTGCTCGAGGCGGCCACGGCTCGACAGATCTGAGGCGGCGGCGGTGGTCCTGAAGCGACGGCGGGTGCTCGGTTCGACGCGGCGGTTGTCGAACTCGGCGGTTTCGACAGATTTGAGGCGGCGGCGTCGCTCGGCTCGAGGCGGCGCTCGGTTCGAGGGTACGGGCGCTCTGTTCGAGGAGGTGGCGGCTTCGAGGCGGCTGCGTCTGGTCGGCCACGGCGACAAGGAGGACTCGCAGTCACCGGCGCTCGGCGGATCTGGGGCGGCCACCGGCGCTCGTCGAAGTTAGGTTAGGGTTAGGTTTCCTCTGTTGGGGTCGTGTCCGGGGCTGGACACGGCGGTTGATGTTGTACAGTGGAGGATATGGATGTGTCCGGGTGTGTCGGACACAAAAATTTGTAATATTGTAAATCTGGACACAGGAAATGAATGGATACGGTGGGACACCCGGGGTCGGACCCGAGGCCAACACGGCTGACACGGTGATGCTGGACACACGGACACGAGCACACAAAAATATTGATGGTTGTTGGCTTGTGGGAATTGTGAGGACTAGCTAGGGTTTCTTGGGAATGGTGATGAGAGACTTAAATAGGGAGAGAGGGGGTGAGGATTGGCCCAAATAACGAATGGCCCAGATAGGTATGAATGAGTTTCCATGTGGAAAAATGAGGGTGTGTAGGCTAGTTAATGGGAAATGGCAACTTGTAAAATTAAAAAAAAAAAAGATTATAATTTCAGAAAATATTTTGGGAAAAACTAGCTGATTTCCAATTTAACTACTAATTAAACCCCTATTTGAAAACCCTAGAAAATATAAAATTCATTTATTTACTATTCCAAAAATGGATATGAAAATTTATTATGAACAACTAGTCCTTCAATAATTTTTATTAAACAAATAATTTTATGATTTCAAGCCAAAAATATTCGAAGCTATAGTATTATATTTACATCATTACTTATCTAGTTATTTTATAATAAATTGACATTTAGAAAAATGATGTTTATAAAAGATCTTAAATTACCTTCTAAAATCAAACATTGTTTCAAATCAAATACAAAAATTCAAGGAGAAAATATTTTATAAATTTGGTATTTAAAATAAATTAAAAATCTAATTATTTCGAAAATTTGGAAATCGGAGGTTACAAAAACTTGGCCATATTTTTATGGCAGTAATTGGTCCCTTGGCTAGAGTTCTAATAGATTCAGTTTCGGGTGTTATTAGACGATCGACCTAAATACCAAAGTAGCGATAGTAAGTTATTTTTTTGCAAGTGCAGAAATAAAAAGTAATTACCAAGCATCTTACATATGCGCTCAACCAAGAAGGAAAATGGCATCTCATATCTTGTTCTACTTCTTTGTCTGTTATGTAGGGTCTAACCGACCTCAACTCATCATTATATGTGCTGAAAAACAATTAAGCAACTGCTGATTAGTAGCATAAGAGTATCTTATACTATTACATTGAGATGATGTAAACGTGGACGTATTAATTACTTATCCCTCTAGCTTCTCCACTTCATCCTTGTCGCAATTGAGTAATATATATAATTGAGCAGCCCTAAGCTCATCGTCATTCAAATATCTCTTCTTTATTTTTTTTGAAGGCTTTTCGGACACATTGAATACTTTGAGTATTACATCATTAGATTCCTGATATGCGTCATCGTTTCTCGGAGCTTTTGTCCTATTAGTAGCAATATGTGGTTTGAAATACGTTGAGCAAAAGTTTGTAATCTCCTCGAGAACATAAGCTTCACAAATAGAGCCCTCAACCCATGCCTTATTTTTTACCTTTCTCTTTAGGTGATTCAGATGCCGCTCGAAGGGGTACATCCACCGATAACCGATAGGACCACCAACACGTGCCTCATAGGAAAGATAAATTGGCAAATGCTCCATAGAGTCGAAGAATCCAGGAGGAAACACCTTCTCGAGCTTACATAGTGTTACTACAATGTCCTTCTTTTGCTTTTCTAGACGATCGACAAGCAACTTAGTACAACAAAGATCTCTGAAGAATATGCTCAGCTCTGTTAATGGGTCCCAAACGACCTGCGGTAAGAATTCTCTAAATACAATCAGAATTAACCTCTCCATGAATACATGACAATCGTGGCTCTTCATACCCACCAGTTTGTTCTCCTTGAGGACGACGCGTCTTCTCAAGTTCGACACGTACCCGTCTGGAAACTTTAGACCCTGAATCCACCTACAAACTCTACCTTTATCCTCTTTCTCCAATGAGAAAACTGACTTAGGTTGCTTTAACTTTCTATTCCCCTCCTCTATCGAATGCAATGCAGGACGTCTACATATTTCTTTTAAGTCCAACCTAGCCTTCGGATTATCTTTCGTCTTCCCCTTTACCTCTATTACAGTATTAATTATGTTATCAAACACATTCTTATCGATATACATGACATCAAGGTTATGTCTGATCAGATTGGTGCTCCAATATGGCAAATCCCAGAATATACTCCTCTTCGTCCAGTTATGGGTGCGACCAAATCCGTCACACTTGTACCCTTAACAGGCTCTTTGATAGCACTTGATAAATCTTTTACCTCTTCCCATATCGTGTATCCAGGCCACCTTGGTGGTGGATTGGCCTTCTCCACAACTCCCGCACGAAAAGCATTCCGGTTCCTCCGGTACGGATGATCCTTCGGCAAATTTTTTTGATGAAAAGCGAAGAAGCACGGTTTGCCTCCGTGTTTCAAACGGAAAGCCTTAGTATGGTCCATGCAATACGGACATGAGAGACGACCATGGGTGCTCCATCCCGATAATATTCCATAGGCCAGAAAGTTGTTGATGGTCCACATAAGTGCTGCCCTCATCTAAAAATTCTGCTTTCTAGAAACATCGTACGTGTTGGCACCTACTTCCCACAGCTGATTCAACTCATCTATCAAAGGTTGTAAATACACATCGATGTTCCTCTTCGGATTGTTCGGACCCGGGATAATAACGTTTAGGAACATATACGGAGTCTTCATGCACATCCAAGGCGGTAGATTGTACGGTGTGAATGATCACAGGCCAACACGAATACTGGGAGCCCAAAAGTCCGAATATGGTAAAACCGTCAGAGGAGAGCCCCAATCAGACATTACGCGCTTCCTTGGCAAAATATGGATACTCTCGATCAAAGTGCTTCCATGCTTCTCTATTGGATGGATGATCCAATACTCCTTCGATCTGTTTTTGCCTGTGCCAACTCATGTTTTCTGTAGTCTCCTTAACCATAAACAACCGCTGCAACCGTGGCGTCAAAGGCAAGTAGTGCATCGAATCGGTAGGCTTCCTTGCACCGACAGACTTTCCTCTAACAGTGGCCTTGTAGCGATCAACACTACAGAATCTGCACGCATCTTCATCCTTGTCGTCTTTGTAGTACAACATGCACCCGTTGCGACATGCATCAATTTTCTTGTATCCCATCCAAAGCGATCTCATCATCCTCTTAGATCAATAGAAGTCTTTAGGCAACTTTGCACCCTCTGGCAAGATCTTTATAATCAAATCGAGCAGTCGATTATAACATTCTTGCAACATGTTAAAATCAGACTTGATGCTCAATAATCTTGTAACCACCTCCAATGGTGAATGATCCTCATAACCAGGATATAGTGGAGTCCTTGCATTCTCCAGCAACTCCATAAACTTTGCAGCATCAGCATTCGGTGCCTCCTCAGCTGCATCATAATTGTCTGGATTGAAACTAGGTTCCGCCGTATCATAATTGTCCGGATTGAAACTAGGCCCCGCCGCATCATAAACCATGTTTACCAACCCGTCGTCGTAAGCATCGTGGTCGTGGACATCCATATACGGCTCCACATAGGACTCCGACTCTGATGCTAGAGATACAAGTTCTTCGTGCGCGGTCCACTGATAGTAATTCGACGTGAAGCCCTTCGAGTATAAATGATATGTAACTTCCACTTCTGGATGATATTTCCTGTTGCGACATCTCACACACGGACACTTAATTTTGGTACCGTCCATGTACTGAGGGAACGCCTTGGCGAACTGCAGGAACTATTGTACACCCTCAATGAATTCATCCCGTACACCACACATGTCATCAGGATGACGATTGTACATCCACGAACAATGACGCAAATAGTAATTCATATCCATTTCTAGATACTTTTGCAAAAATGACAGTATGTATCATATAAATCATTACATACAGTGGTTTATCACCTAACTTCATAACTTAACCGTACTATAAAAATCATAACTGATATAATACATACTTTTATTATCAAAGTCTAAAATAAGCAATATTCAAAACAACTGACCATTTATCAAAGTCTAAAATAAGCAATACTTTTATTTCATAACTGATATAATACATACTTTCATTTATCAAAGTCCAAGAGCCTTAGATATGGAATATAAATGTTAATGAGTGTTTTGAAATGATAAACAGGGTTAACTAGTTCATGGTGATATTTCTAAGCCACTTCTAGATCCACACTAGATTATACTAGTCAATACTAGGTTAATACCTTGCTACACTATGTCTTCTAGGTCGTACTAAGGAATTCTAGTTTATACTAGTTAATGCCTAGCTAATACTAGTTATTACTAAGTATACTAGTTAATATTAGCTATACTAAATACTACTAGTATAACTTAACTAATATCCTACCTTACCCCAACTCACATCTTAGCTCATAAATATATGTCACAATAATACCTTGGTCCCAGTCACTTCTTACTCCCACTTGATACTGGACTACTAGGATATTCTACTTTGATATTAAGTACTCTACTATCCACACTGAGAGCCTCTTACCCTTGGCCTGGCACCTTGCACTTCATCCTTATACTTTCTCACTGGACTATAACCCATAGCAGTCACTCCTCCCTGATACCACAGTATCAGTTCACTTCACAGCACTATTGTGCTCTAATTGAACTGCACTGCACTGATCACTCTTGCCAATTAAATCCTTGATACCACAATATCAGTTAAGGGCTGTATTGGCATGCAACAAGTGACCTGTGAACACCTACCCGATACTTGTCTATACCTTAACCTAAATACATGCCTGCAGACCCTAACTAAGTCTGCAACCTCTAATACTTTGCACTGCTGCTGCAGTTGCTAAATCTTCCCTTCACATAGTTGTTTCCAACTGCCTTTAGCTACTGCCATGGCTCACAGCAGTGCTTGTTGCTGCCTTGCCATTGCTCAAGCATGCATGTGTTTGATGCTGCTCAAGTATGCACCAACACTCTTCCACTGCAGAAGATGACAGGAACCAATCCCCTCCTCACAGTGCCAACCCGACACCACTACAACACAATGCCAGCTTGCCTAATGTACTAGGCCAAACTGAATTGAGTTCAGTTCCTGAAGCCTCATAGTTCAGTAGTGACACCCATACACAACTCAACTCTTCTACCCTCTCCCACATCAAGCACAGCTAGAAGACACTATGAACACCAACACAGATAATAGTAGCTATATACCTATCTATATATATATCGAGATACACCTATATTTACATACACTCTCTCATATGAAAATAGATAATACACTAATTTATACATACATATCATATGATACTCTAAGGCATAAATAGACACACACACACACAACCACTAGTCCAATTCACAAATATTTGGTGTGCAACACCAAGATACTCTAGGATACATCCTCCATATACTACACCACTATGATACCAACCCTCAATTCACATGGACACATCCAATAGATCAAATATTGTATGTGTGTCAGTTTGTGTGTGTGTGTGTGTGTGTGTGTGTCTGCGTCTGTGTGTATGTGTCGTGTGTGTCAAGTGTGTGTGTGTGTCTGTGTCTGTGTGTGTGTCATGTCTGTCAAGTGTGTGTTGTGTCAGTGTCACATGTGTGTGTGTGTGTGTGTGTGTGTGTGTGAGAGAGAGAGAGAGAGAGAGAGAGAGAGGGTTAGGGTTTACCTAGAGCTCGAGGAGGAGGAGGGGGATGCCGGAGTAGCCGCAGACGTGGAGAGCCGGTCGCCGGAGGGGAGGGCATGGGGGAAATTGAAAGGTTTTGAAAACTTTCGAAATTTTCGACGGATGGGGGAAAATAAAACTGAGCCCTAATTAACCAAAATTTAGCGACGTTTAGCGACGTCAAATAAAAACGTCGCTAAATTAAAATTTAGCAACGTCAATGACGTCGCTAAACATGTTGCTAAATATTTTTAATATATACGTCGCTAATTACGACGCTAAACGTTGCTAAATTAGATATATTAGCGACGTTTAGCGACCTTAATTGAACTTATAGCGACTAATCTTTTAAAATCTTAATAAAAGTCGTTAAACGTCGCTAAATGTTGCCATTAGCAACGTCTAGTGACGTTTTTTATGGAGTCGCTAATATAGCGACGTTTTTACATAGATTCGCTAAAATGCGTTGTTAATCCCACTTTTTCTAGTACTGATCAATTTTCCTTCACATTCCCTCTCATTTTCATCACTCAAAGAGCATTGGAGCTTGGAGTAGCAAGGATCACTTGGAAAAGGAGCTTTACTAAGGAGATTATGTTCGAATCATGTTTGTGGAAATAATTTATTAGAAATCCATCTCTCAATAGGTATAATTGTGATTTTACCTTCTTCCTAACTTCTAAATCATGCATTTGACTATTAGGAACTCTCCCATGACATAGTGATCCCAATAGGAAGAAGTTCTAGGCTCTTTGGTTGTGTATTATGATTTCTATATGGTAATTTGTGTCCATTTTAGGAGAATTATGAGATTAACACATCAAGTATGTGTCATGGGACTAATTTAGGCTCATTGGACTTAGATCAAGGTTGGGAGACTAGTTACGTGTCCATAATTGGACACGAGTAGGCCGTATCGCGATACCGTGTGATACGGAGCTCATTTTTGATGTTTTGTGCATTTACTCCTCAATTCTTATTGTAGCAAGTTACTTTAGTTGTATTTTAATGTATTTAGCTTCTATAAATGATTATTATGGAGGAACTGGGATTTTGGCTTCCAATAGGGTGTGTCTCATTTTTTTTGTAGTGATGTCTAAGAGTGTATCAATGTCAGGTCTGATATCTAATAGGCATCTATGAGTGATATAACTGCGTTCGAGTGGCTTGTGTACAGTATTAGTGTGATTGTGTATATACATGTGTCAGAGGTTTGTATGAAGAGTGTTCAGTTGATATAGGATTGAGTGTGTATGTTTTATTTTTATATATGAGTTGAGTGTTCTATACTCAATGTGCAGTATATACTGAGATCACTGTGGGTGTTCCAGTTGATGTTGGAATCAATGTGTGTATTTTCAATAAAAGAGGGGACTGTGTGTGTGGTTCTGGCTTTGTGAGGTAAAGTAACAGTGGTGATTGTGTGTTTGTAGTGATGTAATTGTTATTTGATGTGTGTTAGAAGGTGATGTTAACTAATTCAGTGAGGGGGGAAACTTGGCTTGTGTTGTGCACATCGGTGCACAACAAGTGTGGCACGGACCTACAGTAGTAGCAAATGGTAAGGTTTAGAGTTGTCCGAAAGGAGTATCAGTATGGGATTAGTATTAGTATGTGTTATCTAAGATACTGATAACACGGTGGGTGAACACAGTAGCAAGTTGATCAATGTGTGGAAGTAACTGAACCAGAATTAGATTCTTGTATTAGTGAGGGTATCGTGATTTGCAGGTATAGGTGAGTGTTAGGTATCAGTTGCAAGTAAGGATAGGATACCAGTTCTTGTATCAAGTAAGTTAGTATATATGTTATCAATTATTTAGTTATACATAAGTGCCAGTTAGTATATAACTGAGAATGGTTAGTATTAGTTAGCTTTTAGTATCAATCATTAGTTGTTTTAGTTAGCACGTAACACAGTTAATTTGCTATGTATCAGTTAGCTTATTACCTAGTAGTGTATATAGGTAAGATAGTGTATACAGATATGTAGAGTATATTATGATATAGTTATTAGTGTTATTAACTAATATAGCTAGTGTTAGCTTGTAGTGACCTAGTTTGACTTATATTGACTTAGTTGGATCTAGTTTAGCTAGAAATTGACCTAGAAAGCATATTAGTGCATTCTTTAACTCAATTCTCATTCATTACACCAATTGACATAATGTTTTCTAAATAGGATTGTGTGATACCAGCTTGGGCATCGAGAGACACCTTTCCTCAGGACCAGAGGCGAGTATATCTCTATGTTAGTTTTCAGTCATAATAGTGTATATATTACATGTTCTAGAACTATTTACTTGATTCCTACACAGTGGTTACACGGACTAGTACTAAACGGAGCCTGTCATTGGATGTTATCCCCTACAGTTTTTAGCGGGTACTCCTTCACATGTATTTTATCGTGTATATCGGGCATAGATTATCCTGTACTTCGTGTTCACACACTGCTCGTGTTCAGTGTGCTTATATTCGTGTTCGTATCGTATCATGATCGGATCCATGAGTATTGGTTGGGGATGGGAGAGTAGGAGTTGGTTATGTGATCAAGCCCAAGTGTATTCGTGTATATGTCGATTACATATCACACGTATAATCGAGTTACAATGTTATATTCGTGTTCAACCTAACCCGATCACATAACAAACTTGTACTCTAAAGCATATTAGCTAGTTTATCTATTTCCTTTACTTGCAGTTATACATATTGCATGTTCTTCCTTTCCAATATATTACATGTTTACCTTAGTTTATTTATATTTCTATTGCTAGTTCATCTTGTATTATTTTCTATTACTTGTCATATATGTTCTACCATGTATTTGGAACTACTTTTAGAGTTTTATACTTTGCTCCAATCCTGATTGGATATATTTTTTAGATGATTGGCTTGAGGAGAAGTGTTCCACTTATTACTGGACACAAGACGATGAGCCATTAGAGGATACTCTCCTAGAGCAGGAGAACTTAGTGCCAGTGACCGATGAGGCATAAACTTATATGTTAGACATTGTATTAGCCTTATTTTAGACTCATGACATGTATATTTGTAAATCCCCTCACCCAAAATTAGGCCTACTTGGCTTAGATAGAGAAATTAGGGCTAATTAGAATCCAATTAGAAACAGAACACCGTATTTTATCTAATTATACAAAATTTATATCACCTAGTGCACCTTACCGTTGCTTCGATAATTGGAGCACTACGCTAGCCATAGTCTTCCTACCAACTTTACACCCTTGCCCTAGACGTGCCAGCCATCTATTCTGACCTTTGTGTAACTTATATTTATGCTCTCTTGTGCTACATTGTAGTCGCACAATATTCATCGCGGACGTTTATAATTAATTCTAAGTAAATACGACTTTGTATCCTTGTGCGTTCCAATCAAAATTGGAGACACAAACTTGACCCGTTTCGTACAACCTAATTTATGATAAAACTCTACTCTGAGCCCTCTATGTCCATGATACTTGTATCCCACCTAATTTTAGCTTCATGTACTTCAAATTAATTCAAGAATACCTTGCGCATTAATTTTAATTAATTTAAACCCAATTTCTGTCTTTGTGAAATTTTTTAATTGTTGGACGCTTTTATTCAAAAGTGCATTGAGGTGTCCACACCATTGGAAAATACATGTAGAAACCTATTTTTTCCTTCACATAAATTTTTTCTATAATTTTTGGAATGTGCAACGCATAATATCGCCCCTTATTTTAAACCAATCCTTGCATTTAAATAATATAATTTTTAGCCCTCCAAACATCCCCATGGCAAGCCAAGGGAGGTGTTGACCAAGCCCAAGGTTTCTAGGTCAAACCAAACCCCCTTACATGTGTATAAATACATAACCTTTTCTTTATTTTTCTTGTAAACTCAACCCTATTCCTAGCCGACCAAAAACATATCCCTATTATTCATCTCCTCCATCACCACCCTTCCCTGCGCAGACCCGACCGGAGCCCAACCCCTCGTCAGAGTCGCTGACCGCCGGAGCAGACCTGTTACCGCCTCGCCATCCCCTCGGCCGGATCTCCCTTCCGCCAGACCTAAATAGCGACCCGCCTGACCCGTCCGGCCACCCCCGCTGAGACTGCTGAACCTGAGGACCGGAGACGACTCTCCTCCGCTTGAATTGAGACCATCTCCGGCCTCGTCCCTGACCTGTCTCCACCTCACCCCCGTAGTCATCTCCTCCTCTCCACTCGTCTCCTCCTGCACCATCGCCATTGATCTCCCCCTCCCATCGTCGACCACCCCGGTCACCATCACCATCGTCTTCCTCATCCCGAGCCACCACTCCTCGCCTGAGCCGCTGGAGCACCCGACCACGACCCCTTGACCTCCGTCCTTCTCCTCCTCCTTGATCACAGCCTCCTCGTCGACTCACCTCCACCCCCTGACCTCGCTTGATGCCTCCCCGCAGCCCGTAGCGGCACAGCTCCTCTCTTTCCTGCCACCTCTATTACCACCACCACCATTATCACCTCGACCACCACCACTCTACACCACCACCACCACCACCGTTCACCTCTACTTCCCCTCATCGATCTCCATCCCGACACCGCTGCCTCCTCGTCATCGCCATCACCTTCACCATCATCATCACCTTCACTATCATCATCGCCTTCACCATCATCATCACCTTCACCATCATCATCGCCTTCACCATCGTCATCACCTTCACCATCATCATTATCGTCATCGTCGTCATTATTGTTGTCAGTATCGTCATCGTCAACTCCATATATGCCCGCCAAGGTTCGTACCTGTCCCCCTCCTTCATGATTTTATATACGTATATGTATTCCAATAAGTATATATATATATTTGGTATAGTATGTATGTATTAGTATAGTATGTATGTATTAGTATATATATGTATTAGTATATATATCTAGTATATGTTTAATATATAAAGAATAAATGCCATTAAGTGTATATACATATATCTATTGTATATGTATTTAATTGATATATATATATATATATATATATATATATATATATATATATTGTAAGTTATTAATGTTATATGCTAGATATAATATGTACTAGGTGACCGAGCGTAATTACGGATATCCCGTATTTACCATTGACCTGTGACCATATGATTTGTTAGCAGACTGCCATTATGTGCACTGACGTACTGGCGAGCCCGTATCATTTTGACTGTCTGTCTTGCACAGCAATTACAGAAGCGACACCCATGCGATTAGACGCACACTTGACCCTAGTTGACCAGTGTCATACCTAGCTATGCCATGAGTTCAAGGTATTTATGGTTGTGTATGTGCTAGTGTAATGACTGATGTTGTGTTGTATTATATTATATATATATAGGACATATCGGATTATTCTGCGCAACTTTCGGAGCAGGTTATTGGTACTATACTGTAAACTCACTCACCCAAAATAGGTATTTGTGTATATTTTATATTATTATATTTATTATAGATGTTGAATTTATTTAGAGTATTCTCTTAGTTAATTAGAAAATAATTTTTGTTAGTATATTTACTTATATAAATATTCATTTAGAATTATTTTAGGTTATTTTAGATTTTTGGAGATTTTTCTAGAATTTTTGGTAATTAAAACTTAAAAAAACATAAATTTCTAGGACTTCTATGATTTACTATACGATCATACTTGCATGTCATTCCTACCAAATATTTATTTTAGTTTAAAATATTTAATTATATTTTTTGTAATTTATTTAGAATTTTAAGAAATTTATTTAGATTTTAAAATTATTTAGGATTTATTTGGATATATATAGTCTTAATATTAGATAGATGCTAATTTAGTGTTAATAGATATTAATAAGATTTTATAAATTATTTGTATTATCTTTAATTATATTTAAGATTATAAATTATTGAGATAAATTTAAACTCTATTTTAAATTAATTCAAATCCTGAACCTACTAGGAAATCAACTTCATGCATATCCTATCCTTATTTAAATTCATCATAATCCTATCCAAATTAACCAATCCTAGTCGTATTTAATTAAGTAGTGTCCACCATTATAAATACCTCATCCTTCATTTTTTTTTTCCCCAAATTCCTCTCTTTTTCGTCCATAAATAGTCAAAATTCGTCATAAATTCAGCCTCATTTTCTACTAGTTATGACGAATTAAAAAGACGATATCTCCTAGCTCCGGACTCCAAACGGGCTCCAGTTTTTTTGTTAGAACGATAATGAGGTTAGCTTTTTGATTATATAAATTGTTTTTCTAAATTATTAGTATTAAATTCTGGAAAATTCGTAGAGCACATCATGTCCAAAAATAGACGTGTTTCGATGTTTTCGCGATTCCGGGGGAACCAGGAATCAGAATCACGAACCGTTTAAAGCTTCAGAAAGCTAATGTCGAGATCATCGACATATATTTTTTCCAGAATTTATTTCGAAGTATTTACATACTGTTAATTCTGTAGAACTTCTAGGTTAGAATTTAACCATCGGTGCACAATACAAAATTTATATGTGCCATAATTCCCAAACGAATTTGAATTCGGATGAGCCGTAAATTCCAATATGTTTTTGATGCTGAAATCTACAGGAAATCATGCATAAAAGTCGAGTTTGTATCGGTTGACTTTTCGGTCAACAGATGCCTCGATTTGCGTGCCATGAGTCTCGAGTTGATAAAATTCAGTTTCTTTGGACAAAATTTAGGAATTAACACAAAAATCAGAATAATAAGATTAAAATAGGATTTTAGAGCAATTATTCCAGAATTTAATAAATTAAAATAAATTATCTTTTGACGTGATAAATTTGTAATACATAGGCTATTTGGACTGTGACTTGGACTCTGATTCATACCAGCAGCAGGACCCCAGGCAAGTATACCTTGCCATTGTACTGTTATTCATATTCCATATATTGTATGCATCTTTATTTTCTGTCTTTAGTTCATATATTTTAACTGTTATATAAAATGCGCGCGACGGTGTCGTCGTGATATATTTTTATTTATGTATTTGCATTGACCTTATTTATGAGACTACCCCATTATCATGTAGCATCCTTAGGTTCATTGGCTGTGACACAGTTGTTACACGAGTGTGAGTCTCATATAGAGATCACGGACTTGCGTGCAGGGTTGGCCTCCTGTACGTATGGGCCATGCGTTAGGAATAACTGCTGTTAGAAATTTTGCATGCTAGAAGACTTAGCAGTTATTAGAGGTCTATGGACATAGCCTATTATAGTATGGTGGTCCCATCCTTGTCCTTGTTTGGTTGCAGGATTGGGCTAGGGTACTAAGGATAGGCTATGGACCAAATCGTGTCATGGATGTGACATGCTTAGAGCATGGGGTGGGGAGAACAACAAGTACCGCATTTGAGCTCCTTTACACTTTTTCTTCTGTAATCCGAAAGCTCCGCTGGAGATACGGACGGTGATGACCCCTTTATTACTTGGCGGGCCTCTGCCGTTCAAAAGACGACATGCCTTTGAGGCCCCTGGTTCTCCGAGAGAGTCATGCCAATCCCAGTTCTCAGCCAGATAGCTCACTTGTTAGAAAGTTATTCTCAAACTGCATTCACATAGATGGTTAGGCGACCATTGGATATTTATTTCAGTACTTTATTGGCATGTGTTTAAGTATCTTGTTATGTCCCTCTGAGGACCTGGTTCGCTGCCAGGTGTATCTGTTCTTGAGTATTTGCAGGAGCGCAGATTTGGATGGTTATAGATGCTTCGTGGATGTCTTCTCTTCGAGCCGTGATCGATAGCTGGTATACTTATATTGGGCTTGATTGTGTTATACTCATATTGTATTTACTTTTCCATTTGAGTTGGTAGTGGATTTGTTTCCATCCAACTATCATCCTTAGATACTTCTTATTGAGATCTAGTTTTATAGACATTTGTTATTTTATTCATATTTGATTTTCGTGGATTAGATCTAGATTATACCCTGTGACTTGTGACATATGTTTATACCACTTGTGGATTTGATATTCATATTACAGCGTACGTGTGGATTTGGTTTCCATATATTGGAGTTGCCATATCCATGCGGCTGGCATGCTTACGTGTCCTAGTCCTACGTATTTTTGGGACTGGGGCGTGACATGTTTTTGTGGTGGCCCATGCAGGTCGAGAGCATATTGTCTCGGTTACGTTACTGTACCGAACAAGCCTGCACCTAGGACTAGAGTATAGGATCTCATCCACAATTGACTATGATTCATCCTCCTCCTCTCTGTTCTATTCGAACAATTATATCCTGCTTGATTCCTGTACTTCCCTAATAAGTTTCTTTAGTATATATAGCCTTCTACTAGAATATAGGAACCCCTGTTATTAGGATTATAATTAGAGTAGCACACCTATTAAGAATACAACGAGAATATAGACACACCACTAAGTTTAGAATATCTAGTGAACCCTAGAATTCCTTATCTTTAGATTGGTATACCATTACCCTTTGATGTATTAAGAGGACTTGAGAGTAGTATAGACACTACTAGAGGTAGTTAGAAGGTTACCATAATGTTTGCCCCTAGCATTGAGCAACCAATAGAAAACCAAAATTGAATATTATGACTGAACCTAACCTTCACAGTTAGATAAGTATTGGAGAACTATAAATTTAGATTCTTGTCTTGAGATAAGCAGACAGTACCTTAGAAAGCCAAGAGCAATGCATATAATATTTTTCTAATCATACCTCAAACACAGAGACTAGCATACCCCTTTCCCTTGGAAAACCATGATGCTATCTAGAGTCCTCCATTTAATTTTATATATTTGTTCCTCTGAAACCCTAGCGCTCGCTATTTGTGCGACGACTAATCATGTTTTCTCTTCTTCATCTTTTAACTCGTGCCACCTACCACCTCTGATCATAGACCAAGTGATTATACTCTACGATAGGATATATAGTTTGCTATAGTCATAATTGTAATCTTGAATTTTGAATTGTGTACCTTGTAGCTAGAACCTGGTAGTTGAGTTGTTCAATTAGATTGTGATGATTATCCCTTAGTGTTAAATCACATAATTTGTACCCTCACCTCGATACGAGTTAGATACCTTTCCCCTTAACGGCTAGTAACTCTTTTATCCCTACGATTGACACATGTTCTATGAGCACTAGGATTAAGACTTAAGGTGACCCTTACCTATATAATGCAATAGGAGACCCTAATAAGTACCAAGATCTTTCCTCATATACCCTAATAAAGAGTTTCTATTTTATTTACATGTACAAGATTATTTTGTAGGATCCTCTTAAAACTGTTACAATATTAGTTTAATTCTTTTAAGTTGGGTAGTATACCTCACAACCTAGTATCACATAGTCCACTTGACCCATCAAGGTAGTGTAACTGAATGACATTAATTGCATGCTAGCAAAAGACGACAATGCTTATTCAGACGATAGAATTTAGAGGTCCTTGCCCCTATTTGGTCGACTAGTGACTTAGACAAGGAGGTTGTATGATAACTGTAGGGATTGTAGAGTCTTTTATTATTGTTGCCTAGTTGTTTTTGTTTTGTGAACTTGAATTAATTTTTACCTCCTTTCATCATCATCTAGCGTACTTATATTTGCTGTACTACCTTGACTTATGCTGCTATTATAGCCTAGTTTTGCAAGCTTACTCTTTTATCGAGCTTGATCATGAGATATGTATTATTGGGGACGCCTACTAATACATTGTCTAATCAGAATCAGTGTATTACGGTCTGATCAACCATAGTGCGCTTGATTCGCCCTTCATAATAATACTTTACGTGGATTGAGATATATAGTTGACTAGTAGACAACTGTACTTGCCCTCTAGATATGTCTGAGCGGATCGTATCGGTTACATAACTGTACTAATACGAGCATGTGAATAGGAATTACCAAAATAGGATTTCAATCCACAACTACTTTAACAACTCCCATTGCATTCTTTAAACGCCTTGATCTCGATACTTCTATTCTATTACCTCGCCCTTGAACTCTTTATTATTGATCTCCGTCTTTCCTTATTTTGGAAAGACGAAATCTCGTGCTTGGGATAAGTTTGATACACAGAGAGTACTAGATATACCCCATAGTCCGATCACATACTTGAGGATTATTCTTTCGTAATTAAGGAAATATCATATATGATATAATCGGCGTTGAAGTTTTGAGGATTGAATGACATGAGAAAATAAATTGAGGAATATTTTCTTAAGTGTAAGAGCCTTATGTGATAGATGGGTAAATTCTAAGTTGGGTAGAAATTACATTATTAAACTTGAGGAGAATTCTTTTAGATTGTGATCAAGTAGGATTAGATTGAGAGATTAAGTCCTTTTAAATGTGGAGAATTTTAAAAGAAGGATTAAGATAATGAGGATTTAATAAATTTTAAAAATCTTGATATTGAGGACCCAATATTTATACTTTGAGCACATGATTTAAATTTTGAATATTGAAGGATGAATCATCGATTTAAATTTTTAGGATAAATATAGAATTTTAGACTTGAACAACTGGTGAATTAGATTTAAATTTTACAATTTGATGATTTAAATTAAAAGTTTAATTTTGATTGCTGGGTCACCTATTTGAAATATTGAGGATGTAAATTGAGTTTAAATATTTGAAGAGTACAAAATTCTTAATTTGAGAATAGGAATAAGATTTGATTAGAATTGTTTATTGTTCAAAGTCTATAGGAGATTATGATAGTTGGAAATTATGATATAAATTTTGATGTGGGATGTCATATAGACTTGAGTTAGATTTGGATGTTGATTATTTAAAAATCGAGAAGAGATTACGACTGGTTGAATTTTGATTTAAACAGTGGTTATATTAATTTTGAAGTGATCGCGATAGATTCAAATAGATTTTGTTATTTAAATTTTTGGAAGAGATTGCGATTGACATACCGTATGTACGAATGTGAAGGATTTAACAAATTATGTCTTATTTTAATTTCGAGGACGAAATTGTTTTAAGTTGGGTAGATTGTAAACTCCCTCACCCAAAATAGGTATTTGTGTATATTTTATATTATTATATTTATTATAGATGTTGAATTTATTTAGAGTATTCTCTTAGTTAATTAGAAAATAATTTTTGTTAGTATATTTACTTATATAAATATTCATTTAAAATTATTTTAGGTTATTTTAGATTTTTGGAGATTTTCTAGAATTTTTGGTAATTAAAACTTAAAAATATATAAATTTCTAGGACTTATATGATTTACTATATGACCATACTTGCATGTCGTTCCTACCAAATATTTATTTTAGTTTAAAATATTTAATTATATTTTTTGTAATTTATTTAGAATTTTAAGAAATTTATTTAGATTTTAAAATTATTTAGGATTTATTTGGATATATATAGTCTTAATATTAGATAGATGCTAATTTAGTGTTAATAGATATTAATAAGATTTTATAAATTATTTGTATTATCTTTAATTATATTTAAGATTATAAATTATTGAGATAAATTCAAACTCTATTTTAAATTAATTCAAATCCTGAACCTATTAGGAAATCAACTTCATGCATATCCTATCCAAATTAACCATTCCTAGTCGTATTTAATTAAGTAGTGTCCACCATTATAAATACCTCATCCTTCATATTTTTTTTCCCCAAATTCCTCTCTTTTTCGTCCATAAATAGTCAAAATTCGTCATAAATTCAGCCTCATTTTCTACTAGTTATGACGAATTAAAAAGACGATATCTCCTAGCTCCGGACTCCAAACGCGCTCCATTTTTTTTGTTAGAACGATAATGAGGTTAGCTTTTTGACTATATAAATTGTTTTCTAATTATTAGTATTAAATTCTGGAAAATTCGTAGAGCACATCATATCCAAAAATAGACGTGTTTCGATATTTTCGCGATTTTGGTGGAACCATGAATCAGAATCATGAACCGTTTAAAGCTTCGGAAAGCTAATGTCGAGATCATCGACATATATTTTTCCCAGAATTTATTTCGAAAAATTTACATACTGTTAATTCTGTAGAACTTCTAGGTTAGAATTTAACCATCGGTGCACAATACAAAATTTGTATGTGCCATAATTCCTAAACGAATTTGAATTCGGATGAGCCGTAAATTTTAGTATGTTTTTGATGCTGAAATCTACAGGAAATCATGCATAAAAGTCGAGTTTGTATCGGTTGACTTTTCGGTCAACAGATGTCTCGATTTGCGTGCCATGAGTCTCGAGTTGATAAAATTCAGTTTCTTTGGACAAAATTTAGGAATTAACACAAAAATCAGAATAATAAGATTAAAATAGGATTTTAGAGTAATTATTCCAGAATTAAATAAATTAAAATAAATTATCTTTTGACGTGATAAATTTGTAATACATAGGCTATTTGGACTGTAACTTGGACTCTGATTCATACCAGCAGCAGGGCCCCAGGCAAGTATACCTTGCCATTGTACTGTTATTCATATTCCATATATTGCATGCATCTTTATTTTCTGCCTTTAGTTCATATATTTTAACTGTTATATAAAATGCGCGCGACGGTGTCGTCGCGATATATTTTTATTTATGTATTTGTATTGACCTTGTTTATGAGACTACCCCATTATCATGTAGCATTCTTAGGTTCATTGGCCGTGACACAGTTGTTACACGAGTGTGAGTCTCATATAGAGATCACGGACTTGCGTGTAGGGTTGGCCTCCTGTACGTGTGGGCCGTACGTTAGGAATAAATCCTGTTAGAAACTTTGCATGCTAGAAGACTTAGCAGTTATTAGAGGTCTATGGACATAGCCTATTGTAGTATGGTGGTCCCATCCTTGTCCTTGTTTGGTTGCAGGATTGGGCTAGGGTACTAAGGATAGGCTATGGACCAAATCGTGTCATGGATGTGACATGCTTAGAGCATGGGGTGGGGAGAACAACAAGTACCGCATTTGAGCTCCTTTACACTTTTCCTTCTGTAACCCGAAAGCTCCGCTGGAGATACGGGCGGTGATGACCCCTTTATTACTTGGCGGGCCTCTGCCGTTCAAAAGACGACATGCTTTTGAGGCCCCTGGTTCTCCGAGAGAGTCATGCCAATCCCAGTTCTCAGCCAGATAGCTCACTTGTTAGAAAGTTATTCTCAAACTGCATTCACATAGATGGTTAGGCGACCATTGGATATTTATTTTAGTACTTTATTGGCATGTGTTTAAGTATCTTGTTATGTCCCTCTGTATCCCTCTGAGGACCTGGTCCGCTACCAGGTGTATCTGTTCTTAAGTATTTGCAGGAGCGCAGATTTGGATGGTTATAGATGCTTCGTGGATGTCTTCTCTTCGAGCCGTGATCGATAGCTGGTATACTTATATTGGGCTTGATTATGTTGTACTCATATTGTATTTACTTTTCCATTTGAGTTGGTAGTGGATTTGTTTCCATCCAACTATCATCCTTAGATACTTCTTATTGAGATCTAGTTTCATAGACATTTGTTATTTTATTCATATTTGATTTTCGTGGATGAGATCTAGATTATACCCTATGACTTGTGACATATATTTATACCACTTGTGGATTTGATATTCATATTACAGCGTACGTGTGGATTTGGTTTACATATATTGGAGTTGCCATATCCATGCGGCTGGCATGCTTACGTGTCCTAGTCCTACGTATTTTTGGGACTGGGGTGTGACATATACAGCTTTCTTGCTAGGCAAGTATACCTTGCCTTGTTGTACTATTTAAATTCATTTATTATTTAGTTACATGTTTATTTATTTTAATATTATATAACTGTGCGCGTCCGAGAGAGACTCGGGTGCAGTCAACGAAGGCGTTGACGTTAGGATTTGTGTCTGACCTAGTATCTAGTGGACCCACCTAAAGTTGTGGAGTTATTGGTATGACTCCCCAGACCTTGACACGTATTATTGTACGTCACAGAGTTAGTTCATGTAGGGACGCATGCCTCATACTCGACTGGCCATCGGTGTGAGCAACACGTGTGACGGTATTTAGCTTAGTTGTTTATTTCTAAAGAGACTTGCATTATAGTACGTGGTATGCACGTCGAGTATTCGACTTGTATATCTACATTGGGGCGGGGAGGACAACTAGTAGGCGTATGGGATACACACATTGAAATCCGTAGTATCCGGAGGAGCCATGGATCCAATGACTTCCTTTACACTGATGCCACATTCTTCGGAGCGATATGGACGATATACTATACTGATGCCACGTTCCTTAGAGCGATATGGATGATATACTATACAGATGGCACTCTCTTCGAAGTTTGGACGTTATACCTACGCCTACCCATACGTACCAACGTTGTCCTCAAATTGCATTCACGTAGATGGTTAGCACACCCCTTTATTTATTTAGTAATTACTTTATGGCATATTTCTATGTATCTTGTTATGTCCCTCTGAGGACCTGGTCCCTTTCCAGGTATAGATGTTCATGAGTATTCGCAGGAGCGCAGATCTAGACTGGTTACTTATATTTTGAGGAGGTCTTCTCTTCGAGTCTCAGTGGTTGATAGTTGTACTTATATTGTATTTGTCTTATTTATTTTATATTCTAGTTCGGCAGTGGATTTGTTTCCATCCGACTATCATCTTTAGATACTTTATATTAAGATCTAGTTTCATAGATATTGGTTATTTATTTCTATTTGATATCTGTGGATGAGATTTAGATTATACCCAGTGACTTGGGATAGTTATACCACTTATGAATTATTGTTCATATTGTAGCGTATGTGTGTATCATGGTATCCATATATTGGAGTTGTCATGTACATGCGGCTGGCATGCTTACGTGTCCTAGTCCTACGTATTTTGGGATTGGGGCGTGACAATATTATTATTTTGGGAGTTGTTTGTGCCTAGACTCATAGTGTGGACTTGTAGATGTTTTGTTATTCTTATTTCATCTTTCTATTCCATATCGTGCTCTATCTTCCTTAGTTTGATATTTTGATTGAGTATTAATATCTTATCATGTCATTATAATTGTTCCTCCGTTTGGAGTTGAGATAACATTGACAGGTACCTTATATATATTGTATGAGATATTCAGATATTATTATGGACCTAGGCAGCGTTCTACGTCGTTCTTAAGACATAGTCTGGGCGTTATTCACCACTCGAGCCCTTATTCCGGGTGCGAGTCATAACAGATGCATATGTGAGGACTACAGATATAGTTAGAGTTGATGGATAGGATTCGAGCTACGTAGTATGAAGATAAGCCTCTGTGGAGCATGAGAGCACAGGTTTGGATGAGATTATCCGAGGACTTCACTATTGCTGAGGATGGATCATTGCGGTACGGTACCAGGTTTTGTGTGCCAAGTGGGACATTGCGCGAGAAGGTTCTTCAAAAGGCGCATCAATCACAGTACTCCATACATTAAGGTACCAACAAGATGTATAAAGATCTGAGGAAGCATGTACGATGGTATGGTATGAAATGGGAGGTAGCAGACTTTGTATCCAGATGTTTAGTGTGCCAGCAGGTAAAGGGAGAGAGGCATAGGCCTGGTGGGTTACTTCAGCCTTTACCCATTCCAAAGCTGAAATATGAGCATGTTACTATGGATTTTGTTTCAGGGCTTTCGCGGTCTCCAGGAAGAAAAGACGCGACTTAGGTCATCGTAGAGAGGTTGACCAAATCGGCCCACTTCTTGCCATTTAATGTGGGTACGTCTACGAAGAAGCTTTTTGCGATAGATTATCAAATTATATGGAGTTCCTGTGAGCATCATCTCAGATTGGAATAGTCGCTTCATATCCCACTCCTGGAGGAGTTTCAGGCTAGCTTGGGCACCCATCTCAAGTTCAGTACCGTATATCATCCCTAGACAGATGGGCAGTCAGAGAGGACTATTCAGGCTCTTGAGGATATGCTGTCACTACCCCATTTCCAGAGCCGAATATTTTAATTTTATTTTAATTTGGTTAATTGTGTATTATTTATAATTAATTTTATTTATATTTAATTAGTGGTGGTATTATTTTTCTATTGATTGTTTTAGGGTTTTGGTTAGCTTGGACCCATGTCAGACCCTAGTGGACCAATATCCGACCCAACCCACACCCTTGGGAGACCTATTTTTGGGTTTAGAATATTTATTATATTTTTTAGTAGGTTAGTTGGAGAGATTAGGAGTTAGTTTGAGTGCTTTTGGAACCCCAAACCCAAAATCCCAATTTGTATGACTTTAGGAGAGAGCTTTTTGGTCATTTTTCAATTATGTAAACCCTTTTCTACCTATGGCCGGTTCCCCCAACCCCATTTCAGACCCGATCACAGTAGCCCCCCCCACTTCTTCTTCTTCTTCTTCTTCTTCTTCTTCTTCTTCTCCACTCTTTCTTCTTCCTTCCTTCTTCCCATATTCAAGTAGGTGCTCCATTTCTTCTCTTTCTTCTTCTATTCTCCTTGGATATGAACCCTAACCCTACATTCTTCTCCAACCTAGGTAGGTAGAGCTTAGATTTGGTGTTGGAGCTTGGATTGGAAGCTTGGAAGCTTGGTGTGGTGGATTTAGAGAGTTTTGGAGACTTTGGCTTGAGATTCCAACTCCCAAGAGGTAAATCCTGATTTTCCCCCTTGTAATTACTCTTATATAGTGTAATTAGTGGTTTAGAATCTTCCTAGACCTTAGGGCTACCCGTGGAAGAAAGTTGGAACAAGTTTGGTTGTGTTTGGAGACTTTGACACTAGGATTTGTGTCAATTTCGGGTGAAATCCGAGATTGGCCCAATTTTGGGTGATGACCTAGGTTAGACGGACCTAGGTAGATATTGTCGGGTGTCTTAAGGGTTAGTACGTGTCTCCGTTCGGACATGTGAAGTCGTGTAACAGAGAAATGGGCGTTTCGGGCATTTTAGGGATTTTCGTCGTCGCCGGTTCTATATGCATGCATATTTTTGCCACAGACCTAGAATCAACGAGTTAGTATTTTTTCTAGGATCTAGACATCGTTTAGAACCCGTGGGTATATTTTGGGCCGATTCCGAGTAGGTTTGGTGTATGTTTCAGGAGATTTTGTGAACCGCACACCACGTATTCGTCGAAATGATCGAACGGCCATTTCGACTTGGTTTCTTAGTTTCGGGCTTGTACGCACGTTGGGTTAGCTTCGGAGAGTGTGTGCTAGAGTTCTCGGGTTATATTTTATATATATATATATGTTTGTCCGTGTAGGGATCGTTGGGCATGCGTTGGCGGGGTATTGTGTGTTGTGTTTATGCATGTATATATATGAGTATATATATAAATGTATGTGTGCTTATATATATATATATAGATATGTGTGTGTATATATATGTGTGTACCTATATGTATTAGTGTGTGTGTGTGTGTGTGTGTATACATATATATAGTTGTGTGTATATATATATGTATGTATGTTGGTGTGTGTATATATATATGTGTATGTGTAGTCGTGTGTATGCGTGATTGTGTGTGCATGCTTGTGTGTGTGTGGTCATGTGTGGTCGTGTGTGGGCAGCGAGGTAGCGAGGGCTGTGCGTGCTGCAGCGCACAGCGGAGCAGAGCAGCCGCAGCAGCAGCTAGCGCAGCTGCAGGCGCAGCACACCGCGGTAGCAGCAGCATCAGCTGCAGGCGCAGCACATCGCGGCAGCAGCGGCAGCACGTCGTGGCAGCAACACAACAGCAGCTGCAGGCACAGCAGCGCGCCACGGCAGAGCCGCAGAGCGGCAGCTCTCCGCGGCAGCAGCGACAGCAGCAGCAGTAGCAGCTTCGAGCAGCAACAGCGCGAGCGCGTTTCAGCCGTGCGCGCGCGAGAGCTTGTTTATCCCTCCCCCCCTTTTTTTCATATGTGTATGAGTGTATATATATAGAGAGATGTATATATCTATATATAGATAGATAGATACATAGATATTAGTATAGATATATATATGATATGTGAGATGGATATATATATATATGTGTATGTCTATGTGTGGATATATATATGTGTATGTGTATGTGTGGATATATATATATATATATATATATATAGATACGTAGATATATATATATATATACATATATGTTTATATATATATGTTAGCTTAGATATATAGCTAGGTATATATATATATATATATATATATATATATATATATATATATATATATGCTAGATAGTTAGCTATGGTTAGTGTTAGAGAGAGGGATAGTTGGGTATCTCAATACCTTGAGATACCCAAGGTATTGTGGGCAGTAAGGTAAGAGAGGTAAGATATTAAGGTAGCATAATACTAGGTTATATGTATATATATATATATATATATATATATATATATATATATATATATATATATATATATATATATGTATGTATATAGATATATATATATATTATAGCTTAGGTCGAGGTATCGGATACCGAGGGTATCCCGGTATCTCAAGGAGGCGAGTTTGATAGTTTATTAGCTTAATGACCTAGTTTTGACCTAAAATTTTAGGGGCACCATAGTTTGACCTAGAGTCGACCGTAGTTGACCCGGTTGACCACTAAAGTCAACTTTTGACCTAGATTTGACCTAGGGTTGACTTTTTGGACCCCTAGTTGACTTTTTGACCCAGATTTCACCGGTTTGACCCGTTTGACCTAGAACGATCCTAGAAGCCTATTTTTAGTTATTTTATATCTGTTTAAATTTTTAGAAACCTGTTTAACCTTGCTTTTCGTAATAGGTCCTTGCGACAGCAGTTCGGATCGCCAGTTGCTCAGGACGTCAGGCGAGTACATTCTCTGATAGTTTTTATTATCTGATGATTATTATGATTCAGCTTCTAATATAGTATCATCTAATTTTTCTGGCACAACACGGAACACGGACTGGTATTTCTGGATTCATTTACTTGCGACACTTATTTTTCATGTTTCTGGCCTCTATTCTGGAATCACCTACTGGCATCACCTACAGGCATCACTACAGGCATCACTTATGTTTCTGGCTGGACTCATACTTGATTTACATATCGGGTCTTGAATTCACTTGTACTAGTCGGGACGGGGAAATACTCGAGTAGACATGTAAATATTCCCATCTGGAATCATCAGGAATTATACCCTCTGGTCTAATATGGAATGATAGCAGCCGCGCACCCAATGCGCGGTGAGCCGTACTTACCCAAGCCGTTTATATGTCAAAACAGGTATTTCAAAGACACAAGTTCATTCTTTATAGTCTGGACTCTCTTGCATTTTTTGCTGGTCTCACTTATAGTTTCTGGACTTGACTCATTACATGTATTTCATGCTGGACTCACTACACGTTCATGTGCACAGACTTACTCTTAGTTTAGATTTCTTGTATCTTACAGTTATTACTATCTTGCTTCTGATATTCATGCATCGTTACCTTTATTCACCAGTGATATGTATATTTCTTGTTTTATACTTTATTTCCTACACCTTGCTACTTGCTACAACTGTTTTATAGTTTTTATCATTTAACTGGAACTGCTGTTAGAGGTATACTTGCTCCAGTCCTGACTGGACATATTTTTTCTAGAGGATCCGGAGGATTGGTGTCCGATATTTTATGGACCTCAGCCTGTCGATGGTGCAGACAAGGACACTCTAGTTTAAGAGTGATTTTCGGGTTGGTAGCCGGGATCACTAAGACCTCAGTTGCTGTATTTATTAGCTTTTGGTATCGGATTTGTCTCCAGTTTTGGATTGGGACCTTGTATTGTATATGATTTGGATATTGTTGTATTATTATTATTATTGATGTTGTGGTTGTTTTAGTTGTAGTTGTTTAGACTTTATAGTTGTTAGATTTCTGTGTTATCTTATCGTGCTTAGATTCGTGATTGAGTACTTGTGATTATCATTATGATATTGCTCCTCCGTTTGGAGTTGAGATCGTGACAGGTTTATATATTGATTGCGTGAGATTGTTAGCTAGATAGTAGACCTAGACAGCGTTCTACCGCCGATGCTGCGGCGTAGGCTGGACGTACCCATGACTCATGCCCAATTTTCAGGGTGCGGATCGTGACACATTTTTGGTGGCAGCCCAGGCAGGTCTCGATTCGCCATTAGTGCGATGTCGTTGTTGTACAATAATTTAGTTGTACTGCTGCGAGCCTGCTACAGGATCTAGGTTCTAGGATGAGAGTGTACTCAATTACGACTAGGAATAATTCCAATCTAATTATTCTGAAATTGCTTCTTTTGAAATATTACTGTCCTTCTTTGATGATATCGTATCTTGTACCGTATTGACTTCTTTTGATCTGTGTTCAGGATACCTCCGAAGACACGATCCCATCGTACCGTTCCAGCAATTGCCACCGAGAGGTCTGCTACCTCTCGTCCAGCTCATATTCAGGCAGCTGCTACCACTCCACTCACCACTCCTTCGGTCGAGGAAGCATCTGCTTCTTTCGAGGATCCTCCTTCACTTGTCGATCCGAGGACTACCCCAGTCGTTCCGGTGGTTCCTCCACCACTTCCTACACCAGTAGACACCGCGCAGTTGTTTGCGTTCTTCTGAGAGATGATGGACGCGCAGCACCGTCAGGTGGATGTGATGAGGCTGGACATTGAGAACGCCCACCAGGTGGCCATGACGGCAATAGACAGGGTGGCACAGATTCAGCCACAGGCAGATCAGATTCAGCGCCCGAGGCCGAGCAAGATCATTGACTTCCAAAGGATGCGGCCCAAGGAGTTCCGGGGTACAGAAGGGATCCTGTACGCGGATGACTGGATAGAGCAGATTGAGGGCATCTTCAGGCTGACATAGATTCCAGACAATATACAGATAGAGGTAGCGGGCAGTCAGATGTTCGACCTTGCTTTGACATGGTATCGCACAGATATGAGGATCACGGCAACAGGGCTTACTTGGGAGGCTTTCAAGAGGCTTTTTATGGAGAAGTTTTCCCAGATGTGGCGCCCAGTGCTTTGGAGAGCCAGTTCAAGGCACTCGTCCAGGGGAACATGCTAGTGGACGAGTACGCAGCGGAGTTCTGCCGCCTCGACAGATTTATGGAGGGCTTGAGTGAGACAGCAAAGGAGAGGAAGTTTCGCAAGGGCTTGGTCATGGCGGTCAAGTCTTTGACAGGAGCGACCGTGAGGCAACTTTCGAGCAGATAGTAGGAGATGCTCAGAGAGCAGACGATGACTTGGAGCTCAAGTCCAAGAGAGGCAGGGATGATTCAGGCAGTGCGAGTGGAAGTGCAGGACCGACTAAGCGTCCCTATGTGCAGAAGATAGCGCAGCAGGGTCAGGATCAGAGGGTGCCCACTTGTGCCTACTACAGGAAGGCAGGACATACTTAGGATATTTGTAGGAGGAGGCTGAAGGTGTGTTTGTTCTGTAGATCCGCTGCTCACCAGATGCGAGATTGCCCTACTGCACCTCCATTTAGTGGAGTACAGGATCGAAGAGTTGGAGCTAGGCCACCTGTGGCACAGCATCATGCCCCGCACCAGCAGAGGGATATACCCCAGCAGGGCAGGGCTTATACGTTGACGGTCGAGGAGGCCGATGCTACGGGTGTCGGGTTAGCAGGTATATCTCTTTGTTCTTCTTTCTGTCCTTTTATATTCCTTGTGGTGTGCTTCATTAGTACCTGTTAGATTTTTCTTTGTGTTGTGGTAGATAGTGTAGTGACCCTGATTGAAACTGTGATAACACGACCAGTAGAACCATGATCTTGCATGTTGCTAGGTAGAATTTCTTGACTGTGATTGTTGGGGGTTTGACCTAGAGGGAGTGCGATTGACTTTAAATTTCGAGGACAAAATTTTCTAAGGAGGATAGGTTTGTCACTACCCCATTTCTAGAGCCGGATATTTTTGGGTGATGCCCTAGGCTAGACGGACCTAGGTAGACGTTGTCGGGTGTCTAGAGGGTTCATACGTGTCTCCATTCGGACACGTGAAGTCGTGTCGCGGAGAAATGGGCATTTCGGGCGTTTTAGGGGTTTTCGTCGTCGCCGGTTCTATGTGCATGCACATTTTTGCCACGGACCTAGAATCGATGAGTTAGCATTTTTTCTAGGATCTAGACATTGTTTAGAACCCGTGGGTAAATTTTGGGCCGATTTCGAGTAGGTTTGGTGCGTGTTTCAGGAGGTTTTGCGAACCGCACACCACGTGTTCGTCAAAATGACCGAACGGCCATTTTGACTTGGTTTCTTAGTTTCAGGCTTGTGCGCGCGTTGGGTTAGCTTCGAAGAGTGTGTGCTAGAGTTCTCGGGTTATATTTTATATATTTATATATGTGTTTGTGCGTGTAGGGGTCGTTGGGCATACGTTGGTGGGGTGTTGTGTGTTGTGTGTGTTGTGTTTATGCATGTCTATATATGAGTATATATATAAATATTTGTGTGCTTATATATATATATAGATATGTTTGTGTATATATGTGTGTGTACCTATATGTATTAGTGTGTGTGTGTGTGTGTGTGTATACATATATATAGTTGTGTGTATATATATATGTATGTATGTTGGTGTGTGTGTGTGTATATATATATATATATATATATATGTGTGTGTGTGTGGTCGTGTGTATGTGTGATTATGTGTGCGTGCTTGTGTGTATGTGGTCGTATGTGGGCAGTGAGGCAGCGAGGGCTGTGCGTGCTGCAGCGTACAGCGGAGCAGAGCAGCCGCAGCAGCAGGTAGCACAACTGCAGGCGCAGCACGCCGCGGCAACAGCAGCATCAGTTGCAGGCGTAGCACGCCACGGCAGCAGCGGTAGTACGTCGCGACAGTAGTAGCTGCAGGCTCAGCAGCGTGCCGCGGCAGAGCGGCAGTGCGCCACGGCAGCAGGGGCAGCACGTCGCGGCAACAGCGGCAGCAGCAGCAGCAGCTTCGAGCAGCAACAGCGCGAGCGCGTTTCAGCCGTGCGCGCGCGAGCTTGTTTATCCCCCCCCCTTTTTTTATATGTGTATGAGTGTATATATATAGAGAGATGTATATATGTATATATAGATAGATAGATACATAGATATTAGTATAGATATATATATGATATGTGAGATGGATATATATATATCTGTATGTGTGGATATATATATGTGTATGTATATGTGTATGTGTGGATATATATATATAGATACGTAGATATATATATACATATGTGTTTATATATATATATATATGTTAGCCTAGATATATAGCTAGGTATATATGTATATGCTAGATAGTTAACTATGGTTAGTGTTAGAGAGAGGATAGTTGGGTATCTCAATACCTTGAGATACCCAAGGTATTGAGGGTAGTAAGGTAAGAGAGGTAGGATATTAAGGTAGCATAATACTAGGTTATATATATATATATATATATATATATATATATATACTACTATATGTAATATCAATATAGTAGTGTATATATATATATATATATATATATATATATATATATATATATATATATACTACTATATTGATATATATATATATATATACACTACTATATTGATATTACATATAGTAGTATATATATATATATATATATATATATATAGATAGCTAGCTAAGTTACCTAGAATTAGAGGGTAAGGTATCTCAATACCTTGAGATACCAAGGTATTGAGATAAGTTGGGTATCGGGGGTAAGGTATTGAAGTATTTACCTATACACTAGGTTGTATATATATATATATATATATATATATATATAGTTAGATATATGTTATATATATATTAGTATATGGTAGTATATATTATAGATAGTTAGTTTGCTAGCTAGTCTTAGTAAGGGGTAAGGCTTGAGTATCTCAATACCTTGAGATACTCAAGGTATTGAGCGTCGGGGCAATGTATTGAGTTTTAGCCTAGGATTAAGGTTAGAGATACTTTTATAGATATAGTTATATATATTTATGCATGCTAGTATATATTTTAGAGGGTATAGACGGGGCGTATAGCTTAGGTCGAGGTATCGGATACCGATGGTATCCCGGTATCTCAAGGAGGCAAGTTTGATGGTTATTAGCTTAATGACCTAGTTTTGACCTAGAATTTCAGGGGCACCCTAGTTTGACCTAGAGTTGACCGTAGTTGACCCGGTTGACCGCTAAAGTCAATTTTTGACCTAGATTTGACCTAGGGTTGACTTTTTAGATCCCGAGTTGACTTTTTGACCCAGATTTTACCGGTTTGACCCGTTTGACCTAGAACGACCAAAGAAGCCTATTTTTAGTTATTTTATATCTGTTTAAATTATTAAAAACCTGTTTAACCTTGCTTTTCGTAATAGGTCCTTGCGATACCAGTTTGGATCGTCAGTTGCTCAGGACATCAGGCGAGTACATTCTCTGATAGTTTTTATTATCTGATGATTATTATGATTCAGCTTCTAGTATAGTATCATCTGATTTTTCTGGCACAACACGGGACACGGATTGGTATTTCTGGATTCATTTACTTGCGACACATATTTTTTATATTTCTGGCCTCTATTCTGGAATTACCTAGTGGCATCACCTACAGGCATTACTACAGGCATCACTCATATTTCTGGCTGGACTCATACTTGATTTACGTGTCGGGTCTTGGATTCACTTGTACTAATCGGGGCGGAGAAATACTCGAGTAGACATATAAATATTCCGATTTGGAATCATCAGGAATCACCTCCTCTGGTCTAATCTGGAATGATAGCAGCCGCGTACCCAGTGCACGGTGAGCCGTACTTACCCCTAGCCGTTTACATGTCAAAACAGGTATTTCAAAGACACGAGTTCATTCTTTATAGTCTGGACTCTCTTGCATTTCTTGCTGGTCTCACTTATAGTTTCTGGACTTGACTCATTACATGTATTTTATGCTGGACTCACTACACGTTCATGTGCACAGACTTACTCTTAGTTTAGATTTCTTGCATCTTACAGTTATTACTATCTTGCTTCTGATATTCATGCATCGTTACCTTTATGCACCAGTGATATGTATATTTCTTGTTTTATACTTTATTTTCTACACCTTGCTACTTGCTATAACTGTTTTATAGTTTTTATCATTTAACTGAAACTGCTGTTAGAGGTGTACTTGCTCCAGTCATGACTGGACATATTTTTTCCAGAGGATCCGGAGGATTGGTGTTCGACGTTTTATGGACCTCAGCATGTCGATGGTGCAGACAATGACCCTCTAGTTTAGGAGTGATTTCTGGGTTGGTAGCCGGGATCACTAAGACCTCAGTTGCTATATTTATTAGCTTTTGGTACCAGATTTGTCTCCAATTTTGGATTGAGACCTTGTATTGTATACGATTTGGATATTGTTGTATTATTATTATTATTGATGTTGTGGTTGTTTTAGTAGCAGTTGTTTAGACTTTGTAGTTGTTAAATTTCTGTGTTATCTTATCGTGCTTAGATTCGTGATTGAGTATTTGTGATTATCATTATGATATTGCTCCTCCGTTTGGAGTTGAGATCTTGATAGGTTTATATATTGATTGCGTGAGATTATTAGCTAGATAGTAGACCTAGACAGCATTCTACCGCCGATGCTACGGCGTAGGCTGGACGTACCCACGACTCATGCCCGATTTTTCGGGTGCGGGTCGTGACATATGCTTTGCACTAAAGTTTTAGATTTCAAAGGCTCTTGGGAGGATCATCTTCACTTGGTAGAATTTGCTTACAACAACAGCTATCAGGCCAGTATCGAGATGTCACCATTTGAGGCTTTATATGGATGGAGATGTCGTACTCCTCTATCTTGGGATAATATTGGTAAAAGAGTCTTATTGGGACCGGAGATAATTATGGATACAACAGAGAAAGTGAAGCTCAACAGGGATAGACTTAGGGTGGCGCAGGACAGACAGCGGCATTAGGCCGATAACCACCGGAGACCTTAGGAGTTTGAGGTATAAATTTGTTTGTATTGCTCATAATCTTTTTGTTTTAGGTTTAGTATTAAGGCTGTGTTTTGTTCTATGTTGGCATCTAGTGTTCTTGCAAATTTCTCCGACACGGGGCACTATTCGCTTTGGTGGTGGAGGGAAGCTTAGTCCATAATACATCGGACCATTCGGTATTCTTGCGAGGGTCGGTACAGTGGCCTACAGACTAGACTTGTCGCCTGCACTAGAGAGAGTACATAATGTGTTCCATGTGTCATAGTTGAGACGATACATGGCAGATTTTAGTCACGTATTGGATCACTCAGAGATCAAGGTGGGTCTGATTCTTAGCTAACTAGAGCAGCCAGTGGAGATTCTGGATTATAGGGAGAAGGTATTGCAAAACCAGACGATTCCCTTGGTACGCATCACCTGGAGGCATCACTCTCTAGGAGAGTCTACCTGGGAGAGGGAAGCCAAGATGCGCGAGGGATACCCTTATCTTTTTGAGCCATGAGGTATCGTTCTTTCTTGCTTGTTGTGATTGCTTGTTGTAGTGCTAGTTCCTTCTTTAAATATTGAGGACAAAATTTTTCGAAGGAGGGTAGACTTGTCACTACCATATTTCTAGATGAGGACATTCTTGTCATTTAACATATTTATTATTTAGTGATTAGGTATTATATATTGTGCTACTAATTAATTATATTATATTGTGCTATTTATTAATTATTAGTTGTCATGACACATTGAGCCCAATATTAGGCTAAGTCCATTAGACCATTTTCCTTAATTAATTAAGGAGATTAGCTTAATTCTCATTATTAAAAGCTTTTCCAATATATCCCTCCCTAATTATTTCTTATATTTAGCAAGTAGGGGTATATGTGACATTTGTTGTTTCTTGGGGAAGAAGATAGGGGGACGGCCACCTTATAGAGAGGAAATTCTCTCTCCTCTTCACTCTGCATTCAAATTCTAGATCTCTAATTTAGTTTATCCCCAATTTACTTGATCCCTCCACCAAATTCAACCTAATTACTCTTATTCCCTCTCAATTTCATTATCTAAGAAGCATTGGAGCTTGGATTTCAAGGAGCACTTGAAGGAGGAAGAATTGACAATAAGAATCATTTCTTAATTATGTCCATTGAGCATTTTATTGGGAATCCATCTCCCAATAGGTAAATTCTGAATTCACCCCTTAATTTAAACTCTAATTCATGCATTTGACTATTAGAAATTATCCCTTAGCTTAGGGCTACCCATAGGATCAAGAACTAGGTTCATATGAGTTGTATTATGAATTCTACATGGTGATTTATATCCAATTAGGGAGAATTCTGAGATTTACACATCAAGTGTGTGTCATGAGACCAATTTAATCTAATTAGACTTAGATCAGAGTTGTGGGACTAGATACGTATCCATAATTAGACACGAGTAGAGCGTATCATAGTATTTTGTGATACAGTGTGATACGGGATTCATTTTGGTTGATTTGTGCCATCTCTCTTAATTCCTATTGTATATTGTGTGAGATGTTAGATAATATTGTTGACCTAGACAGCGTTCTACCATTGATATTGCGGTGTAGGCTGGACGTACCCACGTACTCGTACCCTTACGCTGGGTGCGGGTCATGACACAAAGCTATCCACAAGTTGGTGAATTACGAAGAGAAATAGAGGTCTTCAATATCCTGCTCGAGCGTCGCCTACACGATCACCTTTATTGGCACCAATATACGATTAATGCCTTCACTTCTCTTTCTTCCAGAATTCGATATGAATACGAAGTTTGAAGAATACAAGCAATGGAATCCATTGAAAACTTTAACGAAAATGCATTCATAAAATCAACATAAAAGTAGCAAGGCGGAAGCGAAAACGGCAACGAAAATAAAGCAGTAGAAAGGTCCATCGTGAATCAATCGTGAAGTCTTTCCTTAAGACACAATCCACTGAATATGGGACCTTATTCTAAAGAAACCAATCCATAATGAGGTAAGGATCTTGATTCAATCTGTCCCGATCAACTGATACCGATAATGTTCCATAACTGGGCTCCCCGTGCGGGGAGCGGGGCACTACATCATAACCAACTAAGAAAAAGTTTTTCAAAACTTAGTAATGGAATCCAACACTAAGAAAACAATGAAGAATTTTTTTTCTGTATATCATATTCAAGCTCCCTGGTCGACTCCTCAACCGAATGATTCTTCTAAAGCACGCAAACGAGAGAAACCGCACAATTTCGGAGCAACTTATCCATCCGGTCCAAGATTTGAATGGGTTCTTCCACATATGACAAGTCTACCTCCAAATTCAGCTGACCAAAATCTACCAGGTAACTCGGGTCATGCACGTACTTCTGGAGCTGCAAGACATAGAAGATATCGTGTACATCTGACAATGCTAGTGGCAATCAATCTGATAGGCAACTGGGGCAACTCGCTTGAGGATGTCGAATGGACCAACAAATCTTGGATTCAACTTCCCCTTTGTTCTAAATCTTGTGACTACTCGAATAGGCATTACCTTCAAGAATATATTGTTACCTTCCATAAACTCGAGGGAGGCTTCGATGGGTGTCTACGTAGCTTTTCTATCTACTTTGAGCTACTTTCAGTCTTTCTCATATCAACCAAATTTTTTGGACGGTCTGCTCTACCAGTTTTGGGCCAAGAATCTGTCTTTCCCCAACTTTATCCCAACAAATGGGTGACCAGCACTTTCACCCATACAATACCTCATATAACGCCATCTATATACTGGACTTATAGCCATTGTTATATGCAAATTCTGTTAACGGTAGATGGACATCCCAACTTGACTTCAAATATACTGCACCGAGTCATAACTTATCTTCGAGGATCTGATTTACCCATTCTATTTGGCCATCGATTTGAGAATGATAGCCTGAACTGGACTTCAAAAATATGGAAAGAATTGCCAATCCTGATTTGAGACAATTGATACTGGCACCCCATGTAAATGAACTATCTCGTCAAGATAAATCTGAGCCAGACGATCAACGCTCTAATAAACTTTGAGGGCAATAAAATGCACTGACTTGGTTAATTAATCGATCAATAATAACACAGATGACATTATTCTCTTTTTACATCTTTGGCAAGCCAATAATAAATTATATGTTTATGTGCTCATATTTTATTTTGGGATATCAAGGTTTTGTATCTCTCTGCCCGGCCTCTGGTACTGACTTTCACTCTATGACAGGCCATACATTGTAACGTGAAGAGTGCCACATATTTTTTTATGCCATGCCACCAAAAAGTAGTGCGAATCTTCTTGTATATTTTCGTACTATTTTGATGCAACATATATCCTGCATAATGAGCCTCCATCAAAATTTTCTTTCGGAATGCTTTATCGTTCTGGATGCATAACCTGCCCTTCTATCTCAAAGCCCCATCTCCAGACTCTGAAAACTCAGTAGTCTTTTCCTCTGACAACTCCTCGCAGATTTTCTGTAGGAACTCGTCAGACCTCTATACTTTTTTAATCCTCTCAAGCAGACTCGGTTCAAGCTGGAGCTAAGCTAACTGAACATTCTAGCTCCATTGTTATAGACAGTGCGCCAAGAAATATATGGCTCAATATGCTCGCCACAACAATAGACTTTTCTGGTATGTACGCAATCATCTGGCCATAATCCATGATGAGTTTTAGCTATCGTCTATGTCTCAAGCTTAATTCCTTCTGAGTGAATATATAATCTAGGCTCTTATGATTGGTGAAGATCTCGCATGAAATACCATATAGATAATGCCTCCATAACTTCAACACAAATATAATTGCTCCCAACTCTAAATTATGAGTAGGATAATTTTGCTCGTGCGGCTTCAACTATCTTGAGGCGTATGATACCACCCTTCCTTTTTATATCAGTACGCATCCTAAGCCCTGACCCGAAGCATCATTGTAAATATGGAATCCCTCAGTCATGTCTGGAAGTAAAAGTATCAGGGTTGAAATAAGTCACTGCTTTAACTCTTGGAAGCAATACATGTAGTTGTTCATTTGTCTACTTAAATATGACTCCCTTCTGAGTTAGGTAAGTCAAGGGCGATGGGATCTTTGAAAAATCCTTCACAAATCATCTGTAATAGCCTACCAAACCGAGGAAGCTTTAACTCTCACTAGCTGACGCAGGTCATTTCCATTCGATAATAGCTTCAACTTTCTTTCGGTCAACAGTGACACCTTCTGCAGAAATAACATACCTAAGAAATGATACACTGTTCAACAAAAATTTGCACTTACTCAGCTTCATGTATAACTAATTTTCTCAATGGGTCTGAAGCATGGTCCGTAGATGCTCCGCGTGTTCCTCTTTGCTCTTTGAGTACACCAGGATATCGTCAATGAATATTATCACAAATTTGTCGAGAAATGATCAGAATATTCGATTTATCAAATTTATGAAGGTAGCAGGGGCGTTCGTCAGACCGAACAACATTACCAAAAACTTATAGTTGCCACAGTAAGTGCGAAAAGCTGCCTTTGGCACCTCCTCCTACTTGATCTTTAGTTGATAGTACCCCGAACGAAGGTCTATCTCCGAAAACACTAGCACGCCTTGTACCCAATTGAAGAGGTCATTATTTCTTGGCAGTGGATACTTGTTCTGGATAGTGAGTTCGTTTAATTCTCGATAATATACGTACAGGCACATCGACCCATCTTTCTTCTTCACAAACAACACTGGTGCTCCACACGAGGAGAAGATGGGATGGATATATCCACGGTGAGCAGTTTTTATAACTGAACCTTTAGATATTTTAATTCTGTAGGGCTATTCTGTACAGAGCCTTGGAAATTGGTCAGGTATCTGGAGAGGTATTGATGGTGAACTCAATCTCTCGATCGAAAGACATGCCGGGTATCTCGTCTGAAAACATATTGGGGAATTCTGCTATAACATCAATCTGTACCGTATTTGGAATATCCATATGAGTGTCTCGAATATAAGATAAGTACCCTTCATAGGCAAAATGTAGCATCCGTCGATCAAATATTGCAGAAATCATCATATATGCTTTCGATGCCTGACTACCTGAGTAGAAGAACTTGGTTTCTTCTGGCAGACGAAATGTGACTATTTTACCAATGTAGTCGATGGTGGCCAAGTAAGCAGCAAGCCAATCCATTCCTAAAATGATATCATAATCTTTAATATCTAGGACTATCACATCGAAAGACATTTTTTTACCTCCGATACAAATATAGCCATCTCTATAAATAAAACGAGAAAGAAAATCTATACCAGATGGGGTGATGTCACGATCCGCACCCAGATATTTGGGTACGAGAATGTGAGTACGTCCAGCCTATGCCGCAGCATCGGTAGTAGAACGTTGTCTAGGTCATCAATACTAATATACTAGTTATATCATGTACTCAATCACAATATTCTAAAGGAAGAATGAATAAAGAAGATAATCCAACAATAATCTAAAATAAATAAAACTAAGATATGATACTGAGAAAGAGGTACTAGCCTAGATCTCACCAGAGGTCACCATTAGATCAACAGTGCAAAAGTAGTCCTGACAATAGCATCACTCCGAAGTCAACACTAAAAAATGGTATCCAGTCAGGATTGGAGCAAAGCACATAAACTAATAATAATTCCAATTAAATTGATAAATACTATAAAACAGTGAGTAATGAATATACATGATGGAAATATAATACTGGTAATGTAAGGAGTAGGAGAAATATATAATCATATTAAAGTAGAATAATGAGTACTGAGTAAGCATGTAAATATCAGTCTCATCAAGTACAAACTAGAATAGAAGAAATAAGTGAACTAGCTAAGTGTTTGAAATATTAGTTTGTTATATGATCAGCTTGGGTAAAAGATCAAGCTCGACCATATATGATTGGCTATGCACAAGTACAGGTAAGGGATTAGGCCAATCATATATGATTGACTATGCATAAGTACAGGTAAGGGGATCAGGCCAAACATATATGGGGAGTTATACACAAGTAAGGCTACACCCTGTGTGTGATGAGGGTGAGTTATGCACAAGTAGGTAGGGTATGATCACATAACTAACTAATACTTCCACCGTCCCCCGACTAGTATAATGGATCCATCCATAACACGTTACGACATAGGATTCACAGAGCAGGGGGCCATCATGCTCTTGAATCGGTATCTATACATGTACAGGAATCATAGGTCATGCACATAAAAATAATATATCATGACGGGATCCAGGATATACTAATCTGTGTAACATCGTATCAGGAATCAAGTACAATACTATAAAACTGATATCATAGAAATCATCAAAATAACAGAAACTGTTAGAGAATGTACTCGCCTGTGGTCCTGAGCAATATGTGAGGATCGATGTCCAAAATAGACTCACAAAGACCTAAATATGAAATATAAATGTTTGTAAACCCCCTCGATTTATTCTGTAGATAGTTAGGGTGGATTTGAAAAAAAAATTAGTTTTGGTAGTAGATGTCGAGGTTTAGAGTAGAAATAATTTTATCTGGTATTTAATTTATTTAATTAAGACCCTTGGTGCGCCCTATCATTGCTTAATCATTCGGAATCCAATATCAGCCCATAAATTCCATCGGGTTATTGTACCTCTGACTTGACCCGCCAAATTAGGCACTGGACTTTTCCGTCATTCAAAATCAGATTTTCGTTGTGCTCTAAATTAATTGCACAATTTTCCGAAACCGTAATCCATATTTAATTTCGTGTCGGACACCTGTGTCGTTACCCTCAATTTTGAGATACCAACTTAACCCGTTGAGCCGGACCAACTAAAGGGTCCAAGACTGACTCCAAGTCCCCACCATTTTTGACCTTTGCGTCATTTCTGGATTTTGACCCCAAGTGCCCCCATTTAATTTAAAATTGCGGGACACTTTATTTCTATTTAAATCGGGGATACCCATTTTCCCTAATCCTATTTAAATCCTTAATTAATCATAATGCCCATTTAATTAAATCCGTTCCTCACGCACAACACCCTCTCACCATGAAAATTACTAAACATAATTTTCTCTACTATTTTTTCGTTATTTTATATGTTCGTGCAATTTCCCGAATTTAAGGGGCTAAGTTACAATTTAGGGATTTTAGGTGCCCTCACCCCATTGGCCAAACCAAATGGAGAGGTCACAAAATGGGGTCCTAATTTCACCCATCCACTCACCACCCTTCATGAAGAAATTATTTTCTTCATGACAAATCTCCACCTTCCATTTTGAATAGGAGCATCTCCACCCTCCATCAATTCACAATCCCCTATAAAATATCACATCCCCCACCCTCATAACTCACCACCGGCCCTAATCCCAAAGAAAACCCCTCTCTCTCTCTCCTCACTCCTCCATAAACTCTCCATGCAAAAGCTTCTCCTCTCTCCATTATTTTTCTTCTTCTTCCTTTATTTTCTCTCCTCCCCACTGTGGTTCACCCGACCCCAGTACATCCACCGACCGCCGGCCTGTACGCCCCCCTCTCCGGCCGGCACTGTGCAGCAGCCGACCCGCCGACCGTGCGTCCCCCGCTCCGACCGGTGCAGCAGCCATTCCCCTCCGTGGCTGTGCGTCTCTCCCCGCGGTGCACTTCACCCGACCGGCCAGTGCGTCCCCCGACCGACCAGACCGAGCAGTCTCCCCTACCACCCCACGGCCGACTTCAGCGCCGCTCCGGCCTGCTCCCTGTCCGACCTCTCCCGGCCATCTCCCCTCTTCCAGTTTCCACCTTCACCATCACCATTATCACCACCACTACCAGCTTACACTACCACCACCATCACCACCACTACCACCACCATCACCACCACTACCACCATCAACACCACCACCCATACCTCTTCACCACCACCCCCGGCCACCTTCTTCGGCCGTACCCGGCATTGTCATCGTCAAGGTCGACTCTCCCCCTATCTTTATTTAATTTCCAGATTTATTATGGTTTTAAATAGGATGATGTTTATATATGTGAAATGCTAGCTAGGGTTTTGGGTTATATATGTGGATATGTATGGCTAGTGTAATGTGGTACTTGAAATATGTGATTGAGGTATATATAGGTTGAGGTTAATGATGATTAATGTGAATATGGATTGAGGTTGTGTTTAATGAGGTTTAATATGTTTTAGAGTTTATGTAGTGTAGTGTTTCTTTGAGCTATATGTGTAGGTATGTTATTAGGGTTATTATATGTGGTTTGTTAGGGTTTTTTCTTTTTAACACATTATATATGTAAGAATGAGGATCCTTGATACTTATGGTTGTGTGCAGTAGTTAGGGTTTAGGAGCACGGGTTGATGATTTATACTTGTGTGTTTAATTGGGAAGAGAAACATTACTTATACAGCATATATGGAATTGTTAGTATGGGTTATGATTGAATTCACCATTAAGGAATGGTATGATTTTGTGATCCAGTGGACAGTGGATGTTACGTAGAGGAAACTTGTCTTTGAAGTATGTAGTATAAAATGCTCAATTTAAATGTATAATTAGAAAGGGTAGTAGGTGAATGTATGATGGAGGACTAGTGTGATCGATAATTAAGAAACTGGAAATTTAAGGTGATTGATTTAGGGAGGTATATGGTGATTGGTAACAACGATATTAAACGAGGAACTTAAAATCATAAACTGTGTTTTGAGGATGGTTTGATGATGTGGTACAAATGACTAGGTGATTTGACGTATCGTACCGATAGTCAACTGTGGTCAACCCCCTAGTGACTTGTCCCTGTGAGTCGTAGCTGAGACTGAGTTTAGTTGTAGATGTGTGTAGCATCCCTGTCTGTCGTAGAATAGACTATTGATTATGGTTTGTATCTTATCTCTAGGTACTGCGGAACTTGAGGGCATGGATGCAGTACCGGATTCCCATCTTCAGCAGCCGGACGCAGGCAAGTGTACCTTGCCACCCTGTATTTCAGCTACAGATATTTATTATTTTGTTATGTACATTGTGCACGTATTATTGCTGACGTTCGGTACTTCGCGTACGGTTCACAACTGGGTGAAGACGTACGTCGTAACGTCTTAGGAAGATTATTGGATGATTCGTAGTCTCTCGATATGCGTACCTGAGTTTATCGACACCCCAGGACACACTCATATACTGTGATCATGCCAGATTCCTGTATCCTGATACCGACATCATGACCAAAGACTGGGACGACCTTAGGGACACGTCTATTGAGTTATATCTGTGAGTCGAGACTGTAGTTAGAGGGTCAGGTTCAACGCACAATCGTTGACCGCTTGGGAAGGGAAAGACAGTTACTAGACGTTTGGGCTACTCTGCACGCGCTTATATATGTATATGTAGTGATCCTGTATTATAGTGTAGTGGTCTCACCCGTGTATCTCTATGCTCGGAGCTACGGTACGCCCCGTGTGTCTCTGTGTTTGGAGCTATGGTTTTATTTTAGAAAGCCCACGCGTCAAACGTTGTCTTTAAACTGTGTCATACTTGTTTTGTTATGATAGAGTACCCTGTTGTTGCACTTGTACTTTCTGTTTACTTGGCATATTGTATTTCTGTATCTTGTTACGTCCCTCTGAGGACCTGGTTTCCTGCCAGTTTTGCAGCATAGATGGTTACGGAGCATTTGGAGTTGCGGTTGGAGTGCAGGTCTTGCGGGCATGGTACCAGGTACTCACATTATATCTACCGGCATTATGGTTAATTTATATTATTTATTTCATCTGCTGTTGTAGCCTAGTTTTTATAGACTCATACTTCTTCTCGAGTCTATTTGAGTTAGTGTGTTATTGGGCGGCCGACTCTAGCACATATAGCTCTTTCTTGGATACTGTTGTACATTGTGGATTGAGACATAGAGGTTTACATTTATGGAATATCTAGATAGTGCCCTTTATATTACAGCTTATACGTATTAGAGTCAGACTAGAGTCTGGTCGAATGCGTAGCTGGCGTGTCACGTATTCCTGGTCCTACGTATTTTGGGACTGGGGCATGACAATGTTAATTGGTTTTTGGAATGATAAAAGTGGTTAACTAGGTTGAAATGAGATTTTTAGGCCATTTCTAGGTCAAATAGTCAAATCTTGGTCCAAACCATGGTTAGAGTCTCTAACTACCTATAAGATAGGTTTATAAAGTCATATTAGTGATATCATGTCCATACTAGGTTATCTCTAGGTATCTTAGTTAATATCCTATGAATATTAACTACATTAGTTACCACTAATATATATATATATATATACTAGTACTGTGGAATCATAACTTATCTACAAAACCTTAGCTACATAACCCTTACCTGATATTAAGACCAATACCTAATGTTGAGACCAATACCGTAACTAGATTCTCAAAACTTAGCCAAAGGCAAACACCTAGTCATTACCTCAGAGTATACCAAATACTTTAGCTAGAATTAAGTGTTCTAGCTAGCACCTAACTGAAACTCAGTTATATCTCATAACTCAATAACACCCAACCCCCTTACCGATATCCCCAGCTTCCTTGGTTGCTAACTGATACTCTACTTACTAACACTACTAACATGCCTCTAACCCATTCTAACATTACCTTATCTTATAATACTATCACATAACTAAACCCAAGCCTTACCTAAGCCCTCAATCATACACCCACAGCAACTTCACACTCGAGACAACAATTGTATCTCGATTACTCCCATCTTATACAGACAACAAAGCCAACATTACCATACACTACCCAAACAACAGCTACTTTTTGTGCTACTACACCTAGGCAGTGTACCCTTGCACAAGAGCTGAAGCACCCAACCAAAATACCTATCTTACTTAAACATCAATGCTCACACTATCACTATATTAAGTCTAGAACAAGTATCAGTGCTTGTACTGATACTGCCAGTACCTGGCAATACCCCCAAGCCAATATTACCCTTAACTAACCCTTCAATAACCCACTAACCACTGATCATCACACCACTGATACTAGTCCTCCTCTGATTATACTTTTATATGCAACCAATTTCATTCTTAAATGGGATGCACCCTACAGTGCAAGGTGAACTGCTTGCTTCCCTGCCTATACTTGGCACTGGTTGCACAGCACAGTGTGCACTATCCCCTGCACAACCCGATCTTCAAATCACCTTACTACCTGCAGGTTAGCACTGCTCTGAACCGATCTTAGTCCCCCCCCTCTCAGAACTCTCCAATTTAGTTAAGCCATAGCTGTTACCTTGACTACTACAATGCAATGCTCGGTCCACCTTAGTTGAACCAAGTGTTGCTTCCCACTCCTGATACTCCAGTATCAGCTAGCTTCCCCATCACAACACTTGCTCTAACATTCACACTATACTATACAGTGAGGACTGCACACACACACACACACACTTCCTCCAATTCAAGTTCACTTCCCAAAATACATATACAATACGTAACACAACTACTAGTTATAGCTCATCCCAACTTGCTGTAAACTGAATCACAGTCAAGTTATGCATACATATATCAATATACCAATATATATATTTTATTCACTATATGAATACACACACACACACACACATGTGTGCGTGTGTGTGTGTGTGTGTGTGTGTGTGTGTGTGTGTGTGTGTAAAGTATTGGTTGATTATTGGTGGATTTGACATGTTGGTTGATAGTGTATCTTCACACTATAGAGAGTACCTTGCCTTGTGCACTCAAGGTATTTGAGAAATTAGCTACTAGAGTGTGTACCTATTTAAAATATGATATATATATATATATATATATATATATATATATATATTAGTTGTAATGAACATTAGAGAGAAAATATACCCCCAGAAGCACAAAATCCCTAAATTACCAAACGTATCATGACGTATCACAACATATCACGATACGTTATATTCGTATCTAATTGTGGACACATAGCTAGCCTTATAAGACTAAGACAACTCTAATTATACCTAATAAACCTAATGACAAACACTTAGGCACCAATGTCAGATTTTCCTTAATTTGGTCACAAAATTCAATATAGAAGACACAATAGGGGTCATATGAACCTAGTTCTTCTTTATATGGGTAGACCTAATCTATGGGTGGGTTACTAATGCTCAAATACAATAATTAGAATCTAATTAAAGAGAAATTTTAGGGTTATAACTATTGGGAGCTAGGACACGATTCGGACACAAGCTCCTAGCGAAATCCTTCTTCTTCAAGTGCTCCTTGTAATCCAAGCTTATATGCTCCTTAGATGATGAAAATGGAAGAAATTAAGAGTGATTTAAGTGAGATTGGTGGAGGGATGAACCTATTTGGGGACGAACTTAATTTAGGGATGAACTTGGATGAAGAAATGAAGATGAGAGATAAATACTCTCCCTATATAGGGTCGGCCAAGAAACCCTTTCCCCAAGCGATTTAAATATTCATATATACCACTATTGGGTTGTCATGAAGAGGGTTTTAATTAATGAAAGATTTTATGTCTAATAAAGGTTTAATATAATCTCTAATTAATGAAAGGGGTTGACTTAATTTGAGTCCAATATGGAAAGTCTAAATTGTTGGTTTCAAGTGTCATTTCAAGTCTAGTTAAGTACACTATTATTAAGTCTAATAACTAGTCTAGTCTACTAAACAATAAATAAATAACACAATAAATAAATAAATAAATAAATATGCACAATATATGAATAATATAAAATGACAAAAATATTCCTATCTAAAAATGTGGTAGTGACAAGTCTACCATCCTTAAAATAATTTTGTCCTTGAAATTAAAGTACCTCATCTCTCTCTCTCTCTCTCTCTCTCTCTGACCAATCATAACATATTCATCATAGTCTTTACTATAGTCAAACCCCTAACAATCATGGTCTAAAATTATACATCATGCTATTATATAGAAAGAAAATAACATGCATGGTTATAGTCTCTACCTGTCATGATATTGTAGTCTCAATCTGGGTCACTAGCTAACTATAATATAAAACAAAATTACTAATATAACAATGGGATACGGTAGAACCACACAGATCTATATATATAAAGGAAAGGGAAGAGAAGCTTAAAACCTGCTAACCCAACACCTGTAGCGTCGGTCCCTCGACGGTTATCGCAAAAACCCTGCCCCACTGGGGTCTTCCTCTACTGGTACGAAGCAATTTATTGTGCCACAGGTGGCCTAACTGTATCTCTTACTTACCTCATATTAAGCATTCACAGAGCCTCATCCTAGCCAAAATACTTAATATCAAGGGTTACCACTTCTAATACTAATGGTATTATATGGTTCTAGGCCAAGGACGCACTTAACTCACTGGCACACACTACCCAGGATACTATACTAATACCTTTAGGATACTATTTTCTTGTACTAGAAGGGTACTCTATCAACACTCAGATTTCCTATACGTCCCTATGAGACACATGAACGCATTCACTAATATGTCGACTTATTCTAGCTCACTCTCTAATACACATACTGTCTTTTATCTGTCTTAGTTCTTGCAGTCACATGAATACTGCTTAACTATTCTACTTACAAATAAACCCTATATACAAACACTCATGTACCATATTGGTATACCTTTACCAATCTAGAATACTCTCTATAGGATGCCTACCATAGTCTTAACACCATCTACATAAGGCACTAAGTATATATGGGGCACTTTAGATTATACTCCCATACTAGGTTACTCATGTCTCTTATCTATACCTAGTACACTAGTCACTAGAATGCTTGTACCCTAAATCTTCATAATACTTGAGGTACTCTAGATCTTGCCACTAAGGTACTCCTCCTATCTTGGTATCTAGTACAAACTCATATATTACACCTAACAATCACTCTAGGATATTTACCTGTATTTGGTATCAATATTACATACATAAATACGTTCTAACTACTATCTCACTAGTACCCTTATACCCATCATATTGTTCACTGATACATACTACTTCTATAGTCCAAAACACTAGCAAGGTAATATGTCCACTGAACTTACTTCTACATAGGTTACTCTCTTTACTCACTGCCTAGAATACTTGTACCCTTACTTCCAAACACCCCTTCATCTATATTAACTGCTATACCCATATACTACTATCATACACTGATACCAACATAATACTCAGCTTAAGCCTGATATAACCTGGACACTGGTACTCCTAGCTAATATTATCACCACAATAATACTTATTGAAACTAGATTGACACATATCACATGGTACCCATCCAAATCTTGATACACCCTAGATATTTGCACTCTCTAAGTACTCTTGGTACACACACACTAACTTCTTAACATTCACAATAGCTCATCATACACACTACTAGCACCCTTGACACTAGCTTACTCACTAGATCACCCCATCATACTTACTAACTATATAATTATCCTTGACTCATGCACTTAATATTCTCTGCTACCTGCTTAACACTAAATTGTCCATAACACACTATTGGTACCTCTGATACTAAACCCTTACTTTATAATACTCATGAAACTAATACTTTCCTTCACCAATCATGATTCCCTCACACATCCCTATTAACACTACAACACTCCCGAGTACTACTAGGTGATACACCCACACTAGACATATACAGGTGCACTCATATCTACGCACACCAATGCCCAATACTCAACACATATCATAGGTCTTATTAATAGCACAACACTTTCTAACACTATCACACTCACTTATATACGTATGGGTACCATTCTATCATGACACACTCACTAGTACCTCTCTTGAAGACACATTCTCTTACTCATGACACAACCAAGTATCAAGCATCAAATGGCATATCATGCTCCATTGATATCCAAATACAAATTTTATGATACTTAATTGATACATGGATCACTCACCTATATGAATTTGTATCCACCTAGAATATGCAAGATAACACTGATACTAACTTCTGGAATCATAACTGATACTCTACTCTCCCTTCTATCATTGGTACCAATACTAACTATACTGACACCTTCCAAAGAAATTTTGCTACAAAGGTACTACACTATAAGTTATCTCTAGACTGATGCCTATTGCTCAGATGCCCAACCAGGAACCACTCCCAGACTCGCAAGTCATACTTCCAACAGTCAATACTGATACTCAACGACACAACATATCTGTAAGTTACTAAACTAATACACTATCCAAGAAACCTCATAAACTAATGAAATAAGGCTCTATAAGGAACTGGACTAGAGGAACTAAGGATATTCCTATTCCTAAGCTAGTAAAGGTGATGGAACATAATTCTATAATAACATGAGTGGAATGATAGAGGTAACATGTTAAGAACCAATTTAAGATATAATCTAATAATTATATACATCTATCTGAAACTATGTTACCCAGAATCCTTGTCACGCTAGTAAGCATAGCAGCGATAAACTATATAGTCCATAACCAAGGTACATACCTCTCAAATCATGTTGCCTAAATTCTTGTGTTGCCACCTAGCATGGCTGCAAGATCTCTAGATTTTGTAACCAAGATAAGTATATCCCAAAATTGGCTCTATGTTTTCGTCATACCAGCTAATATGGCTGTAATAAACTCTAGACTCCATAACTAAAATAGACGTTTACCTTTTAATATCCTCATCAATTATGTCATCAGAATATACCTTAATTCAGTCCATAAAATTTATCTCGATACAAGAAACAAAGTCAACAACGAACATCAAGAATCAAATTCAACAAATAAGTGAAAGTGAACGAAAATAAGTGGAAACATAATTTGAAGTAGAGTTTATAGTAAGGTTCTCAAGGGTCATTCCAAGAATCTTTTAAGAAATTCTAATTTGTGATTGAGTATTTCTCATCATAATATCCTATATCATATATCCTATCGCAGGCTCGCAGTAGTACAATTAAGTCATCGTACTACGACGACAATACTCTAATTATGAAGTCTGGCCTGTATAGGACACCACAAAAATATGTTATGATCCACACCCAGATATTTAGACACGAGAATGTTGGTACGTCCAGCCTACGATGTAGTATTGGTGGAAGAATGCTATCTAGGTCATAAATAATAATATACTAGTCTATCATGTACTTAATCACAATATTCTAAAGGAAGAATAAATAAAGAAGATAATCCAACAATAATCTAAAAGAAATAAAACTAAGATATGACACTGAGATAGAGGAACACTAGCCTAGATATCACCAGAGGTCACCACTAGATCCACCGTGCAAAAGTAGTCCACACTAAAAAATGTTATCCAGTCAGGATTGGAGCAAAGCACATAAACTAACAGCAGTTCAAATTAAATTGATAAATACTATAAAACAATGAGTAATAAATATACATGATGGAAATATAATACTGGTAATGTAATGAATCATAAGAAATATATAATTATATCTCAGTGGAATAATGAGCAGTGACTAAGAAGGTGAATATCAGTCTCATCAAGTACAAGCTGGAATAGAAGAAACAAGTAAACTAGCTAAGGGTTTAAAATATTAGTTTGTTATGTGATCGGCTTGGGTACAAGATCTGGCTTGACCATATATGATTGGCTATGTACAAGTACAGGTAAGGGATTAGGTCAATTATGTATGATTGAATATGCACAAGTACAGGTAAGGGGATTAGGCCAATCATATATAGGAAGCTATGCACAAGTAATAAGATCAGGCTACACCATACGTGTGGTAAGGGTAAGCTATGCACAAGTAGGTAGGGTATGATCACATAACTAGCTTATACTTTCTCCGTCTCCTGACTAGTATAATGGATCCATCCATGACATGTTATGACACAGGATTCACAGAGTAGGGGGCCATCGTGCTCTTGAATCGGTGTTTATAGATGTCAGGAATCGCATGGCATGCATATATAATAATATTATTTTCTATTAAAATTGGGATTTCTTTAATAATAAACTAAAGAAAGTACATAGAGGTCCTAAAGAAACAATCTAAGTACAATTTTTTTATTCTGGGGTGTAACAATGAACAAAGAGTGATGTAATGGCTCTTTTACTCAGTTGACGGTCTAATGCGGGAGCGAGGAATCTCTTCTATATTCTCTATCCTGTGCCTGGGGGTGGTCTAGTCTTTCTGAAGCAAAAAAATTGACCTTTGGGGCATCCCAGTTGCTCCTATTTATAGCCATCATATTGATGGATTATAGGCGTCGTATATGCCTCTGTTTGGTGGTCGCAGGGGGTTACTTCAACAGAATATGGTTGCAACTGTAGCCGCATTGTATAGGTTGAGTCCCGGGCGAGCTGTCGCATATAGGTTTTGTTAGAATTTTTTGTTTGTAGGAGATTTTGGCGGTTCTCTTCTTCCATTGTGTGACTTGGTCAACTTGACACATAGCCTATATTTTGGTAGGAGAGAATCACAGCAAAAAAAATTCCATGTAAGACGTACGTTGTCTGGAATGCAGGGGTTCAGAGAAGCCTAAAGCGCATAGAATCTAAAATGTCGGGGGCCAGAGACGCGTGGAACATATGGAGTATGGACCATATAGGGCCAGAGATGCATGGAATGCATGGAGTTTGGACCGCATAGGGCCAGAGACGCATGAGATGCATAGAGTCTAGACCGTATAGGGCCAGAGATGTATGGAATGCATGGAGTTTGGACCGCATAGGGCCAGAGACGCATGAGATGCATAGAGTCTGGACCGCATAGGGCAAGAGACGCATGGGATGCATGGAGTCTGGACGGTATAAATTCTCCTACACATGGTGTTGTACGCTTATCAGAAGTCATTATTAGTCTAACGAGAGCTTCTTGTCACTTAATGTTCTCATATTTTTTTGAACCGCTCAAAAAATTATTTTTGTCAGGATTCAGTGTCAGACAAAATCCTTTTGTCAGGCCTTTTTGTGGCCAATATTTGGAGCGCACGGATGAGATTTTTCTCTGCGGCATGGTCATCCTACGGCCCAGTTTCTTCGGAGTCGAATGGGGCACAGGGTTGTTAGACGCATGGATCTAGATTTTCCATGCTTCTACAAGACCCCCGCATAGTTATTAAACTGATAAGTTAGGAATACATTGAATAAGAAGCATGGAGGAGATATTTTGGGCCACCTGGAGGGTGTACCGTATGGTCGAGCCTTTGCCAGACTGTCAAATCTCTATTTAATGCAGGATTTGGCTCAATCTTTTCGCGAATTTCCTGAAGATTCTGAGCCATCTCACGACAAAGAGCCTGAGGTAACGGTTCACTCATGGGTAATGGTAGATCAAAAATTCAAGCGCCATTCTCATCCTAAGTTGCTACGCGGACCGAGACAGTTTGAGCTATAAAAGAGGAGAAGTCGAAAAAGAGAGAAAGACTCTTTGCTAATTTTTTTCCTTCTCTGTTGCAATTCTCTTATGTTATTATTGACAACTGCCATGGCTTCTCGAGCTCCTTCTTCTTCCACGGCTGTCAAGGGCAAGGGCCGAGCTACTAAGGCTTCAATCCCAAAGAAGAAGGGCACAGGAAGGGGGAAGACTTCCACCACCGAGGGCGGCTCCTAAAAATTCCTTCTGATGTGCAAAAGCCCATCAAAAGCAGGATTCCCTCTGGGGACAAAGACAAATGAGAACCCTGAGATATTGCTTATATGGTTCGTCGCTTGAATGAAGAGACATGCGCGGCCTTTTCCTGGGTCTCCTCGCTTGAATGCGCAGACTTCTTACACGACCTATCGCATGGATGCGCGGTTCTGTGATGCACAATCCATGGGTCTGTCACATGGGTGATAACCCCGCTTTGCGTAGATCTAGTATGCACCTGGTATGGATGACACGTATGGCTTTTTGTTGCGATACTTTGGCATATATGCTAATTGTGCTTCTTTTATTTACTTATTTTTGCAGTGAGCTTGCCCACTACTCCTTCGGGTGAGTTGATTCTCAACCCTGAGCGGGTCCCTTTGAGTATGAACTTTATGGATTTGACGCCTCCGTGCAAGTCCAACTAGATAGGGGTTTCTCGTCTGAGAGGCTAAAGCTGATTGCTGGCCAGAGCGAGTTTTATCTTCAAATCCATATGAACACAGGGAAAAATGTTGTTGTGCAGGATCACTTTTTCAAGATACCCTAATTTCATTTAGGGGATGCAATGACTACCCCAGTTTTGGACTTGGGTAAGTCCAAGGAAAACTGGACTTTCATCCACTGCGGGGTAAGGATATCACTAGCCTCTTTCGAGCGTCATATGCCTTTGTTGGACTTTCACATAGTAATGAGTCGGACGGCGATGAACTGGCACTTGATGCCTGAGCAACGTGGGACTCTTATTGGCAATATCCGGCATGGATCAAATTTGACCAGGGGGACTTTCTCTTATCCTAAGGATTCACCTTCCTACTCTTCTCTCAGGTTGGCACCGGGGGTTGTCAGGAGCGACTTAGGGCCAAACCTTGACGCTTACACTATGGATACGTTCCTCCACCAAGTGGATAAGAAAGATGATATCCTTCTGGTCAATTAAGGACTCTGGGCTGGGCCTATTATAGTCCCTCTTGGTATCTGTTGACCCGATGGGTACTGAGGCGCTATGAGCTGGAGCTACAGAATGCCAATCTTTTTCATGCTGTGAGGGGCACTTGTTATGGCCTGGAGATGAACCATTGCCTCTTTATCGCCCTAATGGAGAAGTACAACTGCCATACGGGGACTTTCTTTACGTTCGTTGGTGAGATGGGGCTTACCTTGCATGAGATGCATTCGGTATCGAAGCTTCCCTGGGGCAAAGTGCCTTACGAGGAATATTCTCCAAGTAACGACAAACTGGGGATCCTCAAAAAAGAGGATCTGGAGCTTATTGCAGTGTACCCGAAGCTACTGTGCCATCATAGTATCTGTCAACGAATGTATAAGAAGGAGAAATCGTCTGAAGGGGACATCCCCCATATTACTGTCTGGACGTACTATCGTTTTCCGGAGGAGCCTGAGTCGAACAAAATTTATGTCCGTGGGCCACAATCCCAAGAGGCTGTTGTGGCTTTGATCCAGAAATATCGAGAGGCGTCTATCGCTCATGACCCGTCTACCGAGAGCGAGTAGTTAAGTTACTTCTTTATGGATACCTACAAGCTATCTGAGAAGGCACTACTAGAGGGATACCTAATAATTTAGCTACATAGTTGCGTGTTCGCGGGGGGTTCAGTCTCAATTAAGAGAATCAATCGTAATCTTATTCTCTTGACCGTGCGGCTAGCTTTTGGCCAACCTCTTGTGTTATTGCCCGTAATGGTCTGTTGCATCCATCGCGGTCTCCGATATCCATAGCTATATAGCTGCGTGAAGCACCACAAAGGGTTCAAAGAGTTCAACAGGGTAGATTTACCCTATTATTACCTTATGGGTTGGCTTTTATTGCACCATAGGTCCTTAATGCACCCCGGTACCCAGGAAGGAATGTTGGAGGGGGATGATGTTATCCGCCGTTACTGGGGTATGAAGTAGATGTGCGAGAATATACTCTCTTGTAGAAAGGAGTTTTCTTATCTGAATGATTGGAAGTTTTTCAACACTTTCCCCAAATTTATTGATGGAGAAAGTAGTGATGTTCATCAAGACAGTGGGAATGCTGATCGCCCGTTGTCAGCGAAACTTTACCGCTGGAACCATGTTATCCGTCCTTCCTACTTGGTGTATCAAAATTGGGCTGACGTCTGCTTGGAACCCTATATACCCAGTCGGTTTGCTCGTCAATTTGGGTACAACCAACTCCTTCTGGATACACCTAGTGCTTCCCTCGGGTATTATAGCAATCTTCTTGATGGTGCTCGTGCATGGAGCTACTACGCTGTTGTCGGAACACTAGCTGAGTTCAGGTTGCCGGAGGCTGGTGTCTTAACGAATATGATATTTGTTGTAGGGAGTTTATATTGCATAGTCAACACTCCACTAGCTGACTATGATCCCGGGACGAGTCTGGCGGGTACTATTATTGTGCCTCCGCCTTTGAAAGATCAATGAACGCCCATGAAAGGCAAGAGTGTGGTCCAACCTTTGTTCGTTGACTCAGACCCGCTGACTGAAGAGGGGAATCCTTCTAATGGCCCTCCTACTCCTAAGCCCAAGACGACTATGGCTCACCACCCGAGTTAATCCAATCGATCGTGAGTTGAGAAGGTTCCGGAGATATGGGCTTATGGAAGAGTCTGGTCCTTCTGCGGAGGATGTAAGAGGGGAGGTAGGACCCCTTGCGCTGGTAGCTTCTGAATTAGATCCCACCTTAGATGCGATAGCAGTACCCGTAAGACCTCTTATTTTGATTCTTTTGACTCCTCTATGAGAATATCTTTCTCCTTGTTTGTTTGAAACTTTGCAGTCATAGGGGAGAAGGGATCACCCTCAGCAGTCTATGGCTGCTAAGGTCTCTTACGCAGAGAGGGAGAGTCATTGTCCCTGACCCTTAGGTCGCGATTGAAGAGCTTTTCCCTGAGAATTTAGGCGGGCATATCCCTGACGGGGAGCAGATGGAACCGGCTACTCCCAACACCCCTATAGACGACCCAGATGCTGTCAAGGTGGTTCCACAAATCGTCATCCGATTCGGGTATGTTGTTCTTCCTTTTTTCGCGAGATGAGATCTTTCATCTTCAATTTTCTATTTTGTTGGTGCAGTTAGTCACAGGTGGTTTTCGGCCTGTAGACTCAACTTCTCCTCTGAGGATGGTGAATGTTGACTCTGAGGAAGATGCAGAAGAAGAAAGATGTGGGGGCTAGTTCAAAGGAAGTCTATCCTCCCTCTCCCTACTGGGGGTTAAGAATACCTAGCAGAACCTTCTGTTAAGGTCAGTGTAGGGGAAGCCTCTATCTCTGCTGGTCTACCTGGTATGGTGATCGCTTCGTCACCTCCCTGGGATGACGTTGGACGACATAAAGTTATGGCTTTCTCAATTGCTAGGGGTACGGCCCTCTAGAGGGATCCGTTCCTGGTCTTGTTAGTGTGAAGGCCAATCTTGACAGTTTTCCTGGCATCCAGACACTAATTTTGGGGGGGGGTAGAGTTTGGCAGATGCGAAAGCAGTTCGTCGTCCGGCACCTGTGGTTCCCCCATCTGACCTGTCAAGTGATGTCCCCTTTGTTTCACAGGCCACCCCAACTATTGAATTATATGTACTTCCTTTGGCTTTGGCTCTATTAATGCCTTCCACGGAAGGCTTCTAAATATTATTAAGGCAAGGATACAAAACATGCTAGGAAGAGGGATGCCATTCGTTTGGTCCAAGAATGGTGCCCTGGGATAGATATAGATTTTGAAGACCCTTCCTTGTTCTGAGCAAATGGCTGACCTGCTACTTTAGAAATTAATTAAGTGGAGCAACGTTTGGACGAGTTGCAGCAGGTGCAGTAGGCTGACGTTACTGTGACCACGGCCACGGCCACGGAGTATGAACTCCTCCTGGACTCCGTAAAACAAGTGAAGGATGTTTATGGGACAACCAAGGAGGGTCTTGAGCAAGAACTCTGAAAGCTGGAACTCCAACGTACCATGTTGGAAGCAGACGAGGCAGCTAGTTTTGCTCGAGAAGATGGGTTCTCTTACACTATTACTAACATTCAGGCAAAGATTGCACAACTCTAGGCCAACCTCAAGATCCTGGAGGGTGACGTTCTTGAGGCCAGCCAAAAATGGGAGGTTATCCGCGCGCAATCTCTCACTATAGTCCAGTCTTCTGTTGCCCTGGAAGAGACTCTGAAGAAGCTGGAGGAGAAGCACCAGTCTTACGCTCAACTTGATAATCTCGCTGATATAGCTCAAGAAGCTGAGCGTCGAATTAGAACTCAGATTGATGCCAGAGTTTCCTGTTTCCAAGGACGATCAGAAGAGTTGTGCACTGATTAGTAGCATCATTGGTTGTTCCTTACTGTCTTTTATTTTGATTGAGGCGTTGGTAATTCCTCAAATATAGTTCGCTTTTAGTTCCCCGTTTGGAAGAAATAAAAAGCTTTTCCCTTTTGTTGGAATTATCCATATAAACATTGGGTATTATATTAGAGGTGATATGGGCGTAGTACAATACCGTAGACTTTTAGGGATATCCCACTAGGGGATCTTTGGGTGGACTTATTACTTCTTGTGCACTTGAGTGCAAATATTAAGTTCAAAACAGGCCTTGCCAGAGGTGATACGGACGTGGCAAGTTTGGTAGACTTAACACCGTTGGAGCACTTAGAGTCAAGTATGGATGCTAAGTTGAGATGACAATCGATATTAGAGGTAATATGGACGTGATAATCAATAGTCAAACCCGGAAGGTTTTCTTAGAGGTATGAAGGACATGGCAAACCCTACTGGGGAGGATGTTAGAACGATAGCTCCGAGGAGACATAGACGTGAGCTGATCGATAGTCATACCGAGAGGTTAAGCATGATCTCGATATTTTTGGTGGAAGAAAAAGGAAACGAGCCAGAGGTAATATGGACATGGCTGTTTTCTTTGGATGGGAAAACATAGAAAACTCATAGTTCAGAGTTAATATGGACGTGAACTATTTGATTCCATTGAGGATATCCTGCTAGGAGATCTTTGGTGGACTTATTACTTCTTGCGCACGAGAGTGCAAGTAATAAGTTAGAAACAAAGCCCTATCAGAGGTAATATGGACGTGGTAGATTTTGTGGACCCGTTACTTCTTGCATATCCTAGTGAAAGTAATAGGTTTGAGACAAGCCCTGCCAGAGGTAGTATAGACGTAGCAAGTTTTGTGGACTTAATACCGCTGGCGTACTTAGAGTTAAGTACGGTGCTAAGTTGAGATGATAACGGATATCAAAGGTAATATAGACGTGATGATCGATAGTCAAACCCAAAAAGTTTGCTCCGAGGTAATATGGACATGGAAAACTCAGTCGGAGAGAAATATTAGGACAGCAGTTTAGAGATAATATGGACATGAACCAATGTCTGAGGACTCACTGGGGAGTGATTTGCTGGTTGTGGTCTACCAAAAATATGGATAGACCTGAGGGTTACTCCACTGGAAGATTGTTTGGACGATAGCTTAGAGGTAATATGGACATGGCTTGCGTCTAACGAGACTGGTTTTTAAGTGGTCCCCGCGGGGGTGTGTAGGAGGACCTAAGGACTGCTCCGCTAGAAAGATTTTGAGGATCCATTATATGTTGCGTATACAGGACCCTTGTATACCGATAATGGCTTGTTAAGGACATATAATATTGTGTGTAGGCACTCTCTAGGGATTGTCCAAGGAGTGGGAACCCTATACATCTTTGTTTCCCTAGTAGGGATAGAGGGAGTACAAGTCTAGCTTAGACGTAGTACTTCTTCAGGAACTTGCTGTTGATGGGCATCATGAGCAAGTCGCCGTTGAGTTTCGCTAGTCAGTAGGCACCATTGGAGAATATAGATTCTACGACGAACGGGCCTTTCCATCTGGGTTAGAACTTGCCGGCCGTCTTGTGGGTCTTAACCATCAGCCTCCTTACTGTCAGGATGAGGTCACCCATTTGGTAAGTCCTATTCTTGACCCGTTTGTTGAAGGCTCCTGAGAGGCGCTTGGTATAGCTCAATGTATTATTGAGCTGAAAGATATTTCTCGTCGAGTGCTTCCAACACTTATAGCTGTCAGCAGTGATTATTGTCAGCTTTTAATTAGTTGGAAAGAGCCACTCGAAGAGAGAGGATTTGGATCTCAAGGTAAAAGACAGCTTTGCTCCAGTAGACCAAGGAGAAAGGCATACTGCCAGTTGGTGTTCGGACCGTTGTGCGGTAGGCCCATAGATATTCATCGATCTTCTCGTTCCAATCGTAATTATAGGAAGGCACGAACTTCTAGAGGAGCTTGATGATGGTTTTATTGAACGCCTCCGCCAAACTATTTGCTGTTGGGTTGTAGGCAGTTGAAGCTACATTCTAAATCCATTTTTTTGTCGCAAAACCGATAGAACGCATGAATTATAAACTGTGGACCATTGTCATAGATGATCCTTTATGGCAAGCCAAAGCGGTATATGACGTAATATTTGACAAAGACGATCATGTTTGATATTTTGACCTCTACGAGTGGTACGACTTCCGCCGACTTGGAGAAGTAGTCAGTCATGGCCAGGATAAACCGATGCCCCTTTGACGAGGGTGGATTTATCGGCCCTATGATATCCATGCCTCAGGCTTCGAACGGCCAGGATGCAACAGTCGGGTGTAGGAACTCCAAGGGTTGGTGGATGAAGTCTGCGAGGATCTGGTGCGCTTGGCACTTCTTTGTATAGTTAATGGTGCCTGCTACCATTGTCGGCCAGTAGTAACACATTCTCCAGAGGCAGTCCTATATCTTGGGCCCTGGCTGATGGGCACCATAAACCCCATCATAAGTCTCGCGGAGAGCCTACTTCACTTCTGTATTCGCTTGGCATCGTAGCAGAAGACCGTCATAGGAGCGGCATTACAGCATTTTGGTAGTCGTATCATAATAGAACCAGAGGGAACGTCTTCTGATGGAAGTAGCTTCCTTTGGATTCTCGGAAGAATTTTATAAACTGCGTAGTCGATGAATAGAAGTCTCCAGTCTTGTGAGTCAGTGCTCATCGCTTCTGAGTAGCTCAGGCACTGATAGAGGTTGTTCTTCGGGCAGACAAGCTCCTGACCGATCACGGTATTCAATTTATGATTATGGACTATAACACCTAGAGAGGATGCGAGGCCGACCAGGGTATCAGCCTTGATATTTTGCAGTCGAGAGATGTGCTCTATGAAGAACCCCTCGAAGGTGGTATTTAATCTAAGCGTTGCTCGGTGGTAGGGAAGCAGGTCCTCATTCCAGACTTTGTACTCGTCTCGGACTTGGTTGACGATCAATTTAGAATCGGCATAAGCTTCCAGGTGGTCAATTCCCACTTGTTTACCGAGTTGGAGACCAATGACTAGAGCATTATACTCTGCCATATTGTTGGAGCATGGCACAGTGAGGGAGTAGGTACGGTTGATAACCAGGTTATATGGAGATATCAACACTACCCTGACTCCAGCGACGATGTCGCCTTTGGGCCCTGTTCTCGAAGCACCGTCGAAGAACATTTGCCAAAAGGCATCTGCGCTCGTCACGGTGTTGGAGTCTGCAACTTCGACGGGGATCTCCTCGAAGAGTTTTGAAATTTTTGGCACCAGATGGGCAATCTAGAAGTCATCTAGTAATTGGCCCTTGACGGCTTTTTATGGAACAAACGTCCTGGCGTATGGTGACAGCAGTATTATCCACGTTGCCAGGCGAGAGTTGAGTACCCCGGATTTGGTCATGAGGACCCTGAGGGGGTTGACTCGTGAGATCACATGGATCATTTGTATTGAGTCTTGTAGATAGCAAAGACTAGAGCAAGACACTCATTCTCGATAGGATTATATATATGCTCTGCACCGACCATCATCCTGTTGAGGTAGTAGATGGCATGCATGTGACCTGTGTCACTCTTTTGGGCTAGCAGAGTGCTAAAAGAGTGATCCATTGCTTTTACATAGAGCAGAAATGGCCTTCTCATAACTAGGACGACCAATAGAGGGCTCATGAAGTACTCTTTGATGTCATCGAAGGCGCTCGGGCATTCTTTGTTCCATAAAAAAGAGACTCCCTTCTTCATGAGTTGCAATGAACGGCTGACAACACCCAGAGAGGTTCGATATGAACCTCCTGATATAGGCCAGTCTTTCTTGAAGGCAAAGAAGTTCTCTACGGTTCTTCGTTAGGCGCATTTCAAGGATTGCTTTAGTCTTATCGGGATCCACGTGGATATCCTTTGAAGTTATAAGGAAACCTAGGAATTTGCTTCTGGAGACTCCTAGGAAAGATTTGGTAGGATTCATCTTGAGCTGGTGTGCACGCATGAGGTCGAACACAGTCTTCAAGTCCAGAGGTGATCATCTTTGGAGCAACTCTTGACGGCGATGTCATCAATGTAACATTCGACCGTCTTGCACAGATGTTCACGGAATATGGTGCACATAGCTTGCTAGTATATAGCACCCATATTCTTCAGACTGAAGGGTATGACTATGTAGCAGTACATTCCTATCGGCATTTGAAACGATGTATGCTTCTCATCTTCAGGAGATATCTTGATTTGATTGTAGCCTGAGAATCCGTCCATGAAGGACATACACTCGAAGCTACAGGTTTTGTCGATCATTATGTCTGTAATTAAAAGGGGGAACCCGTCCTTAGGGTAGGCCATATTTAGATCACGGAAGTCAATGCAGATCCGGATCTTCTCGTTCTTTTTGACGATGGGTACGATGTTGGTTCTTCGCGGAAGAAGCTACTAGCTATCAGTTTATTGACTTCAGCTTCAATGACGTTCAAGATGTTCGGTCGGAACTGCCGTTGTTGTCGCTCGACCGGCTTAGCATTCGACAAGAAGTTGAGTTTTTAGACCGTAATTTGGGGGTCCAGTCTGAGTATGTCTTCGTAACTCCAAGAAAAGATATTGATGTATTCCCTGACGAGCTATAGCAGGGATTCTCGGTCTTCATTAATCAGTCTCTTGCTGATGAAGATAGGTTTAGGGATGATTCGTTGCTCAGATTGACTTGTACTACATCGTCCTCAGTAGGAGGTTGTCGTTGTTCGAATTGTATCTCCCATTATGCGTCTAGGCATTGGGACCACGGTTATGTTTTAAAGAGTTTCGGTGGATCCTTGTTGTCTTTCTCAGGGTCAGCTAACACCATGTTGGCAGATAATGTTTGCTTTAGAATTTTCCCGATACTAATTATCATGACCCGCACCCGGTATAGGAGAACGAGTGGTGAACAACGTCCAGCCTATGCCACAGCATCGACGGTAGAACATTATTTGGTAAACTATCTATCTAGCAATCAAGATATAATAATGCCACCGATGAAATATGAATATTCAATCATAGATCTATAAGATAAAATAATCGCACAAATATGAAATAAAGACCTGAAGAGTCAATACAACTCACGAGACAAAGTAATATCCAATGAGTCATGAAATAAAAAAAGAACACTAATGCCAAAATATTGGAGACAAATTCAGTATAATTAAATCTATCTACTGAGCTACGGGTACTGGGTCGTCTGTCTCAACTAGGATAAGTCCCTCCTGAGCCAAAGTCTCTGGCTCTAAGCCAACTATGTCCTGAGGCCCATAGTGAGTGGGATACCACTCCTCAGTATAATCTGGAAAAAATATATCCAATCAGGAAAGGAGCAAAGTACATCTCTAACCGTAGTTCCAATGAATGTATAAACTATATAACAATAAATAGAGCAAATATATAAGATGCAATATACAGGTACAAAGGATATGCATAATAGAAATACTGGATTAAATACAAGAAATGAGCATCATGGAAATGACCATCATGGAAATGAGCAAGTATACTACTACTAAGTGAGTGAGTACCAGCTTCAACATGTGATCGGCTTGGGAACTTGCATAAGGATTAGGGCCTGGTTAATCATACGTGCAGTGTATGATCAACACTCACAATTACATGCACAAGGAGGGTATTATCACATATCTATACTAATACTCCCTGCCTCGACTAGTATAGTGGATCTAACCATGGTATGTTATGATACAGGATTTACTAGGTAGGTAGCTAGTCTCCCCAAGAATCAATGTTTGTACATGTACAAGAACAACAAGGAACAAGGCTTGCACAATATACACCATAAATAATAAGGAATAATATCTCAGGACGAGATCTGAATATACCAATCCGTATAACCATCGTGTCAAGAAATCAAGGATATCTACTGTATATACAAGAAACATGGGGATATCATAAATAAGAAACTATCAGAGAATGTACTTGCCTAAAATCTGGTGAACAGTATCAAAGATGTTCGAAATGGTACCTCAGAGACCTAAATATGGAATATTATATCAATACAAGGTTGAAAAAATAAGTTAAACAAGTCAAATTCTAGGTCATAAAGCCATTTCTAAGTCAAAATAGTCAAACTAGGTCAACTCTAGGTCAAACAAGTCAAACTTGGTCAACCTAGCTATTTCTAAGTTGTATGAGTCCATCTCTAGGATATTAGGTCCATACAATATGTAACTAGGCTATACTAGCTATGTTAGGATACTAGGATACCAACACTATACCGTATCATAAGATACGTAAATTATTAGATATGAAAATATAATAATATATATATACAAGATGAAATTATATAGTATCCCTAGCTAAACTAATGCTAAATGGAAACCTTGGCTTTGAGCCAAATACGGTATCACACCACCTACACACCCCTCTTATACACAAACCCAATAACTTGAGGATGAACCAAATTACCTAACAATTACCTTGGTATCACAAGGTAATCCAATATCTAATAGTTAACTAACTAGCCATTCATACCTCACTATACACTAACATAACTAGTATACCCATTTGGTATTCAATAGCCATATCCCAGGATACCTCAACTCTCATTACCTTAGTGTAACTCAAGGTAAACTAGAAATAATATTAACGAATACTAATACTTATGCTAACTAGTGTATATATATATATATATATATATATATATATATATATATATATATATATATAATAAAATTAATTAACTTTACTTCAATTGATACATACATCCTAATATCTAATGCACTGCTGTGCTATATACTGTTGATGTTGCTGCTTACTGCTTGTTCATACTGTTGTTGCTGCTTATTGTTGTTGCTGCTGCTTACTACTTGTTCACACTGTTGTTGCTGCTGCTACAGTTGCTGCTTACTGCTTGTTCACACTGCTGTTGCTGCTTCTTATTGCTGCTTACTCGAACCCCTTAGCACACATACACCCATATATATATATATATATATCATATAACAACTATAAATACAATACTCTAATAGTTATAACCATGGTAAATTTAATTAGAAAGCAAAGTATCAAACACGTGGAGTGCACGACACTCGTATCACACTCAATCTATGATACGCTTGCGATACGGCTCTACCACACCACTAAACATATCCCGAAGGACATGAGCAAATCTAGAATCATAATTAGAAGCAACACAAAGTGTTAGCTACTCATCTATGTGCCTGTGTCAAAATATGACATGCTCAAACCCCCGTGTCGGAAGAAAACTCCCAAATCAACCTGTATCGCCAAATTATCGTGATACGACCTACACATATCCAATTGTGGATACAACACTAGTCTCACACAACCAAACACATGTAAATTTGGTCTATTTGACCTATTGACAAATATATGATGTTCCAATCTCATAATTTTCCCAAAATTGATACAAAATACCATCTAACTTTCTCCATAGGCCTCCTATGAACCTAATTCCACTTCTTATGGGTAGCCTTAGTACATGGGAGGGTTCCTAATATTAAACTATAAATTTAGAGTCTAAAAGAGAAGGAAAATTGAATTGTATCTATTGGAATATGGATTCCCAATGCAAGTCTCCAATTGAGTGTCAAGAGCCTTCAACTTATGCTCCTTCCTCCTCCTTGTAGATCCTTGCCTCCCCCTTATTCCAATAGCCTCCAATGGTGAGTAAAGAAGGAAATAGAAGAGAATTTAGGTAGGAATTGGTGTAGGGATGAAGGAATTTGGAAGAGGAAAATTCTAGATCTAGAATTGTAATGAATGAATGAAAAGAGAGTCACTCTCCTCTCCCTTGCTATGGCCGGCCTAGCCCCTACTCCAAGTCACCATAAAAAGTCCATAATACCCCTTGGGGATTATCAAGAAGGAATTAATTAAGGAAGGAAGGTTCTAATCCAATTGGTTTAACTAATTAAGTCATCCTCCTAATGAATGGGCTAACTATTGGGCTTGTTTGTTGGGCTCAATCTAACTAGAATTAAATATTGGTCCATAAATCTAATCTAAACAAGTTAGGTCCACTAACACAAGTCCAAAATCAAATCTAACATCTAAAAATAATTAAATAATATAATAAATAAATATTCAACAAGCATATTATTTAATTAATTATGAAATAATAGAAATACCCTTTCCCAGAAAATATGGTAGTGACACTAATGTCCGAGTGCTAGGAGAAAGATTCTAAAGAGTGAGTGTGTAACTCATCTTCTTCATCAGTGCCTTCGGAGGTTGTGGGAGGCATGACGTTCCCTAAGCCATGTCTGGTATTATGGTAGTAGTCCTCGGACTTGCCTGCAGGAGCCCGCATTCGCAGAGGCAGCCGGCGGCCTTTGCCGTAGTTCAAGCCCTTTGCGGCCTTCAGATCGTATCCAATCTTCTGGATGAGGTGCTTTGTTCAAGAACTATACTGGTAAAATGGTATCTTTTTGGTATCAAGTTCAGGCTCTAGTTCTTCTGGGATGAAGGGTCGGGGACTTTCTACTCTGCTGAAGATGATGATTTTGCCTTCCTTCTTTCTTGATGGAACTATAAAGTAGGAGTTCTGACTGGCGAGAATCCAGTTGGCTGCATAGGTGCGTGTGTATACAAGTGGAGGCCCAGACCGTGCTCAAGGAAATATAGCGCGTTGAGACGTGCAGCATCCGAGTAGTTCAAAGTTAGCCCTTTATTGATGAAATAAGGTATCTCATCTTCTGGAATTACATCGTCGATAGAAGGGACGTTAGCATGAGGGACTACGTTCTCCTCCAGCTCATCTTTCTCGAGCTCTACCTCCAGTGCGAGCGATGGCTTCGCAGCTTTACCACTGGGGGTTCGAAAGTTGTGGCGGGTGCTGGAGTTTCCTTCGGTGGTCTCCGAAGGCTGACGACCAGAGGTTCAGGCGCTTTCTTGTACAGTTTTACCGTGAAAAGAGGATCTATGTCGGGAGCGCATACTTTGAGATGGGCTCTCAAGGGTTCATCCGATGTTGTCCCAGTTTCTGCCTTATCGTTGTCGTCCTTACCATATTTATCCTGGTGGACTTGTTGGTAGAGGATCGAGTCAGAGTAATAGGCCTCAACCACTTTGAATGGATCAATGTTGACAAATTCAGTCTTGACGACATCGTGATCATCTATGTACTTCAAGTACTAGTGCAAGGTTGATGGTACGATCATGTATTGAGGTATACATGGGCGTCCCAATAAGACATTGTAGAATATGTTTATGTCTATGACGTAGCAGGTAACCTTTGTTTTTAAGTCGTCGATCTAACATTTCAGGCGAATCTTGCCCAGAGGGTAGCTTCTTCCAGTGTTGAAGCCACTGATATCAGTATTGGTCGCTGCCAGACGATGCATCGGGATGCCCAGAGTCTGAAGAAGACTTTGCAGGATGTTGCAGATTGACGATCCAGCATCGATGTGCATCCGATCCACCTTGATGGCATCGATTTACCCTGTGTAATATAAAGGACGATCGTATCAATTATTCTTCAGCAATATGCATTATTGCGAGAACATAATATTGGGTATCACCTCCGTTATATTATTGCAGTGGGGGCATGCGGCAGGATCCTCGGCTGATGGCTTAACTTGCGCCAAGTAGGTGTAGACATTTTCTAATGCCTAACTAAGAGCAACCCGAGTATCTTTGGAGAGTCAGATAAGCTCAAATAGATACAACTTTGCTGGAGTATTGGCAAGCTAGGTCAAGATATCAAAGTTATAGGTCTTTTCCAACCCTGGGGTTGTATCTTTCTACTTGGACGTGTCCGCTGCTGGAGGCTGGGATGAACCCGGATTCGATGCTGCAGGTGTGACTATTGGAAGTTCACCATCGTCAGGGGTATCGAACTCTCGTTGGTACGCTAGGCCTGAACTTGTTATTCCAGCTATTGCTTCTTCGGACGAGATAAAAACCATGTAGCAGGATTTGGACTTCTTGCCCCTAGACTTGGTGGCAGAGGGTGTTGTTTGCTGCATCAATTCTGGAGAAAGATTAGCGTGAACCCACATGACCTCCCTACGTGGCGTGGTGAGAGGTATCCGTCCGGTCGTTTAGTCACAAGCTGGCGAAAGATTGACGACCGACACGTCCCGCTCCTAGAATACTGGATAAATACGAGGACTGGCATGAACAACCATACCTTGCAGAATACCGAAGTAAACCACAATGTGCTAAGGTTGTCAAGAAGACAAATAGGTGGACTCTAACATACTATGATGTCAGTCATAAAGCCGACAAATTCTAGTATTTTAATCCATTAACACAAGTACAAGAGTATATTATATATGAAAGTAAAAAGGCATCCCAAATTGCATACCACATATGATCATAAAGCTAGTGAATATAAAAAGCTACACTAGCAGAGTATAATTGTACATGATCAAATATACTATCCATAATCTATGTCATGACCCACACCCGGAATAAGGGCATGAGTAGTAAGCAACGTCCGGCCTACGTCGCAGCATCGGCGGTAGAATATTGTCTGGGTCAACTCTACCATCTAAACATCTTATATATTTATATGGTACCTGACAATCATCTAAACTCTAAACGGAGGATCAATATGGTATCTGATAAATGTAAACTGTACTCAATCATAATGCAAACTAAGGAAGATAAAGCACAAGATGGAATAATAAAAGTAAGAGTCATAATACATCCACAAGCCTAAAATAATATGCACATGTCAATAACCTCAATAAAAGTCTAATACAAGTCTAAACAGATAATCTAAACCTTCTCAAACTCTAGTACTAGGTCCTCCTGCTCTAAATAAGTATCCTCTAATGGTACGCCGTCCTGCGACCCAGAATAGGTGGGGCACTGGTCTATGAGCCAATCATCTAAAAAATATATTCAGTCAAGATTGGAGCGAAGTACATACCTCTGAAAGCAGTTTTAAATACATAATCGAGCATATATAACAGACAATAGAAAAGAATACAAGATAACTAAATATCAGAATGAAATAAACTAGACTGAACAAGTATTATACTGGAATAAAGAATAGGCAATAGAATAACTATAATATAATGGAAATAAATAAAATATAGCTAATATGCCATGGAATACAAGTTTATTATATGATCGATTTAGGTTGAACACGAATACAATATGGCAACTCGATTACACGTGTGATATGTAATCGATATGTACACGAATACATTGAGGCTTGATCACATAACCAACTCATATTCCTCCATCCTCAACCAATACCAATGGATCTAATCATGACACATTACGAACACGAATATGGGCACACAGAACATGAGCAGTGTGTGAACACGAAGTACACTAAAATCAATACCCGATACATACGATAAAATACATGTGAAGGAGTACCCGCTGAACACAGTAAGGGATAACATCTCCTGACAGTATCCATATAGTACCAGTCCGTGTAACCACTATGTCGGAATCAAGTATACAGTTCTAAAATATGTGATATATACACTATCATGAAATGAAAACAAACAGAGAAGTGTACTCGCCTGAGGTCCTGAGCAAGTGAAGTAGAACAATGCCTGAACCGATGTCATACAGACCTATATAGGAATTTATAGGTTACTAGGTGTAATGAAAGATAAATAAATTTAAAATAAAGAAATGGGTAAACTCTAGGTCATACTAGGTCACTTTGGTCGAACGGAGCCAAACTAGGTCAAGGGTTGACTTTTAAAGTCAAATTAGTCAATATTAGCCAACTCTAGGAAGAGCTAGGTCAACTCTATCATTCTAAGTTAAAACTATCTAAACTAGTCTATCTCCAAAGTGTATTAGCTATTTATCTATTAACACTAAGTATTGGTTAACACTATTATAAATACACTAGTTAAATATACTATGAACTATATTACCTATAGATATCAACTAGCTAATACTTAACTAACTAGTACCTTGGTTAACACCCATGACACTTAACCATTCCTAACATCTAATATTTAGACATAAACGCTTACTCAATAACCACACTTAAATACCATATCAACTAACACTAACTACTCTCACTGAATTATACACTAATTTATCACAAATACTAACATCAAACCATTATCAAATTCACTAACTAACTTACCAATTAATATATAATACTCAACACTATTTCCAACATTCAAAAGCATACCTCTACGATTGGTTCTAATAATTGAAACTAAGTTGCTCACTGTGTCATGTATTGTGCCATCTCCCTTAATGCTTAAGGCCTAAGCCAAGCTTTCTACTGTTGTTAATTGCTTCTGTTGGCACAAGCATATGCTAATGCCACTGAACCTCTGCAACCTGGGTCCAACTCACTGCTATTGACTGTGAATCACCTCGATTGCATAAGCCCGCACAACCTCAAGTCCCTCATTACCTGTATTCCTTAGTCATGTGTGTCCAATATCAGTGTCTAATACTATACCACTGATTTCCCAGTTGCTCTGATATTCTAGATGAACTAGCAACTCAAGTCAACCAATACTTCACCAACTGGACCTACTCCCCTACACAAACACTGATACTCTAATAACCAACTGATACACATATACCTAAGCTCCAAACCAGAGCCTCTTTTCTCTATTGTACTGTGTAAGGTGCACAGCAACACACCAACCAGAGTAGCCACTGCTGCTACTGCAGTTGCAAATGCAGCTATTGTTGCTACTGCTCTATGCTGAATGCTACTATTGCTACTGCTGCACCATGTTGAATGATGCTATTGCTGCTGCTGCACTGCCTGATTGCTGTTGCTGTACTGCTATTGCTCTATAGCATAATTCTATAGCTTATACACCTAGCTGCTCGACACTCACTTACACAACAACCAAGTCATTCATACTAAAACTTAACACATTACTACCACTCACTCACTGGCAGGTAACACACACACACACACCAACAGTCACTTGCACAAGGCACTGATACTCACTGATACTTGAGCACCAAAACTCCTTGCAGCAGACTGCTATAACCCCTTGCTGCTAAGTCCAATCTGAACTAAATTATTTCAGTGGCAGGACTTAGCACTTAGTCTACATGCATGTTCCTAAGCCTCCAACCAATGCATTGAACTTACAACCCAAAAACCACAACAACAGTTGCACTTCTCCCCATACTGAATTTCTTCTGGAGCACAAACCTCATGTGCACTCTAATGATCTGCCCGAGGTCCATTTCCTCTACTGCCCATCACCAAAACCCCAACAACACGCACACATATAGAACATATATATATATAAGTATAGATATCATCAATTCATATATATATATATATATATATATATATATATATATATATATATATATATATATATATATATATATATATATATATATATATATATATATCCTCTTAAATCATATACATCACCATAATATTCCTTTAATGCATTAAATCAAATACTTGGTGTTCCTTCAAGTGGTACTCTAGAATACACCCTCAACCAAGAGTCAAAATCTCCAATACACTACATATACTCATTATGCATATCCATGTCACACTCATATTTTCAATCAAGGGTAGTTTGGTAATTGATATGGGTATTCTATTTTTAGAATTGATTATATTTAAATATTTTGCATGCATAATTAATTATTTGTTGTATTATTTAATTATTGTTAGATGCTAGATTATTTTAGACTTGTGTAGTGGACCTAACCATTTAATGAGATGCATGAACCCAATATTTTAGTTTAGTTTAGATTGAGCCCATGAATTAGGCCCATGTATTAGGAGGATGAATTAATTAGTGAAACCATTAGACTATAACCTTCCCCCTTAATTAATTTTTTCATAAGAGGCCCCAAGGGGTATTTTGGATATTTTATATTGCTTGGGAAAGGGGTATATGGGCGGCCACATGAGGAGGAGAGGGAGTGTCTCTCATTTTATTTGGTTCATTCCAATTAGATCTATATTTTCCCCCTTTCCAATTTCCTTCATTCCCTCACCATTTTCTCACTAATTTCTTCACAAATATATTTCCTATTCTTCAATTGAGGCTACTAAAATAAGGATCTACAAGAAGAAAGCAAGAAGCAATAAGAAGGAGGCCAAGATCTACAAAGAAGAGGCTACATTCCATATTTGGGGATTTTTATTGGAAATCCATCTCCCAATAGGTATATTTTAGTTTTCTTCTCTTGTAGTAGGTTTTAAATATGAGATTTAACTATGAGAAATCACCCCACATGCATAGGCTACCCATATGATTTTGTTTTAGGTCCATAGGAGACCTATGGTTGAAGTTATGTGTATTTTTGTGTCAATTTTGGGAGAATTCCGAGATTGGCACATATGGTGTTTATCAATTGGTCAAATAGATCAAATTGACATATGTATGATTATTTGTGACTAGTGCCGTGTCCATAATTGGGTACGTGTAGGCCGTATCTCGTCAATTTGGCGATACGGGTTAATTTTGGGGATTTTTCTCCGACACAGATTTGTGCATATCAATTCTTGACACGGACACGTAGTTGTTATTATTATTATTTGTATTAGTCATAATTAGTATTCTAGAGTTGCTCGTGTCCTTCAGGATGCGTTAGGTTGTATGGTAGAGCCATGTCGCAAGCGTATCATAGAATTAATGTGATACATGTGCGATGCACTCTACGTGTTTGGTTTATTGCCCTCAATTCTAAGTATGTAACTTGTGTATATATACATGTATGCTAGATTATATGATATATATCTATATATGAGTATGTATTATATGATATTGTATAGTTAAGTATATATATAGCTATGTATATCTATATGTATGGATATCTAGTGTGTGTATATATATATATATATATATATATATATATATAAAAGTTTTATGAGTTGTGTGTGTGAGAGGAGGAGCTGCTCGCTAAAAGAGAGAGCAGTCAGTGCACTGGCTCGTGCACATGATCTACAGCAAGTGGCAGCCAGTGCACTAAGCACAGCCAACAGAAACATGCAGTACAGCATGCTCGAGTTAGCTGGGTACATCAGCAACATATAGGCTTGAGCAATGTGCAGTTATAGTGTCAAGCAAGTTATCATCTGAGCTAGAGCAGTAGCAGCCCGACATCAGCACACCGGTGCAGCAGAAGAGCTACTGCAGGAGCTGCACACACATGTAATAGTAGTAGTATCAGCAAGGCCAGGAAGAGCAGACACTGCACAGCATTTGGTTGAGCACAGGCAGCAAGTTAACTGTGCAATGCTGCAGAGTATCAGTCATTAGTATCAGCAACTGTGCGATGAGCATTGTATCAGGTATCAGAGTATCAATTATGGACTCATGCTTAGCTCAGTATTAGTAGCATTTCAACTGAGTAGATAGGCAACTGAGCATCAGTTAAATACTGTACAGTGCACACAGGGAGAGAAGTTGTGCATTCAGAGTATCATTGGTGGGCTCGTGCACAGTATCAGTATCCATATTAGTGTATCAGTCAGTATCTATATAGTGTCGGGTATGGTTAGTTTGTGGTTTCAGTCTATGGGTAGTTAGCAAATAGTTGGTTTAGATAGCTTAGTTAGTTAAGTTGGTAGTTAAGAGTTAGCAATTACTAGTGGTATCTAAAAATAAGTTAAGTATCTATTTTATACATCTTTATGTATGTAGGTTGGTATCTATGTACTAGTAGGTATATTTGTTAGTAGTTAGTATAAATAGATATGTATATTAGTATAGGTAATACATGTTAGTAATTAGTGGTATATGTTAACTATTAGTTTAGCATATAGTTTAATATATTAATATAGTTAGTACTTGAGGTATTATATATATATATATATATATATATATATATATATATATATATATATATATATATATATATATATATATATATTAGCTATATCAATAGGTTTTGAATTACCTTGGGATACCAAGGAAATATAAAGGTAATGGGCTGATACCAAGGTATTGGGTTTGGCTATCGAGATTGGTTGTGATACACATTGGTGCAAGGCCAAGGTATCTTATATTTCATTGATTTGTTAAGTATTATATATATATATATATATATATATATATATATATATATATATATATATATATATATATATATATATATCTACAAATTACTATTTTTATATATTTAAACTTGCGTATCTTAGGATACAGCATTTTGGTGTGTTTCATAGTATCGTAGGTTAGCTAGTATAGCTTAGTTCATAGTGTATCGACCTAGTATCTTAGTGTTACACTCTTTCAACCTAGAATTAGTCGGTTTGACTTAGAAATGGCTTTATGACTTAGAATTGCATCAACTTAACTTATTTTTATTTTATGAACATTGTATTATTGCAACGTACCATATATAGGTCTATGTGACACCAGCTTAGGTATCGAGAGACACACCTTGCTCAGGATTTCAGGCGAGTACATTTCTCTGATAGTTTTCAATTCATAATAGTGTATATATGTATGTTCTAGAATTGTATACTTGATTCTGACATAGTGATTTCACGAACTTGTACTACATGGATCCCGTCAGGAGATGTTATCCCCTACCATGTTCAGCGGGTACTATTGTACATGTATTTCATCGTGTACAATGGGTATTAATTTATATTTTGTGTTCACACACTGCTCGTGTTCAGTGTTCTTACTCGTGTATACACACTGCTCGTGTTCAGTGTAATGATATTTGTTTACACCCACTGCTCGCGTTCAGTGGTCATATTTGTGTTTGTAGCGTGTCGTGATTGGATCCATTGGTATTAGTTGGGGATGGGAGAGTAGGAGTTGATTATGTGATCAAAGCCCTATTATTCATCGTATATATTCTGATTACATACCACACTTATAATTGTCTTAACTTATTGATCTTGTTCACCCAAACCGATCACATAATGAACTTATATTCTGAGGCACATTAGTTATATTGCAGTTATTTCATCATATTGCTGATATTTATATTATTGTTCTATATTCTCGTACATTATCTGTATACCTATTGTTCATTCATTCATATGTTAGTGATCTTGTATTTTATTTCTATTATCTTTTTTATATGCTCGATTATGTTATTGATACTGCTTTCAGAGGTATGTACTTCGCTCCAATCCTGACTAGATATATTTTTCCAGATGATTGGCTAATAGAGCAGTTTCCTATATTCTACGAACCGCAGGATGGTGTACCTTTAGAGGATACTCCTATTGACCAGGAGGACTTAGTTGCAGACCCCAAGGAGGTCTAGTTTATTTGTGTTGGACTTGTATTAGACTATTTTTGTGGAGATTCATAATTTGTATATTATTTCAGATTGTGGATTGTATCTTGTTCTTTCCTTCGTTATTCTATTCGTTCTTTATCTTCCTTAGTTTGTTTTGTGATTGAGATTAGTTATACTTGTGAAATACCATATTGTTCCTCTATTTGGAGTTGAGATGATTGACATGTACTATATTATATTGTTGAGATGTTAGATAGATAGAGATGACCCAGACAGCATTCTACCGCCGATGTTGCGGCGTAGGCTTGACGTAACCACGTACTCGTGCCCGAATATGCGGGTAAGAGTCATGACACATTTTTTGTGGTGGCCCATGCAGGTCTAGATTCGCAAGTAGTACTATATCGTAGTGGTGCTCGCCTAGAGTACTGCTATGAGCCTGCTTTAGGAAACAGGATTTAGGCTGAGAGTTTACTCAATCACAACTAAGAAATATTTCAATATTAGTTTTGCAATCATTATCTATTGAATATTTGCTTTTCTTTGAATAAATTTTGTCCTTCTTTGATGATATCATATCATATTCAATATTGATTCCTTATTTCAATCTATCTTCAGGATACCACCGAAGACTTGTTCCTACCGCTCAGGTGCCGCGACGGCACGATCAATTACTTCATCACCCATAAGGGCAGCACCCTCAGAAGATGGTCTAGCATCTACGTTCAGGAGGTCAGCTTCACCGGTCCAGGTGGGCGTATCTGCAGCAGCTTTTGGAGGTGCTCCACCTCTGGTACCGAGGACAGCGCAGATAGTTCCAGGGGATCTTCCACCCCCACCACCTGTAGTTGATCAGACTCAAATATTCGCACTCTTCCAGCAGATGATGGAGGCACAACAGCGTCAGTCAGAGGTCCTGCAACAGAGCGTGGAGAATGCTCACCAGATCGTACTTGCAGCAGTTGAGAGAGCTACTATAGTCCAGCCACAGATGTCACCACCTCAGTTTATTCCTCAGCAGCCGAGGCCAGGGACCATCATAGACTTCAAGAGGATGGGCCCGAAGGACTTTAGAGTCACAGAGGGGATCCTTTATATGGATAATTGGATCGAGAACATCGAGCGGAACCTGAAGCTGGCGCAGATTCCAGAGATGTTACAGATAGAGGCAGCGGGGTGTATGATGTTCGATATTGCTTTGATATGGTTCAGGATAGACCCCGAGATTTCAGTACCAGGGCTCACTTGGGAAGCTTTCAAAGAGATTTTCAAGGAGAAATTCTTCCCAGATTTGACATCCTTAGAGAGCCAGTTCCAGTACCTCATCCAGGGAGGTATGTTAGTGGACGAATATGCGGCAGAGTATTGCCGACTAGGTCGCTTCGTGGAGGGGTAGAACCCTAGAGGAAGAGCCAGGAAGTTCAAGAAGGGCCTAAACTGGAAGGCCCACACGAACGGAGATCCTACCGCCACCTTCGAGGAGATTCTCAGACAGGCGCAGCGGGTAGAGGATGACTTAGAGCTTGGCTCTAAGAGACCGAAGGACACAGGAGGATCCAGTACCAACACGGGTCTAGCGAAGAGGTCTCATTTCTAGCAGCAGCACCAGAGGCATTACCAGCATCTGAGGCAGTAGTATCATGGGCCAACTTGAGCGCCGGCACAGCAGATGCACCAGATCCAGAGGGTAGCATTTCCTTGTACTTTCTATAAGAAGCAAGGATACGGATGGGATGCATGCAAGATGAGACTAGGCCAGTGCTTATTCTGTGGATCGGGAGATTATCAGTTGAGGGCTTATCCTAAAGTCCCAATTCGTCCAGTTCAGGGCGGAGGTCAGGCACAGAGAGCACCCGCTAGGCCACCAGCGGGACAGCAGAGAGGACCTCTACCACTGCAACAGTAGCAGTTTGCTCAGCATTAGCAGCAGAGAGGTGCTCAGCGATAGGGGCAAGATTTTGCCTTGACTGTCGAGGAGGAGGAGCCGGTTGGCAATGTTATTTCAGGTTTAGTTTATCTCGATTCTTTTCCAGCTCATGCTTTATTTGATTTTGGTGCTTCTTATAGTTTGTTATCTATATCTTTTGCTCTAAGCCATCGTCTTGAGTCTGAACCGTTGGCGAGAACTTGCAAGATCACGACCGGGGGTAGCGTTATCCTGGTCAGTAATGTTTGCAAGGACCAGAGAGTTTCTTTGGGAGGCCGAGAGTTGGGCGTATGTTTACTCGTAATACCACTTTCGAGTTATGATATAGTACTCAGGATGGATAGGTTGAGTAGGCATCATGCTAGTATCGATTATCGTGGAGGCAAAGTTTTATTTCAGACGCCAGGAGAGCCAGAGTTTGAGTTCGTCCGAGGAGCAGCAGGATAGTGCGAAGGCAATTTTTATAGAGCTTTGGTAGAAGTACAGGAGCTGCCACATCCATTGATTGTAGAATTCATAGATGTCTTTCTAGAGGAGTTATCGGGGTTGCCACCGGACAGAGATATAGAGTTCTCTATAGATTTGGTGTCAGGCGCAGAGCCAATATCTCAGCACATCTATAGAGTAAACAATAGCGAACTGGCGGAGTTGAAATATCCATTGGGGTGCTCCGGTACTTTTGTACCAAACAAGCATGGGTCGATACGTATGTGTATCGATTACAGGGCACTCAATAACCTCACTATCAAGAACAAATTTCCTTTGTCGCCGATTAATGATTTGTTTGACCAGTTAAGCGGAGCAAAGGTATTCTTAAAGATAAAGTTGAGGTACGGGTACCACCAGGTGAAAGTGAAGAAGAAAGATATCCCGAAGACAACTTTCAGGACTCGTTATGGGCAGTTTGAGTTCTTGGTGATGCCGTTTGGGTTGACCAATGCCCCGACAGTATTCATGAACCTGATGAATAAGGTATTTCATCAGTATCTGGATCTGTTTGTTGTAGTCTTCACTATATTCTGATATATTTGAAGACCCCAGAGGAGCATGAGCAGCACTTGAGGATAATTCTGGAGACCCTTAGGAAAGAGAAGCTATATAGCAAGCTTTTGAAGTGTGAGTCTTCCTTGATAAGGTTGAATTCCTCGGGCGTGTTACTACAGGAGATGGAATCTCAGTGGACCCGAAGAAGATTTCAACAGTTGAATCGTGGTCTACCCCGAGTTCAGTAGCAAAGATCAGGAGTTTTCTTGGATTGGCAGACTAGTATTGGTGGTTTGTTTAGGACTTTTCCTGACTTACAGAGCCGATGACTAGACTAACCAGGAAGGACGTAGAGTTCGTATGGATTGAGAATTGTCAGTCAGCTTTTGAGGAGCTAAAGAAGAGGTTGACTACAGCTCCAATCTTGACATTGCCATCAGGAGCAGGAGGATTTTTCATATATAGTGATGCATTAGGTAAGGGTTTGGTTTGTGTGTTGCAGTAGAACGGAAAGGTAATTGCCTATGCTTCCAGGCAATTATGCCCATATGAGAAGAACTACCCTACCCATGACTTAGAGTTGGCAGCAGTTATCTTTGCTCTTAAATTATGGAAATACTACTTGTATAGAGGGAGAGTAGAGATCTTCACAAACCATAAGAGCTTGAAGTATGTGTTTACACAAAAAGAGCTCAACATGAGGCAGCGATGATGGTTGGAGTTGATAAAAAACTTTGATATTTCTTTGCAGTACCATCCAGGGAAGGCCAATGTAGTCGCGGATGCCTTGAGCGGGTATCCCGTGGATATATACTTAACGAGAGACAGACATTTATTGGCCGATCTTGATAGTTTGGGCATTGAGGTATTAGTTTCTGGAGTCACAGCACATATATGGGGACTTCAGGTATAGTCAGAGCTAATAAACCGGATCAGAGCCGCACAGTATGAGGATGAGTCTCTGAGGAGCATCAGAGCACAGGTCCAGAACGGGTTGGCAGAAGACTTCAGTATTGCAGATGATGGATCATTGTGGTACGGTACCAAATTGTGTGTACCGATCGAAGCATTGCACGAGAAGATTCTGCAGGAGGCGCATCGATCTCAGTACTCTATGCATCCAGGTGCCAACAAGATGTATAGAGACATGAGAGAGCATGTATGGTGGTATGGTATAAAGCGGGAGGTAGCTAGCTTCGTATCCAGATGATTAGTTTGCCAGCAAGTAAAGGCGGAGAGACAGAGGCCAAGTGGATTGCTTCAACCTTTACCCATTCTGGAGTGGAAATAGGAGTATGTGACCATGTATTTTGTTTCAGTACTTTCACGTTCTCCAGGAGGTAAAGATGCAATTTGGGTCATCGTGGACAGGTTGACCAAATCAGCCCACTTTCTGCCATTCAAAGTGGGTACATCTACGGAGAAGCTCGCGGAGATGTATGTGCACTAGATAGTCAGATTGCACGATGTTCCTGTGAGCATAGTCTCGGATCGGGAGAGTCGCTTCATGTCCCACTTCTGGCGGAGTTTACAGGCTAGCTTGGGCACTCAGCTCAAGTTCAGTACCGTATAGCACCCTCAAACCGACGGACAGTCGGAGAGGACTATTCAGACTCTCGATGACATGCTACGCACCTGTGTTTTGGATCTTGGAGGTTCTTCGGAGGATCACCTTCACTTGGTAAAGTTTTCCTGCAACAACAGCTACCAAGCAAGTTATCGAGATGTCACCATTCGAGGCATTGTATGGACGGAGATGCCATACTACGTTATCATAGAATAATATTGTGAAAGAGCTTTATTGGGACCAAAGATGGTAGTAGATGCAGCTGAGAAGGTGAAGCTCATCAGGGATAGACTTCGAGTGGCGCAGGACGGACAGCGGCATTGGGCCGATAGCCACCAGAGACCTTTGGGGTTTGAGGTATTGATTTTTATTTTGTATTGCTTGTGATTGATTTATTGTTTTGTTAGGGTACTAAGGTTGTGTTTCGTGCTAGGTTGGCAGTCTAGTTTTCTTAAGGATTTCTATGACATGTGGCACGATTCATTTCATTGGAGGCGGAAAGCTTACTCCGCGATTCATCGAATATTTTAATATTCTTGAGAGGGTCGGTGAAGTTGCATACAGACTATACTTACCACCTACATTAGAGGGAGTGTACAACATATTTTACGTGTCGTAGCTGAGATGGTACATGGCAGATCCCAGTCATATGTTGGATTACTCGGAGATAGAGGTGGGCCCTACTCTTAGCTATCCAGAGCAGCCAGTAGAAATTCTGGATCGGAGAGAGAAGGTGCTGAGAAACCAGACGATTCCTTTGGTGCAAGTCGCATGGAGGCATCACTCGCCAGGAGAGAGTACCTTGGAGCGAGAGGCCGAGATGCACGAGCGATATCCATATCTGTTCGAGCCGTGAGGTATAATTCTTTCTTGCATTGTATTATTTGCTTTTGGTAGTTAGTTTCTTCCTTAATTTCGAGGACAAAATTTTTCAAAGGTGGGTAGGATTGTCACCCTCATATTTTCAATCAAGGGTAGTTTTGTAATTGACATGGGTATTTTATTTTTAGAATTAATTGTATTTAAATATTGTGCATGCATAATTAATTATTTATTATATTAATTAATTATTGTTATATGCTAGATTATTTTAGACTTGTGTAGTGGACCCAACTATTTAATGAGATGCATGAACCCAATATTTAGTTTAGTTTAGATTGAGCCTATCAACTAGGTCCATGTATTAGGAGGATGAATTAATTAGTGAAACCATTAAACTAGAACCTTCCCCCTTAATTAATTTCTTCATGAGAGGCCACAAGGGGTGTTCTGGATATTTCACATTACTTGAGGAAGGGGTATATGGTCGGCCACATGAGGAGGAGAGAGAGTGTCTCTCATTTTATTTGGTTCATTCCAATTAGATCTATATTTTTTCTCTTTCCAATTTCCTTCATTCCCTCACCATTTCCTTACCAATTTCTTCACAAATTCCTTCCCTATTCTTCAATTGAGGCTACTACAACAAGGATCTACAAGAAGGAAGCAAAAAGCAACAAGGATCTACAAGAAAGAAGCAAAAAGCAACAAGGAGGAGGCCAAGATCTACAAAGAAGAGGCTATATTCCATATTTGGAGATTTTTATTGGAAATCCATCCCCCAATAGGTACATTTTAGTTTTTCCTCTTGTAGTAGGTTTTAAATCTGAGATTTAACCATAAGAAATCACCCCATATGCATAGACTATCCATAGGATTTGGTTTTAGGTCCATAGGAGACCTATGGTGGAAGTTACGTGTGTTTTTGTGTCAATTTTGAGAGAATTTTGAGATTCACACATGTGGTATTTGTTAATTGGTCAAATCGATCAAATTTACATATATATGATTATTTGTAACTAGTGTCATGTCCATAATTGGGTACGTGTAGGCCATATCTCATCAATTTGGTGATACGGGTTAATTTTGGGGGTTTTCCTCTGACACGGAGATTTGTGCATATCAATTCTTGACATGGACACGTAGTTGTTATTATTATTGTTCGTATTAGTCATAATTAGTATTTTAGACTTGCTCGTGTCCTTCGGAATGCGTTTGGTTGTGTGGCAGAGCCGTGTCGCAAGTGTATCATAGAATTAGTGTGATACGAGTGTGGTGCACTCCACGTGTTTGGTTTATTGCCCTCAATTCTAAGTATGTACTTGTGTATATATACATGTATGTTAGATTATATTATATATATCTATATATGAGTATATATTATATGATATTGTATAGTAAAGTATATATATAGCTATGTATATCTATATTTATGGATATCTAGTGTGTGTGTATATATATATATATATATATATATATATATATATATATATATATATGGGGGTGTGTGTGTTGTATATATATGTATTTAGATGAGAGAGTGTATATAGATATATAGAGATTGATTATACATAGATTGGTTTATATTTAAGTGTATTTGTTTATATATGTATAAGGAAGAATGCATATATATATATATATATATATATATATATATATATATATATATATATATATATATCAGTTCTATAAGTTGTGTGTGTGTGTGTTTGAGGAGGAGCTGCTCGAGTAAGACAGTGCTCGAGCACAGCTAAAGGAGAGAACAATTAGTGCACTGGCTCGTTCACTATATATATATATATATATATATATATATATCAGTTCTATGAGTTGTGTGTGTGTGTGTGAGGAGGAGCTGCTCGAGCAAGACTGTGCTCGAGCACAGCTAAAGGAGAGAACAATTAGTGCACTGGCTCGTGCACAGGATCTACAGCAAGTGGCAGCCAGTGCACTGAGCACAACCAACAAAAACATTCAGTACAGCATGCTCGGGTTAACTGGGTGCATCAGCAACATGTAGGCTTGAGCAATGTGCAGTTACAGTGTGCAGCAAGGTATCAACTAAGCTAGAGTAGTAGCAGCCCGACATCAGCACACTACTGCAGCAGAGGAGCTACTGCAGCAGCTGCACACACATGCAATAGTAGCAATATCAACAAGGCCAGGAGGAGCAGACACTGCACAGCATTTGGTTGAGCGCAGGCAGCAAGTTAAATATGCAATGTTGCACAGTATCAGGCATTAGTATCAGCAACTATACGATGAGCACTGTATCAGGTATCAGAGTATCAATTATGGACTCGTGCTCAGCTCAGTATTAGTAGCATTTCAACTGAGCAGATGAGCAAGAGCATCAGTTCAAAACTATGCAGTGCACTGCATTTAGTGTATCATTGGTGGGCTCGTGCGCAGTATCAGTATCCATATCAGTGTATCAGTCACTATCTGTACAGTGTCGGGTATGGTTAGTTGGTGGTTTCAGTCTATGGGTAGTTAGCAAATAGTTGGTTTAGATAGCCTAGTTAGTTAAGTTAGTAGTTAAGTGTTAGCAATTACTAGTTAGTTAAGTATCTATTTTATACATCTCTATGTATGTAGGTTGGTATCTATGTACTAGTAGGTATATTTGTTAGTAGTTAGTATAAATAGATATTTATATTAGTATAGGTAATACATGGTAGTAGTTAGTGGTATATGTTAACTATTACTTTAGCATATAGTTTAATATATTAATATAGTTAGTACTTGAGGTAATATATATATATATATATATATATATATATATATATATATATATATATATAGGTTTTTAATTACCTTGGGATACCAAGGTAATATCAAGATAATAGGCCGATACCAAGGTATTGGGTTTGGGTATCGAGATAGGTTGTGATATGCACTGGTGCAAGGTCAAGGTATCATATATTTTATTAATGTGTTAAGTATTATATATATACTAGTGTATATCTACAAATTACTATTTTTATATATTTAAACTTGCGTATCTTAGGATACGGTATTTTGGTATATTTCATAGTATCGTAGGTTAGCTAGTATAGCTTAGTTCATAGTGTATCGACCTAGTATCTTAGTGTTAGACTCTTTCAACCTAGAATTAGCCAGTTTGACTTAGAAATGGCTTTATGACTTAGAATTACATCAACTTAACTTATTTTCATTTCCTGAACCTTGTATTGATTCAACGTACCAAATATAGGTCTGTGTGACACCAGCTTAGGTATCGAGAGACACACCTTGCTTAGGACTTCAGGCGAGTACATTTCTTTGATAGTTTTTAATTTATAATAATGTATATATGCATATTTTAGAATTGTATACTTAATTTTGACACAGTGATTTCACGGACTTGTACTACATGGATCCTGTTAGGAGATGTTATCCCCTACCGTGTTCAGCGGGTACTCCTGTACATGTATTTTATCGTATACATTGGGTATTGATTTATATTTTGTGTTCACACACTGCTCGTGTTCTGTGTGCTTATTTGTGTACACACACTGCTCGTGTTCAGTGTGATTATATTCATATATACCCAATGCTCATGTTCAGTGGTTATATTCGTGTTCGTAGCGTGTCGTGATTGGATCCATTGGTATTAGTTGGGGATGGGAGAGTAGGAGTTGATTATGTGATCAAAGCCCCATTGTTCATCGTTTACATTCTAATTATATACCACACTTGTAATCGTCTTACCTTATTGATCATGTTCACCCAAACCGATCACATAATGAACTTGTATTCTGAGGCACATTAGTTAGATTACAGTTATTTTATCATATTGCTGATATTCATATTGTTGTTCTATATTCTCGTACATTACCTGTATACCTATTGTTCATTCATTCATATGTTAGTGATCTTGTATTTCATTTCTATTATCTGTTTTATATGCTCGATTATGTTATTAAAACTGCTTTCTGAGGTATGTACTTCGCTCCAAACCTGATGGATATATTTTTCCAGATGATTAGCTTATAGAGCAGTGTCCCACATTCTACGGGCCGCAAGACGGTGTACCTTTAGAGGATACTCCTATTGACCAGGAGGACTTAGTTGCAGAGCCCGAGGAGATCTAGTTTATTTGTGTTGGACTTGTATTAGACTATTTTTATGGAGATTCACAATTTGTATATTATTTCAGATTGTGGATAGTATCTTGTTATTTCTTTCGCTATTCCATTCGTGCTTTATTTTCCTTAGTTTTTTTTTGTGATTGAGATTTGTTATACTTGTGAGATACCATATTGTTCCTCTATTTGGAGTTGAGATGATTGAAAGGTACCATATTATATTGTTGAGATGTTAGATAGTTAGAGATAACCCAGACAACGTTCTACCGTCGATGTTGCGGCGTAGGCTGAGCGTAACCACGTACTCGTATCCGAATATCCGGGTATGGGTTGTGATAATCCATATCATCATAATCCTACTAAAGTAACTTTTTACTATGAGAAATTATGAGTAATTGTACAAAAACACCCAAATTTGACCTCTATATCACACTGTATCTCAAAATACTGTGATACGGCCTGCACGTATCTACTTGTGGACACGTACCTAGTCCCATAATCCCGATCTAAGTATAATTATATCTAATTGGTCTTGTGACACATAATTGATGTGTCAAATTTATAATTCCCCCAATATGAACACAAAATATCATATAGAACTCACAATACAGCCAAATAGCCTATAACTTTTTCCTATAGGTAGTCCTATGCCATGGGGTCATTTCTAATGGTCAAATGTATGATTAAGAAGCCATAATAAGAGAAAATTTTACGAATTACCAATTAGAAGATGGATTCCCAATAAAAATATAATTGGACACGATCCGGACATGATCTCTAGCTCCAAAGCTCCTTCACCTTGTGCTCCTTGCTTCTCCAAACTACAAGGCTCCAAGAGTAATAAATTTAAGAAGGAATTTTTGATAAATTGTATAGAAAATCAATGGAGAGAAAATAGGGAATTGGGGATCTAGAATTTGGATCAAAATTGAAATATAAATGAGGAAGAGAGAGAAGGAGATACCCTCTTCAAGTGGTCGACCCTTCCTCCTTCCCCAAGCTACATGCTAAGGTCCCAAATACCCCTTCATGATTTATTATGAGGAATAATTAAGGATGAATATATTTGGAAGTCTCTAACTAATTATAATTAAACTAACTCTTCTTAATTTAATTAGTGGAATAACTAATGGGCTTGGGTCCAAGTTGGGCTCACTAATTGTTATGACAAAATAATTAGGTCCATATGTGTCAAATCTAATATTGGCTAGTCTCTCTAACTAACTAACAAATGACACAAGTCTCTAATAACCAATTAATACAAGTCCAATAATCATAGCTCAACTTAATTAAATAAATTATAAAATCATCACACAATTATTCAATATTATATTCCTAAAATTAAATATCCATGCCAAATTATCAAACTACCCCTAGCTAAAAAAGTGAGGGTGATAGTCTAATATATATATCATGTTGATCATAGTCTCAAAAATATAAGGAGCTAACTATGCCCCTTGTTAAACACCACAAAATAAAGTAATCAAGACGAGGGTGGAAGAAGAAAACCTACTCATGAGCTTCGACCGTAGTCCTATGAGTGAGCCATCTTATTGGAAATACGGTGGATCCTGGTTTTTCTCGAGGTAATCTGGTCATACAAAACCACTAGGGTCAGAAACCCAAGCAACAAGTACCACAAAGGAGCTAAAGGTGATAGATAAAACATATCACAACATACAACAGAAAAGAGACATAAAAGAAATAGAGATCGAGATTTGTACGGTACCAATGTACTTGTCTCAAAATATAACTGTAAGAATTGATAAAAAAATGCTTAAAAAAGGAAAGTAAGGCGACGAGAGGCAAGAGAGCATAGTAACTACTCTGGATCGGGACCACAACCCTTAAACCAAACAAGGACCGGAGTTGCAGACATTCACCCGGGCAGAAATTAACACCCTAACCATGCGTCAAGAGAAAAAAAACTAGAAGAAAGAGCTATAATAAAAGTAACATCATTCATTGCACGGCCAAATATCTCTATGGCTTGCTACAATTAACTAGCTAGGGTTGTCACAGGCATTAACTACTAAATGCATATTTTAAGAATATAGCTACCATCGGCACTGCAGTCAACCTGGATGGCCAAGGGTACGCTTGTCAGTAACTTAAATGCACATGCAACATCACTACAACATAACTAGTTACTTGTCATAACAAAAATTTGAGCTTGTAAGCACAAACTAAAGCTTATGAACATAAACTTAAACTTGTGAATCATAAACTTATCTTATAAACATAAACTTATCTTGTAATGTGTCGCAGAACGCATAAATTTGGTCAGTCATGGAACCCTTGCCTAGCAGGGTGATTCCATGTTGCATGGGGCCCTTAGAGATCGGGATAGCCGGTAGCGTAATATTCTTTCCTTCCAATGATCTAAGTAATTTTCATCTTGTTTAACCATTACTAAATTATTTCGAGTTCTCGAGTCGTGGACACTTGAGAACTCCCTAGAATGACGAGTCACGAGTACGAGGTTTTCACGAGTTATCGTATTCGCGACACGCGATACATTGGGCAATACTCACACTCGATTGCCCGATGCCAAATTTAATAGATTTTTATTCACAGATATTTCCACGGTGTTGTGAGAATTGTGAACTCGTACTTAAACTTGTCTCGTGAACTACATTTAAAACTTGTCTAGTAATATAAACTTGTATCGACATAAAGAAGCACACAACAATAATCACCAAAAGGAATTATTAAATGGACATTATTAAAAGGAACACAAAATATGCACAAGAATTCCTGGCCGCATGCGTCCACTGGTCGTATGGACTCACTTGCCGCATACACCCACTGGTCACATGCACTCACCGGCCGCATGCACCCAATTGCTAAGTGATGGGTCATAAATAAAATGTCAGTGAAGTGAAATAAAGTGATGGATGTGACAGACCGTAAAGTGCGTTAGGAAAAAAAGACAAAACTATAGAAAGATGTGCCAAGGTTTCAGAGTCATGCGTCCAAGAGAAGGTGGTTGTCTGCTCTGCTTGTCGTATAAGGATCATGTCGCATATTGCTCTTTGGACTTAGCAAATTTCTTATTCGTCCAGCAAATAAAACACAAGGAGTTCTATTACTTAGCTCCAAAACACTTTGTGTAATGGTCAGTCATGCATCCAACAAGATGGATGCATGCTAGTTGGTTATGTGGCAAAGAATCCAAGCCGCATAAGGGTCATGCCGCATGAAAGTTTTGGCCGCTTAAGGTTCATGCCGCATGGAAGTTTTGGCCACATAAGGTGCTGGCCACATATGAACTTAGTCTTCTCCAAAAATTAAAATTTTATTTTCTTCATAAAAACTTTATTTTAACTCCAAATCAAGTAAAACAAAAGCCAAATTGTACTTAATAAAATGATGTAACATAAAGAACAACTAGTTTTCGAAAATACTGAGTTTTAATATATCAAAACCAAGGAAAACTCATCGAACCCAAAAAAAACCCTAACTTCAAATTCAGATCTACTCAAATATACTCGTCAAAATCCAAAAATCTAAGAATTAAATATGATCAGAAATGCAATAAGAATATTTTCTATTAAATATATTTTTAAAACAACACATATGTATAAAATCCAAAAATCAAGACTTCACCATTGAGCAAGATGTACTTGCCTAAGAGTCTAACGACCTTTTCCTAGCTAGGTCCACTGCTAGGGTTCGGCTAGGGGAGGTGCAGGGCGGTGAGGGAGAAAGGATCAATGAAGAAGGAAGATAAAAAATAAAAAGGAAGAAGAAGAAGAAGAAGAAAGAGAGAGAGAAAATATCATATATATACTAAGAGGAGAGGAAAAATGGTTTAGTCATGGGTTCAGTCAAATGAATCGAAACAAGTGTCCATTCTACATGTGGGTCCTAAATTGGGTCTATGGCAATGCCAATGGGTATTCTACTGATCTCGGGTACTCTCTCTCAACAACAACAAAAATGACAATAAATAAAATGACAAAACCAATATGAGAAATATAGTAGAATACATTATCTGGAAAGTTAAATCCTAAAAATTCAAAAAATACCAAATCTGGAATCGGGTGTGACAACGACCTCCATCATTTTTCGGAGAATTGGGATTACCCCGTCCTGGGCTTCTATCACCGAAAAATTGCCGAACTGGAGAGACACCATGTTTGCAGCAACTATCTTGTCATCGAAATCCAAGATGAGGACCTTGGTGTCGAGAAGACGCTGGATGTACCCACAAGCACAAAACCCCTAAATTACCAAACGTATCAGGACGTATCATAACGTATCACGATACGTCCTCCTTGTATCCGATTTTGGACACATAGCTAGTCTCATAACACTAAGACAAGTCTAATTAGACCTAATAAATCTAATGACAAACACTTGGTGCCCTAATCTCGGATTTTTCCTAATTTGGACACAAAACTCAATGTAGAAGACACAATATGGGTCATATGAACCTAGTTCTTTTTCCTATGGGTAGCCCTAATTCATGGGTGGGTTTCTAATGCTCAAATGCAACAATTATCCCTAATTCATGGGCTTCCTATTTGGTGAGTCTATTGAATTCTATAACATACTGCCTCCCTATCATGCTTTCCTGTTTGAGGTGCACGAACTCATTATCTTTCTAACGATGAATGGCTGGGGACAGAAACTCATCTTCAAATGATTTTCGGAACATAGTCCATGAGACCTTCTCGTCTGCCAAGAATATATCTCTTATGTTGTCACGCCTCAGAACCAGAATACTGGAGAGCGGGGGCCTAACAAAGCCAGCTACGTTGAGTACAAAGGTATCCCGATATACGGTCACGGTTGTCTAGAAGACAAGTGGGAGGACTCTAGCATGCCATTGACGACTCCTATGGTCAGATAAATCCTATCTCAATCCAATCAACACAAGAAGCAATAAAGAGTAAATTATGCATGCGATGGGTATGGCATCTCAAACACATATGCATACATAATTATGAGAGTTGACATAATATAAAAATACATCAACTGAATATAAAAAAAGGTATATAAATGTACAGCTAGCTGTGGTCCAGAATATACACATATGCCATCTAAAGACGGGGAAACAAAACACATAAACAAGAACTAACACATGTCCTTGGGCTAATACACCACAAAATAAAAGTACAAAAGAAAGTGGAAGAATAAGATAACCCACTTGATAATCTGAGCTGTAATCCTCCAAGTACGTACCACCCGGTGAGAGCGAAGGTAGATCCTCCGGGTTTGCTATGAGATCTGGCCATACTGTCATTACCCACACCCGGTTATTCGGGCACGAGTATGTGGTTACGCCCAGCCTACGTCGCAGCATCGGCGGTAGAACACTGTTTGGGTTATTTCTAACTATCTAACATCTCAACAATATAATATGGTACCTGTCAATCATCTTAACTCCAAACGGAGGAACAATATGATGTCTCATAAGTATAACTAATCTTAATCATAAAACAAACTAAGGAAGATAAAGCATGAATGGAATAGCGAAGGAAAGAATAAGATACAATCCATAATCTCAAAATAATATCCAACTATGAATCTCAACAAATAGTCTAATACATGCCAACACAAATAATTAGACCTCCTCGGGCTCTGCAACTAAGTCCTCCTGGTCTATAGGTGTAAGCCCCTGATTTTTCAAAAATATTAAAATTAGGATTTTTCACAAATTTCCTGGAATTTTCTGGGAATTTTCTGTAATTAAAATCAGGGTTTTCAATTATTAAATGATTTTTATTTGTTAATAAATAATATTAAAATATCATGAAAATAACATTTTTGGGTGTAAAATGAAAAACTGGACTTAGGGTAATTTTTTTGGATTTTTCTGGGCCTCAGACCTATTTTTAAATACCTCAAAACTATTTATATTAATTAATTAATTAATTAAACTATTTATATTTATTATTATTATTTTTATTTTATTTTTATTTTTTCTCTTTTTCTCTTGGGCCGGCCCGGCCCAGTGGACCGGCCCAATACTTGGGCCCAGCCCGCGGCCCACCTGGCTAGGCCAGCCCGGCCCATCTGCATCCGGGTCGGGTTCGGGTCGGTCAGACCCACTAACGATCCGTCCGCCCGACCCGTTCCCCTCTCCCCTGACCCCGCGCCCCCCCCGAGTCCTCCGCCGCCTCCGCCGCATGCGCCGCCCCGCCCGGGCCACGCAGCTCCGCCCCCTCCGCCGCCCTTTCCGGCGACCTCCCCTCTCTCCTCCGCCTCCTCCGCCTAACCCACCGGCCGACCCCTATATAAACCCTACCCCCTCTCCGGCAGCTGCCCCGACCCCGTCCACGCTCCGCCACCGCCCGGCTCAGCCTCCGTCCACCGCCCCTCACCTCGCCGCCGGCCGCCAGCGCCCCAGCTTCCTCCCTCCTCGTTGGCAGCGGCAGCAGCAGCAGCACCCTCTCCTCTGGCCGCCTCCGCCGCTCAGCGCCTGCCGGCCGCTCCGCCCAGCCGCCGGCGCCGTGCCCGCCAGCAACGCCGGCGCCGCCTCGACCGCCTCCGGCCTTCCCCGCCGCCCGAGCCGCCGGATCTCCGGCCAAGCACCCCTGAACCCTAACCCTAATCCCAATTCTTCGTGTCGTGTCGGACACGACACGGACACGGAAATATTCGGTTTTTCGAGCCTCTTCAGGTACTCGTATCTTGCACCCTGTATCTCCGTTTTTAATTCCGTAAATTACGTTGGGAAGCCTGTATGACCCTCTCGGTGTCCGGACAAACTGTTCGGGGCATCGCGTCCTGTGGTGATCGCACACCGCGATCCAAAAACAGGAAAAACCAGACCCTGTTTCACCCCGGAACTGAGTGCGCCCCGCCAAACGGGACGACTTGGTCGCGTACGGTCTTTACAGATACGTGCGCATCGTCGATACGGATGTGTGAGATTTCGTGGAAGCTGATTCGGGTGTGCGTGCACACCGGAATCAACGCGTATCCGCGGACATCGCCCCGTATCCGCCCTTTCTGTAATTCGCCCTAACTTCGTGTACACTCGTCAGATCGAGACGAAACTTGCGCCATCGGACTCGTAGCGATACGCTGGTCCTGTGGGTCAATTTTGGTTCGATTCTGAAAACGTTGACGAAATCGCGTGTCGTGGGCCCCACAGGCCCCGCTCGACCGGCGATTTTGTGTTCGGCTCATCAGAATCCAAATCTGGAAGTTCCTTTGGGTTTGTATCATCGTTCCTGACCTGTTGACACTGAGTTTGGTGAATTTGGAGACCGTTGACCCGGACACGTTTTTCGGTGCAAAGCGGGCCCACCGGCGGACCTCGTTTTGACCCGAAACTGCCATTTTTGCCCTTGTCTCCAAATTGGACCCAAGGACAGGCGTTTCTAGTTATTTGACATCTTCTGAGCGTGATGGTAATATCTATTTCAGCTTTTGGACTCATCTCTGGACTTTTCTCCCAAGAACCAATTTAATCAGATCCAAACAACAGGCAAGTACCTGCACTTCAAGTTTATTCTTTATATTGTGATAATTAATTCCTTGCTCTACTAGCATCATTGGATGATTACACGTAGTGTTAAAACACTGGATTTTCATGTCTTGAATATTGGAGTTCATGTCTTGTTTTTTATGTCGGGTGGGAGAATACTGAAAGGCATGTAGTTTACCCTGACCCTTGCCATGATTAATAGCTGTTGGTACACGACTGTCCATCAGCCGGATCTCGATTTTTCCTATTTAATAGCCGTCTATGGCGGCCGGTTTAACCTTATAGACCCCTACATGCCAACTAGGTATTCTAAATACACAAGTTCACACACATAGTTTCTTGTCTTGTTACAGTTCCTATTGTCTGGTTGTAGTTCATTTTTTCTGTCACCTTGTTCCTGTTTTACTCATGTCCCTGTCTTACAGCAATTAACTCTTAGTTATTGTTACTATTTATTTATACATATCCTCAACATGATACCTGTCAGTTCATTTTAATTGTCATAAATATTTAGTTTAAATCTTGTTATGCATTGTGTACTTTGCTCCTTTCCTGACTGGATCTGTTGTTTTAGGCGATGATGAGAACTTTGCCCCTACCTATTATGGCCACTATGAGTTAGCAGGTAACACACATGAGGAGCCAGTTTCCCCCAGGAGGCTACTTCTGTGGATCAGTTAGCTGTAGCTGCTTATTCTTTCCTTTTCAGCATATACTCGGGTTTGTCCACGATTTATCTTCTGGCTTGTATTAACTGTGGATTGGTTGTCACAGATTAAATATTATGAAATCTCAGCATTCCTTTTTCCTGTTATTTTCCTTGTCTATTTTACTTTTGTGGATGAGATAGACTTTATATTACCTGTGATTATGCCCTAGACAGCGTACTACCGCCGACACTGCGGCGTAGGCTGGACGTGCCCACGCACTCGTGCCCGAATATCCGGGTACGGGTCATGACAATAGGAGTATCCTCTATAGGTACACCCAAGGCCGGCCCTGAGCTCACAGGGGCCCGGGGTGAACTTTCAAAATGAGGCCCCATACATAATGTAAAAAAAATAAAACAAAAGTAAAATAAAAAATATGCCTCCACCAACATTTGAACTAGGAACCAAATAAAAAATATGCCTCCACCAAGATTTGAACTAGGAACCTCTTGTATGCAAGTTTAATGTGATAACCACTACACAACAATTGCTTTGTGATAATAATAGTCCATGGTAAATACTAGTTCTATTTTGGGTACAAAATTATTTATGTATTTAAAAAAAAAAATTTGGGCCCTTCTGGCCCATGGGGCCCTGGACCGTCGCCCTGCCCGACCTAGGCCAGGGCCGGCCCTGGGTACACCGTCCCGCGACCCGTAGAATGTGGGACACTGCTCTATAAGCCAATCATCTAAAAAAAATATCCAGTCAGGATTGGAGCAAAGTACATACCTCTGAAAGTAGTTCCAATAACATAATCGAGCATATAAAAATGATAATAGAAATGAAAAGATCACTAAACATATAAATGAATGAACAATAGGTATACAGGTAATGTACGAGAATATAAATCAACAATATGAATATCTGTAATATGATGAAATAAATGTAATCTAACTTATGTACCTCAGAATACAAGTTTATTATGTGATCGGTTTGGGTGAACATGATCAATAAGGTAAGACGATTACAAATGAGGTATGTAATCAGAATATACACGATGAATAATGGGGCTTTGATCATATAATCAACTCCTACTCTCCCATCACCAACCAATACCAATGGATCCAATCACGACACGCTACGAACACGAATATGACCACAGAACACGAGCAGTGGATGTACACAAATATAATCACACTGAACACGAGCAGTATGTGTACATGAATAAGCACACTAAATATGAGTAATGTGTGAACATAAAATATAAATCAATACCTAATGTACACGATAAAATATATGTACAGGAGTACCCGCAAAACATGGTAGGAGATAACATCTACTGATGGGATCTATGTAGTACGAGTCCGTAAAATCACTATGTCAGAATCAAGTATACAATTCTAGAACATGCATATATACACTATTATGAATTAAAAACTAACAGAGAAATGTATTCGCCTGAAGTCCTGAGCAAGGTGTGTGTCTCGATGCCCAAGTTGGTATCACACAGACCTATATATGGTATGTTGCATCAATACTAGGTTCAAGAATGACAATAAGTTAAGTTGATGCAATTCTAAGTCATAAAGCCAATTATAAGTCAAACCGACTAAACCTAGGTTCCAAGAGTCTAACACTAGGATACTAAGTGGATACACTATGAAACTAAGCTATACAAGCTAATCTAAGATACTAAGAGACACTCAAAAAGCCGTATCTCAAGATACGCAAGTTTAATATAGGAAAATAGTAATTTATATATATATATATGCAAGTTAATACACATAATATATATAACAAATTAATAAAATTTTGATACCTTGTCCTTGCACCAATGCATATCACAACCTATCTCGATACGCAAACCCAATACCTTGAGTATTGACCTAATACCTCGATATTACCTTGGTATCCTAATGTAATTTAAAACCTCTTGATATAGCTAACATATAGTTAATACCCCTATAAACTAACTATAAAATATGTAATATACTAATAACATACATATGCCTATTAACTAACAATCAATACCACATATCTACAAGATACATATATACATATAGCTAATCTAACAGGTATATACATACCTATCTAACAACTAACCAATATTACAACTAGTATACATATCTATATATACTAACTACACAATATCATAATTACATATATACCTATACCTATAGCTAACTATATACTAAATAAGTATATCACTACTACCTATCTACTATAAACTACTAAACCAAAATCCTCAACTAACTGTACTGATATCTACTGATACACTGATAATGAAAAGATACTTGAATTAAACTGATACTGATACTGTGCTGAACTGGACACAGTGCTGCATTGGACAGAACCTGCAGTGGCTCGAGCTCGGCTGCACCTTCAGTTGGCTGTGTAATGCTTGAACCTACTGCACTGAGGTAACTAATACGAATGTAGTGTCAGTGTTGACACTGTACTTACTGATACTACTACATGTTTCTTCAGGATCTGTGTCACGACCCGCACCCGATGTAAGGATGCAAGTCAAAAACAACACCCAGCCTACGCCACAGAATCGACGGTAGAACACTGTCTGAGTAATCTATCTATCAATATAATGAACCACCAACAATAACAATATACTCAATCATGAATCTAAGATGGAACGAGCAAGAATATGATAAAGAATAGAATAGTCACATACAACTCATGAATCAAAAATAATACATCAATGAGTCTGAAAGAAGTACTAACAAATAAGCTGGAGACAAATCCAGTACAAAAAATACTAAGAATATACTAATCCTGGTACATCTGTCTCAGTCAGGATAAGTACCTCCTGAGCCAGGGTCTCTGACTCTAAACCCACAACATCCTGAGGTCCATAATGTGTAGGATACCAGTCCTCAGTATCATCTGGGAAAAATATATCCAGTCAGGAAAGGAGCAGAGTACAACTCTAACAGCAGTTCTAATCAATGATAAAAACTATGTAACAATAAATAGATGTGAATATACAAGATGAAACAATAGATACAAGAGATATACAATAAGAAAATACTGGAATAAATACAATAATGAACAATATGACAATGATCAAGAATACTAATGACTAAGAGAGTGAGTACTAGCTTTAACATGTGATCAGTTTGGGAACTTGCACAGGAATAATGGCCTGGTTAGTCATACGTGCGGTGCATGACCAATACTCACAGGAAAATAATACTTGTACAGGAAGGTATGATCAAATATCTACACTATAATACTCCCCACCCTCGACTGGTATAGTAGATCCAACCATGGGATGCTATGGCACGGGATTCTCTAGGAAGGTAGCAAATCTCCTCGAGAATCAGTGTCTGTACATGCACAAGATAATTAATAAAACAAGCCTTACACAAGATACACCATATACAAGGAATAACATCTCATGACGAGATCTGGATATACCAATCCGTGTAACTATCGTGTCAAGAAACATGGATATCTACACTAGATACAATAAACATAGAGGATATCATAAACGAGAAATTATCAGAGAATGTACTCGCCTGAAGTCCAATGAATGTTCTCACAGATGTCTGATACGGTGCCTCGAAGACCTAGATATGGAATACAACATCAATACTAGGTTTCGGAAAGAAAATAAGTTTAAACTAGTCAACTTCTAGGTCAACAAGTCAATTCTAAATCAAAAGTCAAACTAAGTCAACTCTAATATCAACTATGGTCAACTATGGTCAAACTATGGTCAACTTTCTATTTCTAGGTTGCACAAGTCTAACACAAAGATATTGGGTTGAAATACTAAAGTCTAGGTCACCAAAACCCACAACTTAAATATTAGGATATCGTATCTCCAGATACGTAAATCTAAAAGAAAAATATCACATACAAATGCCAAAACAATATTATTAAATAAAATCTTAAAGACAACCATTAATTAGGTACCTTGGTTTTGAACCAACTCGGTATCACAACATAAACCCATAATCTTGATACCCCAAACCCAATACCTTGGGTATCCCCAATACCTTAGTACTTACCTTGGTATCTCAAGGTAATACCCAAATACTAGTTATACTATCTATCCATATATATATATATATATATATATATATATATATATATATATATATATATATGCTAAATAATTATTATACATATAGTTTAATACAAGTAGCAATTAGCAAAATATTTACTTATATATTAATACCAAATATATATATATATATACCTAATAATAGAAAATCTGCCAAACTGTCGCTAAAAACTCTGCCCGCTGTTGTTGAAGACTGTTGTTGATGCTGATACACTGTTGTTTTAGTGACAGATTCCTATAGTTGTCACCAAAAATTGTCACTGTAGCTTCTGATACGGTGCTGATACTCTGTAGTATCAGTGACAGTTACCTGCAGTTGTTGTTAACTGCTGTCACTATAGGGCTATTGCTGCTGCTGTGCGTTTATTGTTGCTGCAACACTTGCTGTTGTCGCTAAAGCGACTGCTGCTGCTGCTGCTATTTCTGCCTGCTGTTGCTGTTGTGACGCTCTTGCCCGCTGCTGTCGCGAATAAAAATATATGTTTATATATATAATATATATCTAAATACCATATATATAACCCATAATATATATATATATATATATATATATATATATATGCAATATGATATAAAACTATTAATAACTATACATACACTCATATATAGTAAATTATACAAAATACCATATAGTAACATACAAACATATACATAGTGATACATACTTACATACATACATATATATATATATATATATATATATATATATATATATATATATATATATATATAGAAGAATAGTTACATACAATATATACACCTATAGTATATACATAGATACGCAGATCTAAGACACAATATTACATAAATATATATATATATATATATATATATATATATATATACATACATAATTACATTTTTTATAAAATAAGAACACAAGATCATAGATCTATAATTAAATTGCACACACATGGAACGTATCATCCCGTATCCCACTAGATCTAGGATACGCTTGCGACACGAGTCCACAACACATCCAAACGTACCCCGAAGAACACAAAAAATTTATATATTTTATTTATGAATAATACGAAGAGTCAAATACAAATCTACGTGTCCGTGTCAAAATGTGCATGTACAAAGTCCCGTGTCGGAGGAAAAATCCCTAAATTAACACGTATCACCAAATTGTTGGGATACGACCTACACATACCCAATTGTGGACACAACACTAGCCCCAAACACACAAGCACATGTCAAATTGATCTATAGGACCAATTGACACACAACAAATGTCAATCTCGGAATTCCCCCAAAATTGATACAAAAAGTACCATAACTTTCTCATAGGCCTCCTATGAACACAAAACCAAATCCTATGGGTAGCCTATGCATATGGGTTAATTTCTCATAGTTAAATCTCAAATTTAGAACCTAAATTAAGGAGGAAAATTGAATTGTACCTATTGGGAGATAGATTCCCAATGCAACCTCCAAATATGATAAAATTGGCCTCCAACTTGTAGATCCTTGCTCCTCTTTGTAGATCCTTGCTTCTTCCTTCTAGATCCTTGCTCCACTAGCCTCCAATAGTGATTTGGGATGGAATTGGGATAAAATTTGGTAGGGAAATAAAGTGGGAATGAAGAAATTTGGTTGAGGGAATTTCTAGATCTAGTTTCCAAATGAAAAGATGAGAGAGAAATAATTTTCCCCCTTCTAAATAGGCCGGCCCCATTTCCCCTTCCTCAAGCTACTATGAATTGTCCAATATACCCCTTGGGGCCTCTCATAAAGAAATAATTAAGGAAGAAAGCTTCTAGTCTAATGGTTTAATTAATTTAATCCATCTCCTTAACAATGGCTTTCTAAATGGGCTAAATTCTATCAATTAATTCATGTTGGTCCATGAGTCTAAACTAAACTAGTTAGGTCCACTAACACAAGTCCAAAATATATAAATAACATCTAACAACAATTAAATAGTACAATAAATAATTATTTATCATGCACAATATTTAATTAAATATGAATTTACTAAAATACCCTTTCCTAGAAAATGTGGTAGTGACATGCTGCACCAACTGCCCATAGATGTGATCGAGCTCCTTGCACACTGCCTGTGCTGATCTGCTGCTCCTCTCTTTGTTGTGATGCTGCACTACACCGTGTGTTTGCTGTACACTGCCACCCATTGTAGCTGCAATTGCTCTGTGCAGTTGGTTACACACTTGCACGAGTTGCTGTGTCACTTCCTCTGCTGTGCACTATGAAGCACACTGTTTCTTTGCTCCAAGTGCTAAAACTACCTACTGGTAGAGTGCTGATACCCTATTTGCACGATACTGTGCTCCAAACATGCCCCTTAATGCTCACCTCACACACAAACACTCACAAACACACAACACATAGCACACTTACATATATGTATACATACCTCTATGAATATCAATATCTATATATCTATATACATCTCCCTATTATATATATATATATATATATATATATATATATATATATATATATATATACAATCATATATAAACATACATATATATACATATAGATATAAATACACATAGACATATATACATACACATATAGCTATATGGATACACCTATACACTAAATCACATAATACACACTTATATATATATACCATATAATATTATACATATATAAATAAACAAGTACATATAGAAATGAGGACCAAAACCAAACACGTGGAGTGCACCACACCCGTATCACACTCATCCTATGATACGCTTGCGATACGACTCCACTACATAACCAAACGTATTCCGAAGGACACGAGCAAGTCTAACATACTAAATATGAACAATACGTATAATAATTAGATCAAGTATGTGTCTGTGTTACGATGTGATATGCATAAGTCCCCGTGTCGGAGGAAAACCCCCCAAAATAATCCGTATCTCCAAATTGATGAGATACGACCTACACGTATCCAATTGTGGATACGACACTAGCCACAAAAAATCAATCATATGTCATATTGATCTATTTGACTAAATGACAAACACCACGTGTCAATCTCGGAATTCTCTCAAAATTGACACCAAAATGCACATAACTTCCACCATAGGTCTCCTATGAACCTAAAACTAATTCATATGGGTAGCCTATGCATGTGGGTTAAATTCTTATGGTTGAATCTCAGATCTAAGTTCTACTAGAAGAGGGAAAACTGAAATATACCTGTTGGGAGATGGATTCCCAGTGAAAATCGTAAATTAAAATGTAGCTCCTCTTCTTTAGTAAACCCTCTCACCCAATATTAGGCCTACTTGGCTTAGATAGTGAAATTAGGGCTAGTTTGAACCCAATTAAAATTAGAACATGGCATTTTATTTAATTATGTAGTATTTATATTGCTTAGCGCACCTTACCGTTGCTTCGATAATTGGAGCACTACACTAACCATTGCCTATCCACAAATTTTACAACCTTGTCCTAGACGTGCCCGCCTACCATTCTGACCTTTGTGTAACTTATAATTATGCTTTCTTGTGCTATATTTTAGTCGCACAACATTCGTCGCAAACGTTGTTAATTAATTCTAAATAAATCCTGACCTTGTACCCTTGTGCGTTCCAATTAAAATTTGGAAACACAATCTTGACCGTTTTGTACAACCCAAAATTTATTAATATTCTACACTGTATCCTCTACGTCCCTGATACTTGTGTCCCACCTAATTTTAATCCTATGTACTTCTAATTAATTCTAGAACACCATGCACGTTAATATAATTAATTAAAACCTAATTTCCATCTTTTTGCAATTTTCCCAATTGTTGGACATTTTTAAGCAAAAATGCATTAAGGTGCCCATATCATTGGACAATACCTGAAGAAACCTATTTTTCCTTTCACATGAATTTTCCTAAAATTTTTGGGATGTGCAAAGCACAACATCGCTCCCTTATTTAAACCCCATCCTTGCATTTTAAACCATGTAATTTATAGCCCCAACATCCTCATGTAAGACCAAGGCCCACTCCAAGGAGAGTTGACCAAGCCCACCCACCTAGGTCAAACCCCCAAAGTTCACATGTATATAAACAACTTTTCTCCTCTTTTCTTTATTTTTCCCTTTTTTTATCAAAACCCATCCCTAACCTAACTTCACCTAGCCGTCAATACCTCCCCATCCATCATGTTCTTCTTTCCTGACCTCCCTCCGGTGAGCCATTCCGCCGGAGCAGACCCAGCAGCGTCACCCCGACCGCCGAAGACCTTACTGCACCTCCTAGTTCCCCTCCAGCGCTGCCTAAGAGCCGCTGCACCGACGTCGGAGCCGACCCAACCCCGCTGCAGACCTCCTCTCCCCTACGCCTGCCTTTCTCCTCGACCGAGCCACCCCGCTGTACCTCGCCAAACCTGAGCCCCCTCTCCCTCGTCAAACTCCTCCTACTTCCTTCCTTCTCGACTCAACCTCGTCGGACCACCCTAACCGGAGCCTCGACCCGCTGTTGAACTCCCGCAGTGCCGAGTAAGTTCACCACGACGTCCAGCCAGAGCGGATCTCGACCTGGCTACCTCATCTCCATCGTGCTCCTCCCATCTCGATTGAATCCCGACAACACCACCACCAACCTCTTCTTCTTCCTTCTCTTCCCCACCCCTCACCCAGCGTCCCCGACCCACTGTGTCCACCTTGACCCACTGCTGAACTCACCGGAGACTCCATCGTTTCCTCCGCCTCGCCTGGGCCTGGCCGAAGCAGCATCACGGCCTGCCTCCTTCCCCGACCAAGCAACTGGACCACCCTTCCTCCCTGCTGAACCTCCTCTTCCACCTCTTCCCTGTCCTTCGTCACCCTCGCCGGAGCAGCTCCCCTGGACGGAACAGTAGCACCACCAGCAGCCATAATTATTATCGTTATCACCTTCACCATCACCAATGCCATCGTCATCGTCGTCATCAACACTCTTCATCATCATCATCACATTATCATCACCAATGTCCATATCATCATCCTCGTCACCCCCATCGTCTACATTATCGTCCTCATCATCACTATTATCCCATCATCATCCAGTCACCATCTACATCATCACCATCATCCCAGTTACCATCTACAGTATCCTCCTCACCCCCATCACCTAATCACCATAATCATTATCACCATTAACCATCACCCTTAGCAACCTCAATCATCGTCACCCTCATCGTCGTCCCCGTGCGTGCGCACTGAGGATATCGAATTGTTCTGCGCGACTCTTGGAGCAGGATATTGGTACTACGCAGCCTTCTTGCCAAGCAAGTATACCTTGCCTTATTGTACTATTTAATTCTGTATTATTAGTTGCAGATTTATTTATTTAATTTTGCACGTCCGAGAGAGACTCGGGTGTAGTCAATGAAGGCGTTGACGTTAGGACTTGTGTCTGACCTAGTGTCCAGTAGACCCACCTAAAGTCGTGGAGTTATTAGTATGACTCCCTAGGCCTTGACACATTTCTTATACGTGTTGTGAGTCTCATGTAGGATACGAACTCGCGTATGCAGTTGGCCACCTGTACGTGTAGTTCGTACGACGGATAGGGTATAACTGCTAATAGTGATGCATGTTAGAGTCTTAGCAGTTATTAGTAGTCGGAGCATAGACTATTGTAGTACGAAGGTCCAATCCTTGTCCTTGTTTGGTTGTGAGGTTGGACTATAGTTCTAACAATAGACTATGAGCCAGAGTTACGACACCGATACTTACACTCTGTCTCGGTGTAGCAGCTACTGCGTATTGTGGATACAACAAGCATAGATCATTGGGCGGGGAAAACAATTAGTAGGCATATGGGACAGACAATTTGGTTGCCATAGTTTCAGAGTAAATTGTGGGGCCGTGAGCCTTAGTGTTGCCCGGGTATAGGATTAGTGTTGCCCGGTTATGGAAGTATATGCTTGTCGATACATCCAGCAGAGGTTACTAGCTGCGCGTTATCATGATCGGTGATGTAGTCAGCATATACATCTGGCATCCAGTTTATAGCTAATGCCAGATACTTAGCCTCTGGCTTGACGCTATGCTTTATACTTTTTACCTACCCATACGTACCAAGGTTGTCTTCAAAGTATATTTCACTTAGCTGGTTAGGTCACCCTTGAGTTTTTACAGTATTTACTTTATGGCATGCTTTTATGTATCTTGTTATGTCCCTCTGAGGACCTGACCCTTTCCAGGTGTATTCTTTATAAGTATTCGCAGGAGCGCAGATCCGGACTTGCTACGTATATTGCGATGAAATCTTCTCTTCGAGCCCGTGAGTATTAGTTGGTATTCTTATATTGCATTTATCTTGTTTATCTATATTCTAGTTCGGTAGTGGATTTGTTTCCATCCGACTACCATCATTAGATACTTTATATTGAGATCTAGTTATAGACATGGGTTATTCATTTATATATAATTTTTGTGGATGAGATTTAGTTATGCCTTGTGACATATATGTTTATCACTTGTGGATTGTTATTCATATTACAGCGTACATGTGTTATGGTTTCCATATATTGGAGTACCATATTCATACGGCTGGCATGCTTACGTGTCCTGGTCCTACGTATTTTGGGACTGGGACGTGACATGTTTTTAGTGGTAGCCATGCAGGTCAAGAGCATATTGTCTCGGTTACGTTACTGTACCGAGCAAGCCTGCACCTAGGATTAGAGTATAGAATCTCATCCATAATTGACTATGATTCACCTTTCTTCCAATCTGTTTTATTTGAATAGCTGCATCCTGCTTAATTCATGTGCTTCCCTAATAGTCTCTTGAGTGTAGCCTTCTTCTAGAATATAGAAGTCCCTGTTGTTAGATGATAAGTAGGGTAACCTTCCTATTAAGAGTACAACTAGGATAACAACACATCACTGAGTTAGAATACTTAATGAAACCCTAGCACCCCTTACCTATAGATTGATGTACCATTACCCTCGATATATGTATGAAGACTTGAGAGTGGTATAGACACTACTAGAGTAGTTAGAAAGTTGACCATGAGGTTTGACCCTAGTATTGACGAACCAAAAGGAACATAAGGTTAAATATTAGGGCTAACCTAGCTTTTTATGATAAGATAGTATTATAGAACTATACATTTAGACTCTTGTCTTAAGATTAGCAGGCAGTACTTTACTAAGCCAAGAGCAATGCTTAGAATATTTTCCTCGATCAAACCACGAACACAGAGATTAGCATACAACCTTCCCCTTAGAAAACTGTGATGTTATCTAGAGACCTTCTATTTAATTTCATATTCGTTCCACCAAGACCTTAGCGCTCACGATTTGTGCAACGACTAAATTATGACCTTCTATTTTCATCTTTCAATTCGTGCTACCTGACACTTTTGATTGTAGGCCAAGTGATTTTAATTGGTGTTAAGGACATATAGTTGCTAGGATTATAGTTCTTAATGTTAAATTTTGAATTTATGTGCTTGGCAGTTAGAACTTGATAGTTGAGTACTCCTCTAGATTATAACTTTATGATTATTATTAGTTTTAAATCACGTAACATGTACCCCCACCTCGATTCAAGTTATATCCTCTTTCCCCTTGAAGGCCAACAACTTTTTCGTTCATACTCTTGACACTTGTTCTTTGAGCACCATAACTAAGACTTAGGATGACCATGACCTAGTATCACATAGTCCTCTTGACACACTAATGAAGTATAACTAGATGATATTACTTATATGGTAGTATAAGACGATAGTGTTTATACAGACTGTAGAAATTAGGGGCCCATATCCCTATTTGGGCGACTGACGACTTAGACAAGGAGTTAGTATGACAACTGTAGGTATTGTGGAGTCTTATCTTTTTGTGAACGTAAATTATTTTGTAACATCATCCATCATAATCTAGCGTAATTATATTTTCTGTACTATCTTGACTTATGTCGCTATTATAGCCTAGTTTTGCAAGCTTATTCTTTTATCAAGCTTGTTCATGACATTTGTGTTATTGGGGCCTGATTAACACACAATGATACAAATGTCTAAGCAGAATCAGTGTATTACGGTCTGGACAACCTTAGTACACTTGGTTCGCTTTTTGCATGACTACCTTACATGGATTGAGATTATAGTAGTAGACGAATATACTTGCCTCTAGACCTGTCTGGGCATATCGTATCAGTTACATAACTGTACCGATACGAGCATGCGAATGGGAATTACCAAAATAGGGTTTCAATCCACAACTGCCCTGACAACCATCTTTTTGAATTCTTTAATCTCCATGAACCTCGTACTTGTATTCTATCACCTTCGCCTTAAACTCTTTATCATTGTTTTCCGTCTTTCTTTATTTCGGAAAGACGAAACCTCGTGCTTGATAGAAGTTGATACCCTAATGAGTACTAGATATACCCCATAGGCTAATCATATGACTTGGTGACTCCCTTTTATAGTCGACTAAGGGCATGTCATAGATGATATGTTGGTATTAAAACTTTGAGGATTAAATAACATGATTAAATAATTTGAGGAATAGCTTTCTTAGAGGTATAGCCTTAGATGATAGATGGATAAATTCTAAGTTGGGTAGAAACCGCATTGTTAAAACTTGAGGCAAATTATTTTAGACTGTGACCAAGTAAGATTAGATAGAGAAACCCTACCCTATTTTAATTTCGAGGACGAAATTGTTTAAAGTTGGGTAGATTGTAAACCGTCTCACCCAAAATTAGGCTTACTTGGCTTAGAAAGTAAAATTAGGGCTAGTTTGAACCCAATTAGAATTAGAACATGGCATTTTATTTAATTATGTAGTATTTATATTGCTTAGCGCACCTTACCGTTGCTTCGATAATTGGAGCACTACACTAACCATTGCCTATCTACAAATTTTACAACCTTGTCTTAGACGTGCCCGCCTACCATTCTGACCTTTGTGTAACTTATAATTATGCTTTCTTGTGCTACATTTTAGTCGTACAACATTCATCGTAGACGTTGTTAATTAATTCTAAATAAATCCTGACCTTGTACCCTTGTGCGTTCCAATTAAAATTTGGAAACACAATCTTGACCGTTTTGTACAACCCAAAATTTATTAATATTCTACACGGTATCCTCTACGTCCCTTACACTTGTGTCCCACCTAATTTTAATCCCATGTACTTCTAATTAATTCTAGAATACCTTGCGCGGTAATATAATTAATTAAAACCCAATTTCCATCTTTGTGTAATTTTCCCAATTGTTGGACATTTTTATGCAAAAATGCATTAAGGTGCCCACACCATTGGACAATACCTGAAAAAACCTATTTTTCCTTTCACATGAATTTTTCCCAAAATTTTAGGGATGTGCAAAGCACAACATCGTCCCCTCATTTAAACCCCATCCTTGCATTTTAAACCATGTAATTTATAGCCCCAACATCCTCATGTAAGACCAAGGCCCACTCCAAGGAGAGTTGACCAAACCCACCCACCTAGGTCAAACCCAAACCCAAAGTTCACATGTATATAAACAACTTTTCTCTCTTTTCTTTATTTTTCCCTTTTTTTATCAAAACCCATCCCTAACCTAACTGCACCTAGCCGTCACCACCTCCCCATCCATCCTGTTCTTCTTCCCCGACCTCCCTCCAGCGAGCCATTCCGCCGGAGCAGACCCAGCAGCGTCACCCCGACCACCGAAGACCCCGCTGCACCTCACAGTTCCCCTCCAGCGCCGCCTGAGAGCCGTTGCACCGACGCCGGAGCCGACCTCACCCCGTTGCCGACCTCCTCTCCCATACGCCTGCCTTTATCCTTGACCGAGCTACCCTGCTGCACCTTGCCAAACCCGAGCCCCCTCTCCCTCGTCGAACTTCTCCTCCTTCCTCCCTTCTCGACTCAACCTCGCCGGACCTCCCTGACCGGAGCCTCGACCCGCTGCTGAAGTAACTTCACCACGACGTCCATCCGGAGCAGATCTTGACCTGGCCACCTCACCTCCGCCTGCTCCTCCCATGTCGACGGAATCCCGACAACACCACCACCAACCTCTTCTTCTTCCTCCTCTTCCCCACCCCTCACCCGGTATCCCCGAGCCGCAGTGTCCACCTTGACCCACTGCTGAACTCTCAGGAGACTCCATCGTTTCTACCGCCTCGCCTGGGCCTGGCCGAAGCAGCATCACGGCCTGCCTTCTTCCCCGACCAAGCAATTGGACCACCCTTCCTTCCTGCTAAACCTCCTCTTCCACCTCTTCCCTGTCCTTCGTCACCCTCGCCGGAGCAGCTCCCCTGGCCGGAACAGTAGCCTACCAGCAGCCACAATCATTATCGTTATCACCTTCACCATCACCAACGCCATCGTCATCGTCGTCATAAACACTCGTCATCATCATCATCACATTATCATCACCATTGTCCACATCATCATCCTCGTCACCCCCATCATCCATATCATCATCCTCATCATCACCATTACCCCATCATCACCCAGTCACCATCTACATCATCACCATTATCCCAGTCACCATCTACAGTATCCTCCTCACCCCATCACCTAATCACCATAATCATTATCACCATTAACCATCACCCTTAGCAACCTCAATTATCGTCACCCTCGTCGTCGTCATCGTCGTCCCTGTGCGCGCGCACCGAGGATAGCGGATTATTCTGTATGACTCCTGGAGCAGGATATTGGTACCACGCAGCCTTCTTGCCAAGCAAGTATACCTTGCCTTGTTGTACTGTTTAAATTCTGTATTATTAGTTACAGATTTATTTATTTAATTATGCGCGTCCGAGAGAGACTCGGGTGCAGTCAACGAAGGCGTTGACGTTAGGACTTGTGTCTGACCTAGTGTCTAGTAGACCCACCTAAAGTCGTAGAGTTATTGGTCTGACTCCCCAGGCCTTGACACATTTCTTACACGTGTTGTGAGTCTCATGTAGGGCACGAACTCGCGTATGCGGTTGGCCACCTGTACGTGTAGGTCGTGCGACGGATAGGGTATAACTGCTAATATTAATGCATGTTAGAAACTTAGAAGTTATTAGTAGTCGGAGCATAGACTATTGTAGTATGAAGGTCCAATCCTTGTCCTTATTTGGTTGTGAGGTTGGACTATAGTTCTAACAATAGACTATAAACCAGAGTTACGACACCGATACTTGCACTCCGTCTCGGTGTAGTAGCTACTCCGTGTTGTGGATACAAAGGCATAGATCATTGGGCAGAAAAGATAATTAGTGGGCGTATAGGACAGACAATTTGGTTGTCGTAGTTTTAGAGTAAACTGTGGGGCCGTGAGCCTCAATGTTGCCCGGGTATGGGATCAGTGTTGCCCGATTATGGGAGTATATGCTTGTCGATACATCCGGCAGAGGTTACTAGCTGCGCGTTATCATGATCGATGATGTAGTCAGCATATACATCTGGCATCCAGTTTACAGCTAATGCCAGATACTTAGCCTTTGGCTTGACGCTACGCTTTATTCTTTTCACCTACCCATACGTACCAAGGTTGTCTTCAAAGTGTATTTCACTAAGCTAGTTAGGTCACCCTTGAGTTTTTACAGTATTTACTTTATGGCATACTTTTATGTATCTTGTTATGTCCCTCTGAGGACCTGGCCCTTTCTAGGTGTATTATTCATGAGTATCCGCAGGAGCGCAGATCCAGACTTTCTACGTATATTGTGATGAGGTCTTCTCTTCGAGCCCGTGAGTGTTAGTTGGTATTCTTATATTGCATTTATCTTGTTTATCTATATTCTAGTTCGGTAGTGGATTTGTTTCCATCCGACTACCATCATTAGATACCTCATCGCATATATATTTAGTTATAGACATGAGTTATTCATTTATATATGATTTCTGTGGATGAGATTTAGTTATGCCCTATGACATATATATTTATCACTTGTGATTGTTATTCATATTACAACGTACGTGTGTTATGATTTCCATATATTGGAGTGCCATATTCATATGGCTGGCATGCTTACGTGTCTTGCTCCTACGTATTTTGGGACTGGGGCATGATATCTTTGTAGATCTTGGCCTCCTCCTTGTAGATCGTTATTTTTTTCTTGTAGATATTTGTTGTAGTAGCCTCAATTGAAGAATAAGAAAGGAATTTATGAATAAATTGGTGAAGGAATGGTGAGGGAATGAAAAAATTTAAAACAGAGAAAACTAGATCTAAATACAAATAGAAAATAAAATGAGAGAGACATTCTCTCTCCTCCTCTAATGGCGGCCACTACCCTCTCCCTCAGGCAATGTAAAATGTCTCATTTACCCCTTGGGGCCTCTCATGAAGAAATTAATTAAGGAGGGAAGGTTCTAGTCTAATGTTTCACTAAGTAATCCATCATCCTAATACATGGGCCTAATTTATGGGCTTAATCTAAACTAACTAAATATTGGGTTAATGTATTTAATTAAATTAGTTAGGTCCACTACATAACTCTAAAATAATCTAGCATCTAACAAGAATTAAATAATACAATAAATAATTAATACATATGCACAATATTTAAATATAATCAATTCTAAAAATAAAATACCTATGTCATACCAAACTACCATTGATTAAAAATGTCAGGGTGACAATCCTACCCACCTTAGAAAAAAATTTATCCTCGAAATTAAGGAAGAAACTAACTACCACAAGCAAATAATACAATACAATACAATACAAGAAAGAATTATACCTCACGGCTCGAACATATATCGATATCGCTCGCGTATCTCGGCCTCTCGCTCCCAGGTACTCTCTCCAGGAGAGTGATGCCTCCATGCGACACGCACCAAAGAAATCGTATGGTTCCTCAGCACCTGCTCTCTCCGATCTAGAATCTCAACTGGCTGCTCTGGATAGCTAAGAGTAGGGCCCACCTCTATCTCTGAATGATCCAACACATGAATGGGATCTGCCACGTACCGTCTCAGCTGCGACACATAAAATACGTTGTGCACTCCCTCCAATGTAGGTGGTAAGTCTAGTCTATATGTAACTGCATCGACCCTCTGAAGAATACTGAAAGGTCCGATGAATCGTGGACTAAGCTTTTCGCCCCCACCAAAATAAATCATGCCATGCGTCAAAGAAATTCTTCAGAAAACCAGACCACCAACCTCAAACTCCAAAGGTCTCCGATGGCTATCAGCCCAATGTGGTTGTCTGTCCTGCGCCACTCGAAGTCTATTTCTAATGAGCTTCACCTTCTCAGTTGCATCCACTACCATCCCTGGTTCCAATAAAGCTCTCTCACCAACATTATCCTAGGATAACGGAGTGTGACATCTCCGTCTATACAATGCCTTAAACGGTGACATCTCGATACTGGCTTGGTAGCTGTTATTGTATAAAAAATCTACCAAGTGAAGATGATCCTCCCAAGAACCTCTAAGATCCAAAACACAGGTGTATAGCATGTCCTCGAGAGTCTGAATAGTCCTCTCCGACTTTCCTACTGTCCGTCAGTTTGAGGGTGATATGTGGTACTGAACTTGAGCTGAGTGTCACTACCACATTCCGAAGACAGGGGTATTTTCGACCTTTTATAATATTTAATATTATTGTAGTTATAATTAATTAATTGCATGAATAGTACATATTTAAATTAAATAATTATGTGTGATGTGTAATTAAATATAGTATTATATGCAGTGTTTATTTATTTTTAGCTAGCAGAATTGACCTAGAAGCCAGTAGATGAACACATGTCCAAATTGTGGAATTATGTAATTAATTATTTTATATATAATTTAATTTTTTGGAGATTTTCATTAATTATCGTGTTTTATTCAATATTTTGCGCCCTGTCTTTGCTTCAATATTTGGAGCGCTACCCTGACTTTTATCTTCCAACAAATTTCGCCATCTTGCCCTAGACATGCCCGCCTTCCATTCTGCTATTTTTGCAACTCATAATTATGCTCCCTGTGCATTGGTTCTAGCCGCACAAAAATTGTCGCGGACGTTATTTAATAAATTCTTATTTTTGTATCGTTGTGCGTTCCAATTGAAATTGGAGGCAATCTTGACCTATTTTTCGTGCGGCTCAAATTAGGGTAATATTCTGTTCTGAGTATACCATTTTTGTATCATTATTGGTATTGATGACCTGACCTGATTTTGGCTCCATGTACTCCTAATTAATTGTTGAACACAACTTGCATTTATTTCTAATTAATTTGAGGATACCATTTTATCTGATTTCGTAAATCCCAAATTAATTCCAGTGCCCTGCTAATTGAGCCCGTACCAGTCTTACAGTGCCCCCTGACCCTACAAAACACCGGACCCCGAATCGTCCGCCAAATTTTCGTCATTTTATGTATTTGTGTAATTTCCCAAATTTAAGGGGGCTAAATTACAAATTTGCATTTTGTGGCCTCACCCAATTGTTTAAACAATGATGGAACCTAATATTTTAATTAAATCTCTCACCCTCATCCTCCATGAATTATTTTTCCTTCATGTTTAATCTAGACCCCTCATTCTAGAGGGTCAATCGCAACCCTTCATTCAACAACCCTCTTCCCTATATAATGTCCTATCTACATCAAACCCTAATCCCTAGACTACCTAGGAAACACCACCCTCACAAGCCTCCTCCCTCTCTCCTACGTATGTAAACCTCTTTTCTTCTTCTTCTCTTTTCTTTTCTTCTTCTTCTTTTTCTCCTCCTTCCTTTTCCTTATTCTTTGATTTCTTATTCCTTTGAATTCAAATAATGGATTAAGGGGGGAATACTGTTCATTCCCCCCATACTGCTGCTGCCGCACCTACTGTTCCTCCGGCGGCCTTTGTGTACTCCGGTGGCTGAACCCGAGCACTTCCTCCGCCTTGCTGCGACTGCTCCAGCCCGATCCCCCGGCGGACCTCCGGCTACTCCTCCCGCTGCTGCTCCCCACTCCATCCATCCATCCATCCATCCATCCATCCACTCCGGCCCGAGCCCTCCGCACTCCGGCGCCGGCGGAGCCTGCTGCATCTCCCCATTCTCCCACTGCTCCTCCTCCTATCCCTCCATCTCCACCGGCCGCTGCTCCCACATCATCCTCCCACCACCATACACCTCCACCGGCCGCTGCTTCCAACATCCCCACCACCACCGGCATCGGCAACCCGAACTCCTCCATCACCATTCAACTCCATCACCACCACCTTCAACTGCATACGCCACCACCATTACCACCATCTTCCCTCCACTGTTCCTCCCTCTCCCGTCCACACTCCGGCCATTTCCGACTGCACATCCGGCCGGCCAGCTAGCCAACTCCGGCGCCCCCTCTGAACTCCGACCCGAGCCTGACTCCCTGCTGCATCCAGCCCGGCGGCCCTCTCCCCGGCGGCTGCTCCTCCCACCATCACCACTATCACCTCCACCTATCACCACCATTAATCCCGTCGAGCCCCCTCGACTTCAGTCCGACGCCGGCGCGACTCGAAGCCTCCTCCACCTCTCCTTCTGCTGTCATCCCCGGCCCGGCCTGCACTCCGGCCATCTTCCGGCCAACCACCCCAGTAAGTCTCTTCCCTCTTCCCTTTCCCTGTAATACATGTTATATGTGTAATTAATCTATGAATTAGTATATACCATGTGGTAATATATAAGTACTCTATGTATAATATATATATGTTTTGTATAGGTATTAGTATAAATTAATTTACGTGTATATATGTATTGTATATAAATACGTAGATGTGTGTGTGTGGGTGTATACATAAAATAGGCATTGTGTATTATTTAGTGCATGTTCATATTATATATATTGTATTTTATTATTGTATCTATGTTTATATATATATATATATACGCATATATGTATATATATATATATCACGTATTTCTCTATTATATATATATGTATTAGAATGTATTTTGGTATAATACATATTGGTATAATATATATGTTTCAGTATTTAATGTTATAGATAAATGTAAATTGGTATATATGTATATATATAATTTGTATAAGCATAGTATATGTGTATATACTTTAGCGTATGTATGTATTAATGTATATATATATATAAATGATATATATTGAATAGTGTATTGTATTTTTCATATAGAAAATGTGTATCAAATATGTATAGTGTATATTTAGTACATGTATATATTTATAAATATGTAAATTGTATATTATTTATTTATTAGTAATTAATTGTATAATTATAGTAGGTATAAACATGTATTATATATGTGTTTTAGTATTTAATATTATATATATAATGTATTGGCATATATATATATGTGTATATATATATTTTTGTATAAACCCTTGGCATATTTTTAAGGTATATATAGATATTGTATATGTCTTTAATTTGATATTATATATATGTTGTAAGTACATATGTAAATTAAGATATGTATATTTACGTATCTATCTACTAGGTGACCCTAGTTGACTAGTGCCATGCCTGGCATAGCCCTGAGTTAGTATTTTGTTTGTATGTTAAATGTAGCATCTGATGCAAATGTGATACTATGATGTGTTTTTAGGACTGTTGGTTCACCCAGGGGATACTCTGGAACAGGACATCCAATAATTACCAGCTAAGGACCCGAGGCAAGTACATTCTCTGATAATTTCTAATTTCTTGATAATTTCTATAAATTCAATAATCCTGAAATGTTACAACTGAATCTTTGACACTGTGCTACACGGACTAGTATAGCTTGGATCTGCAGTCATGAGATGTTATCTTGATTATCGTATTAACATTGTACACGACATGTATATTAGACATCGTACATGATAAACTGGACTTGCTCGTGTATCGTGACGTGTTATGGTTGGATCCACAGTACTAGTTGGGGGCGGGAAAGTAGTTAGTAAGAAATGTGATCATAACCTCTTATTGCAGTGTAGAAATTGTAAGTGTTAATCATGCTCTTCACCCACGATTAGCCAGGCCCTATAGCTATCGTACATGTTCCCAAGCCGATCACATTTTGAAACTACTATTTCAAACACTTAGAATAGATTACAGTTTCCCTATTTAAATCATATACTACATCACCCGTATATGATCCTGTTCCTTGTTCTTCCATTTTCATACATGCACTGACTGTATTATATTGCCTGTCTCTTTACATTGCCTGTCTCTCTTTAATTGCCATTGCATTTATTTCAATGTCTTCTCAGTAGCTAGCATGACATGTTTATTGCTTTATAGTCCTTATCAATTAAATGGAACTGTTATTTGAGATTTGTACTTTGCTCCTTCCTGACTGGAAATATTTTTCCAGACTATGCCTTAGAGGACCGTTGTCCGACACTTTATGGACCATATGGTGAGTAGCTGCAGACTTGGTAGTCTAGTTGTGATTCCGAAAAGTCTAGCCGGAAATTTCTATTTTTAGTTAGTTCTTTTAGTAGACTATTTGGTACCGGATTTGTCTCCGGCATTTTTGATGAGACTTGGATATTGTTGAGTTAGTATATTTACTTGTTGGGACTTGTGTTGTATTTAATTTCTGTTCGTTATCTTATCGTGCTGTAATCCTGTGATTGAGTATGTGCTCGTTTAATTGTGTCATCCGTGCCTCCTTATGGAGATTGGATGCTTGTGTGACATTTAGCTAGATAGTATCAAGACCTTGACAGCGTTCTACCGCCGATGCTGCGGCGTAGGCTGGACGTACCCACGCACTCGTGCCCCTAAACCGGGTGCGGGTCGTGACACGTTTTTAGTGGTGGCCCATGCAGGTCAGACTTCGCGAATTGTGCGATGTCGTAGTAGTGTGGCATCTTTGTTACACTATTGCGTACCTGCGATAGGATCTAGGACATAGGATACTAGGACGAGAGCGAATACTCAATCACAATTACTTGAGAGATTCCTGGGATGACCCCTGAGAATCTTGTTATAATTTCTAATTTAAAATCATTCCCTTGTTTCGTCCATTCTCACTTATTGATATTGAATTTGATTGTTGTTGATTAGTTATTAAGTTAGGATTTTGGTTCATTGTAGGGTTTGATTTCACATCAAGATGAATTTACAGACTGATTATGGTATTATCTGATAACGCGTATCGATGAGGACAGTAAAAATGATTAACACTAGGGCTATTGGACTACAAGATACGGATTTAAATTTTAAATTGAGGATTGAAAGTAAATTTTTAATTTTTGAATTTTGAGAAGTGAAATGTTGTCATTAAAACTTTTTGAGGAATTCAGATTCAATTCAATAAACCTAGACAAGTCTGTAAGGAATTTTTGTGATTAAGTTTTTTCAGTATTTAGATAATTGGTCTTGAGGAAAGTGTATGCATTTACTTTAAAATTTATTCGAGGAGTTATTTTCAGGAATTTTATTTGAAGATAAAATCTTATAGAGAGAGAGATATATTAGTATATAGTAGATGAGATGCATGTGTAAGGATCTGTTGGCTTGAGCATGATAGTGATTTTACTGCAAACTGACTTGGGTTTTCATCTAGAGTTGTATTAGAGAGTGCAGTACTTAGTATGGTGTGTTGTATTTGATATGCACTTGAGTGATAAGGATAACTAGTATCAGCGATTGCAGTAGGTAAGGAAGCTAGCAGTGAGTGTGCTTGTGGTAGAACTGTGGTACTTAGAGGGATAGAGGTATCAGACCATGGATGTATCTTTGACCTGTGCAATCACAACTAGGAATATTTATTCCAAATCTTTTATCTTGAATGTTGCTTCTTTAGAACTGTACTGTCCTTCCTTGATGATATCACATTTTGCCTAAATTGATTCTTTGGGATCTGTCTTCAGGATGCCGCCGCAGACACGGTCTATGAGAGCGGGAACATCAGCTTTAGAGGGGCCTGCCACCTCTCCACCTGAGAGACAGACATCCGTAGTTCCTCCTACATCTTGATGCATGTAGGAGTATCTGCACTTTTCGGGGATCCCACTCCCCCACCTGTTCAGAAGATTGCCGCAGCTATGACGGATAACCTTCCTCCTCCACCGACTCCGATTCCCGGAGGTTTGCCGATTGACGGGACGCAGATGTTTACCTTGATCCAAGGCATGGTAGATGCCCAAAGAGTGACGGCAGATGCTCAGCGAGTTCAAGCTGAGGCTCAGAGAGTGCAAGCAGAAGCGCACCAGGCACAAACCGAGCTGATGAGAGAAAATATGGAGAATGCTCATCAAGTGACTCTCCAAGCTTTGGAGAGAGTAGCACAGTACCAGCAGTTTCCTGGCCAGCAACAGCAGAGATCAGGCACTATAGTGGATTTCAAGAGAATGATGCCTCGAGAGTTTAAAGGTACCGAAGGGATACTCTACGCTGACGACTGGCTAGAGGATATAGAAAGAAGCCTGCGATTGACCCAGATTCCGGAGAACTTGAAGATAGAAGCCGCGGGCAGTCAGATGTTCAATATCGCACTCACGTGGTATCGCACGGAGCCGAGAATTACTGCACAAGGACTTACTTGGGAGACCTTCAAGGAACTCTTCAAGGAGAAGTTCTTTCCCGACGTGGCATTGGGAACCTTGGAAAGTCAGTTTCATGACTTGGTTCAAGGAAACATGTTGGTCGACGAGTACGCTGTAGAATTATGTAGATTGAGCCGTTTTGCGTCATCTATGATTCGGGACCCAGGAGGTCGAGCCCGAAAATTCAGAAAGGGACTGACGAGAGAGATTAGGTCACGCACTTCTGGTTGTCGTACCGCTACCTTTGAGGCTATCTTAATGGATGCTCAGATTGCAGAAGAGGATCTGGATCTCCGGCCTAAGAGAAGTCACAATACTTTTGGAGATACGAATGGTAGCGCAGGACCAGCCAAGCATCCCCGTATTCAGCACCAACAGCAGTACCAAGCACCATTTCATATTCAGCAACAACCATGGACATTTCAGCATCCACCGCAGTACCTAGCACCAGTTCCTATCCAACAACATCCATGGGCGTATCAGTATCAACAACAGTACCAGGCACCAGTCCGTGTTCAACAGAGTCAGCAACAGCCTCCGAGAGAGACACAACAGACCTGTCATTTCTGTAAGAAGCCAGGTCACCTTTGGGAGAGCTGTAGAACGAGGCTAGGACTTTGTTTGCACTGCGGCGCTGCGGGACATCGAGTAAGGGATTGTCTTCTAGCCCCTTATCTTCCCGGCCAGCGTGCAGCTTCAGATTATAGAGATCCAGTTAGGCTACCTGTGGAACCGTATATTGCTCAGCACCCGCGAAGGGAACCACCCCAGCAGGGCGGGCATTTGCGATGACGGTCGAGAAGACCGATACTGCAGGTAATGTGTTAGCAAGTTCTGTTCTTTTCCTTCCTTCTGTTCCTATCTATTTGATTAATTGATTGATTCCTTAGTACAATATATGTATATATGATTTCCTTGTTAGAATGTAGTTAGTAGCACACCCTGATACATAGACTGCAATACCATGACAAGACACTATAACTGTACATATTCCCCTTAGATTGCATGTTGTATAATGGTAGGAAGGTTTTTAGACCATGATTATCGGGGTTTGACCATGACGAAGATTCATAGAGGAGTTATGACTTGACAGGAGAGACAAGATGATTAACAAGATGATTAAAAATTTGAGGATAAGCATCGATTTAAATAAAGGGCCAAGAAATTAATATGGCAGAATTTATGATTTATTAATTCCAGGAAGATTATGACATGATTAAACGGGTTATAAAATTTGGAAATTTTGGGGGATTATCAATATATTTATTTGATTGCAAGTTAAGAATTTTAGAATGTTATATTTGGATGTTGCATTTGGAGAACCCTTAAGTACCGCATTGTTAAGTATTTTGAGGAAAGAGGAAATCGAGGAATAAAATTTTGATGGATAAATGTTTAAATTCAAGCTTTTTGGATGAGATTACATCTTATATATGTCCATTGATTAAAATCAAATTAGAGGAGTGGATATTAAATTCCGAGTATTGAATTGTAAAAAAAAAAAAAAAAAATTTGGGGAAATTTTTGATAAAAATGGACTTTGATTTTATTTCGAGGATTTTCAGGGATGCAATAATTTATAATTTTTAAAAAATCGTGAAAGGACATTGTAGATTATAACCTAATTTCATGGATGATGAATTTAAACTTTGAGGGAAATGATAACGTGTATGATTAAACGCTACTATGAGGATTTTGAATTTTGAGGACGAAATTCTTTTAAGGTGGGTAGACTTGTCACTACCACATTCCGAAGACAGGGGTATTTTCGACTTTTATAATATTTAATATTATTGTAGTTATAATTAATTAATTGCATGAATAGTATATATTTAAATTAAATAATTATGTGTGATGTGTAATTAAATATAGTATTATATGCAGTGTTCATTTATTTTTAGCTAGCAGAATTGACCAAGAAGCCAGTAGATGAACACCTGTCCAAATTGTGGAATTATGTAATTAATTGTTTTATTTATAATTTAAATTTTTGGAGATTTTCATTAATTACCGTGTTTTATTCAATATTTTGCGCCCTGTCTTTGCTTCGATATTTGGAGCGCTACCCTGACTTTTGTCTTCCAACAAATTTCACCATCTTGCCCTAGACATGCCCGCCTTCCATTCTGCTATTTTTGTAACTCATAATTATGCTCCCTGTGCATTGGTTCTAGCCGCACAAAAATCGTCGCGGACGTTATTTAATAAATTCTTATTTTTGTATCGTTGTGCGTTCCAATTAAAATTGGAGGCAATCTTGACCTATTTTTTATGCGGCCCAAATTAGGGTAATATTCTGTTCTGAGTCTTCTTCATTGGTATTGATGACCTGACCTGATTTTGGCTCCATGTACTCCTAATTAATTGTTGAACACAACTTGTATTTATTTCTAATTAATTTGAGGATACCATTTTATCTGATTCCGTAAATCCCAAATTAATTCCAGTGCCCTGCTAATTGAGCCCGTACCAGTCTTACAGTGCCCCCTGACCCTACAAAACACCGGACCCCGAATCGCCCGCCAAATTTTTGTCATTTTATGTGTTTATACAATTTCCCAAATTTAAGGGGGCTAAATTGCAAATTTGTATTTTGTGGCCTCACCCAATTGTTTAAACAATGATGGAACCTAATATTTTAATTAAATCTCTCACCCTCATCCTCCATGAATTATTTTTCCTTCATGTTTAATCTGGACCCCTCATTCTAGAGGGTCAATCGCAACCCTTCATTCAACAACCCTCTTCCCTATATAATGTCCTATCTACATCGAACCCTAATCCCTAGACTACCTAGGAAACACCACCCTCACAAGCCTCCTCCCTCTCTCCTACGTATGTAAACCTCTTTTCTTCTTCTTCTCTTTTCTTTTCTTCTTCTTCTTTTTCTCCTCCTTCCTTTTCCTTATTCTTTGATTTCTTATTCCTTTGAATTCAAATAATGGATTAAGGGGGGGAATACTGTTCATTCCCCCCATACTGCTGCTGCCGCACCTACTGTTCCTCCGGCGGCCTCTGTGTACTCCGGTGGCCGAACCCGAGCACTCCCTCCGCCTTGCTGCGACTGCTCCAGCCCGATCCCCCGGCGGACCTTCGGCTACTCCTCCCGCTGCTGCTCCCCACTCCATCCATCCATCCATCCATCCATCCACTCCGGCCCGAGCCCTCCGCACTCCGGCGCCGGCGGAGCCTGCTGCATCTCCCCATTCTTCCACTGCTCCTCCTCCTATCCCTCCATCTCCATCGGCCGCTGCTCCCACATCATCCTCCCACCACCATACACCTCCACCGGCCGCTGCTTCCAACATCCCCACCACCACCGGCATTGGCAACCCGAACTCCTCCATCACCATTCAACTCCATCACCACCACCTTCAACTGCATACGCCACCACCATTACCACCATCTTCCCTCCACTGTTCCTCCCTCTCCCGTCCACACTCCGGCCATTTTCGACTGCACATCCGGCCGGCCAGCTAGCCAACTCCGGCGCCCCCTCTGAACTCTGGCCCGAGCCCGACTCCCTGCTGCATCCAGCCCGGCGGCCCTCTCCCCGGCGGCTGCTCCTCCCACCATCACCACTATCACCTCTACCTATCACCACCATTAATCCCGTCGAGCCCCCTCGACTTCAGTCCGACGCCGGCGCGACTCGAAGCCTCCTCCACCTCTCCTTCTGCTGTCATCCCCGGCCCGGCCTGCACTCCGGCCATCTTCCGGCCAACCACCCCAGTAAGTCTCTTCCCTCTTCCCTTTCCCTGTAATACATGTTATATGTGTAATTAATCTATGAATTAGTATATACCATGTGGTAATATATAAGTACTTTATGTATAATATATATATGTTTTGTATAGGTATTAGTATAAATTAATTTACGTGTATATATGTATTGTATATAAATACGCAGATGTGTGTGTGTGGGTGTATACATAAAATAGGCATTGTGTATTATTTAGTGCATGTTCATATTATATATATTGTATTTTATTATTGTATCTATGTTTATATATATATATATACGCATATATGTATATATATATATATATATATATATCACGTATTTCTCTATTATATATATATGTATTAGAATGTATTTTAGTATAATACATATTGGTATAATATATATGTTTTAGTATTTAATGTTATAGATAAATGTAAATTGGTATATATGTATATATATAATTTGTATAAGCATAGTATATGTGTATATACTTTAGCGTATGTATGTATTAATGTATATATATATATAAATGATATATGTTGAATAGTGTATTGTATTTTTCATATAGAAAATGTGTATCAAATATGTATAGTGTATATTTAGTACATGTATGTATTTATAAATATGTAAATTATATATTATTTATTTATTAGTAATTAATTGTATAATTATAGTAGGTATAAACATGTATTATATATGTGTTTTAGTATTTAATATTATATATATAATGTATTGGCATATATATATATGTGTATATATATATTTTTGTATAAACCCTTGGCATATTTTTAAGGTATATATAGATATTGTATATGTCTTTAATTTGATATTATATATATGTTGTAAGTATATATGTAAATTAAGATATGTATATTTACGTATCTATCTACTAGGTGACCCTAGTTGACTAGTGCCATGCCTGGCATAGCCCTGAGTTAGTATTTTGTTTGTATGTTAAATGTAGCATCTGATGCAAATGTGATACTATGATGTGTTTTTAGGACTGTTGGTTCACCCAGGGGATACTCTGGAACATGACATCCAATAATTACCAGCTAAGGACCCGAGACAAGTACATTCTCTGATAATTTCCAATTTCTTGATAATTTCTATAAATTCAATAATCCTGAAATGTTACAACTGAATCTTTGACACTGTGCTACACGGACTAGTATAGCTTGGATCTGCAGTCATGAGATATTATCTTGATTATCGTATTGACATTGTACACGATATGTATATTAGACATCGTACATGATAAACTGGACTTGCTCGTGTATCGTGACGTGTTATGGTTGGATCCACAGTACTAGTTGGGGGCGGGGAAGTAGTTAGTAAGAAATGTGATCATAACCTCTTATTGCAGTGTAGAAATTGTAAGTGTTAATCATGCTCTTCACCCATGATTAGCCAGGCCCTATAGCTATCGTACATGTTCCTAAGCCGATCACATTTTAAAACTACTATTTCAAACACTTAGAATAGATTACAGTTTCCCTATTTAAATCATATACTACATCACCCGTATATGATCCTGTTCCTTGTTCTTTCATTTTCATACATGCACTGACTGTATTATATTGCCTGTCTCTTTACATTGCCTGTCTCTCTTTAATTGCTATTGCATTTATTTCAATGTCTTCTCAGTAGCTAGCATGATATATTTATTGCTTTTATAGTCCTTATCAATTAAATAGAACTGTTATTTGAGATTTTGTACTTTGCTCCTTCCTGACTGGAAACATTTTTCCAGACTATGCCTTAGAGGACCGCTGTCCGACACTTTATGGACCATATGGTGAGTAGCTGCAGACTTGGTAGTCTAGTTGTGATTCCGGAAAGTCTAGCCGGAAATTTCTATTTTTAGTTAGTTCTTTTAGTAGACTATTTGGTACCGGATTTGTCTCCGGCATTTTTGATGAGACTTGGATATTGTTGAGTTAGTATATTTACTTATTGGGACTTGTGTTGTATTTAATTTCTGTTCGTTATCTTATCGTGCTATAATCCTGTGATTGAGTATGTGCTCGTTTAATTGTGTCATCCGTGCCTCCTTATGGAGATTGGATGCTTGTGTGATATTTAGCTAGATAGTATCAAGACCTTGACAGCGTTCTACCGTCGATGCTGCGGCGTAGGCTGGACGTACCCACGCACTCGTGCCCCTAAACCGGGTGCGGGTCGTGACACTGAGTGCCCAAGCTAGCCTGTAAACTCTTCCAGAAGTGGGACGTGAAGCGACTATCCTGATCCGAGACTATGCTAACTGGAATACTTTACAATTTGACTATCTGGCGCACATATATCTCCACGAGCTTCTCCGTATACCCACTTTGAATGGCAAAAAGTAGGCTGGTTTGGTCAAGCTGTCCACGATAACCCAAATCGCATCTTTACCTCCTGGAGAACGTAGAAGTCCTGAAATAAAATACATGGTCACATGCTCCCATTTCTACTCTGAAATGGGTAAAGGCTGAAACAATCCACCTGGCCTCTGTCTCTCCGCCTTTACATGCTGGCAAACTAAGCATCTGGATACGAAGCTAGCTATCTCCCGCTTCATACCATACCACCATACATGCTCTCTCATGTCTCTATACATCTTATTGGCACCTGGATGCATAGAATACTGAGATCGATGCACCTCCTGCAGAATCTCCTCGCACAATGCTCCTCTCAGTACACACAATCTGGTACCGTGCCGCAATGATCCATCATCTGCGATACTGAAGTCTTCTGCCAACTCGATCTGGACCTGTGCTCTGATGCTCCTCAGAGACTCATCCTCGTACTATTTGGCTCTGACCCAGTCTATCAGCTCTGATTGTACCTGAAGTCCCTACATCTGTGTTGCAACTACAGGAACTAATACCTCAATGCCCAAACTGTCAAGATCGGCCAATAAATGCCTATCTATCGTCAAGCACATAACCACGAGATACCTGCTCAAGGCATCCGCGACTAAGTTTGCCTTCCCTAGATGTAGTAAGGAAATATCAAAGTCTTTCATCAACACCAACCATCGTCGATGCCTCTTGTTAAGCTCTTTTTGTGTAAACACATACTTCAAACTCTTATGGTCTATAAATATATCTACTCTCTCTCCATACAAGTAGTGTTTCCATAATTTGAGAGAAAAGATAACTGCTGCCAACTCTAAGTCATGGGTAGGGTAGTTTTTCTCATGTAGGCATAATTGCCTGGAAGCATAGGCAATCATCTTCCCGTGCTACTGCAACACACAACCCAAATCCTTACCTGATGCATCATTGTATATAGAAAATTCTCCTGCTCCTGATGGCAATGTCAATATCGAAGTTATGGTCAACCTTTTCTTCAGCTCCTCAAATGCTAACTGATAATTATCAGTCTAGATAAACTCCACGTCCTTCCTGGTTAGTCTATTTATCGGCTCTGTAAGTCTGGAAAAGTCCTAAATAAACCACCGATAGTAGCCTGCCAAACCAAGGAAACTCCTGATCTCTACTACTAAACTCGGGGTAGACCACGATTCAACTACTAAAATCTTCTTCGGATCCACTGAGATTCCATCTCCTGTAATAACAAGCCCGAGGAATTAAACCTTATCAAGGAAGAACTCACACTTTGATAGCTTTTCATACAGCTTCTCCTTCCTGAGGGTCTCCAAAACTATCCTCAAGTGCTACTCATGCTCCTCTGGGGTCTTCGAATATATCAGAATATTATCTATGAAGACTACAACAAACTGATCCAGGTATTGATAAAATACCTTGTTCATCAGGTTGATGAATACTGTCGGGGCATTGGTCAACCCAAATGGCATCACCAAGAACTCAAACTGCCCATAACGAGTCCTGAAAGCTATATTTGGGATGTCTTCCTTCTTCACTTTTACCTGGTGGTACCCTGACCTCAAGTCCATCTTTGAGAATACCTTTGCTCCGCTCAACTAGTCAAACAAATCATCAATCCGAGGCAACGAGTATTTTTTTATTGACAGTGAGGTTGTTAAGTACCCTGTAGTCGATAGACATACGTACCAACCCATCCTTCTTTGGTACAAAAAGTACCGGAGCACCCCATGGTGATGAACTGGAACGGATAAAGTCCTTGTCTTGCAACTCATCCACCTGCTTCATTAACTCCGCCAGCTCGATATTGTTCACTCTATAGACGTGCTGAAATATTGGCTCCATATCTGGCACCAAATCTATAGAGAACTCTACATCTCTGTCCGGTGGCAACCCCGACAACTCCTCTGGAAAGACATTCATGAACTCTATAATCAACGAATGTGGCGGCTCCTGCTCTTCTACCAAAGCTCCACAGAAATCGCCTTTACTCTGCCCTGCTGCTCCCCTGACAAACTCGGACTCTGGCTCTCCGGGCATCTAAAATAAAACTCTGCCTCCACTACAATCGATACTAGCATGATGCCTACTCAACCAATCCATCTTGAGTACTATATCGTAACTCGGAAGCGGCATTATGAGTAAACATACGCTCAACTCCCGGCCTCCTAAATAAACTCTCTGGTTCTTGCAAATATTACTGACCAGGATAATGCCACCCTCGGTCATGATCTTGTAAGTCCTCGCCAATGGTTAAGACTCAAGACGATGCCTCAAAGCAAAATATACCGATACAAAGCTATGAGAAGCACTAGAATCAAATAAAGCATGATCTGGAAAGGAATCGAGATAAACTGAACCTGAGATTACATCGCCAACCGGCTCCTCCACCTCGATAGTCAAGGCAAAAGCTTGCCTCTATCGCTGAGCACCTCTCTGCTACTGATGCTGAGAAAACTGCTACTACTGCGGTGATAGAGGTCCTCTCTGCTGTCCTGCTGGTGGTCTAGCAGGTGCTCTCTGTGCCTGACCTCTGCCCTAAACTGGACGAGTTAGGACTTTAGGACAAGCCCTCAACTGATGATCTTTCAATCTGCAGAATAAGCATTGGCCTAGTCTCATCATGCATGCATCCCATCCGTATATACTTGCTTCTTACAGAAAGTGCAAGGAACAACTGCCCTCTAGATCTGGTGCATCTGTTGTGTCGGCGCTCTAGCTGGCCCGTGATACTGCTGCCTCTGATGCTAATAGTGCCTTTGGTGCTATTGCTAGAAATGAGGCCTCTTCGCTGGACCCATGTTGGTGCTGGATCCTCTTGTGTCCCTCGGCCTCTTAGAGCCAAGCTCTAAGTCATCTACTGCTCGCTGCGCCTATCTGAGAATCTCCTCGAAGGTGGCGGTAGGATCTCCGTTCGTGTGGGATTTGACCTCCCGGCTCAAGCCCTTCCTGAACTTCATGGCTCTACCTCTAGGGTTCTGCCCCTCCACGAAGCGACCTAGTTGGCAATACTCCGTCGCATAATTGTCCACTGACATACCTCCCTGGACGAGGTAATGGAACTGGCTCTCCAAGGATATCAGAGCCACATCTGGGAAGAACTTTTCCTTGAAAAGCTCTTTAAAATCTTCCCAAGTGAGTCATGGTACTGCGATCCTAGGGTCTATCCGGAACCATGTCAAAGCAATATCAAACATCATACACCCCGCTGCCTTTATCTATAATATCTCTGGAATCTGCACCAGCCGCAGGTTTCGCTCGATGTCCTCGATCCAATCATCCGCATAAAGGATCCCCTCTATGCTTCTAAATTCCTTTGTCCCCATCCTCTTGAAGTCTATGATGGTCCCCGACCTTGGCTGCGGAGGAATAAACTCGGTGGTGCCGTCTGTGGCTAGACTGTAATTGCTCTCTCAACTGCTACAAGTGCGATCTGGTAAATATTCTCTATGCTCTGTCGTAGGACCTCTGACTGACGTTGCTGTGCCTCCATCATCTGCTGGAAAGCGCGAATATCTGCGTCTGATCAACAGATTTTGGAATTTTTCCTAGGTATGATTGAGTAAACTCTCAGCCTAAAGCAATATTCTAAAACAGGCTCGTAGTAGTACTCTAGGCGAGCACAACTACTATATCGCACTACTTGCGAATCTAGACCTGCATGGGCCACCACTAAAAATGTGTCACAATCCGCACTCGAATATTTGGGCATGAGTACGTGGTTACGCCCAGCCTACGCTGCAGCATCGACGGATAGAACGCTATTTGGGTCATTTTTAACTATCTAACATCTCAACAATATAATATGGTACCTGTCAATCATCTCAACTCCAACGGAAGGAACAATATAGTATCTCACAAGTATAACTAATCTCAATCACAAAACAAACTAAGGAAGATAAAGCACGAATGGAATAGCGAAGGAAAGAATAAGATACAATCCATAATCTGAAATAATATAGAACTGTGAATCTCAACAAATAGTCTAATACATGCAAAGCAAATAACTAGACCTCCTCGGGCTCTGCAACTAAGTCCTCCTGGTCTATAGGAGTATCCTCTATAGGTACACCGTCTTACGGTTCTTAGAATGTGGGACACTGCTCTATAAGTCAATCATCTGGAAAAAAATCCAGTCAGGATTGCAGCGAAGTACATACCTCTGAAAGCAGTTCCAATAACATAATTGAGCATATAAAATAGATAATAGAAATAAAATACAAGATCACTAAATATATGAATGAATAAACAATAGGTATATAGGTAATGTACGAGAATATAGATCAACAATATAAATATCTGTAATATGATAAAATAACTGCAATCTAACTAATGTGCCTCAGAATACAAGTTCATTATGTGATCGGTTTGGGTGAACATGACCAATAAGATAAGGCGATTACAAGTGAGGTATGTAATCAGAATGTACACGATGAACAATGGGGCTTTGATCACATAATCAACTCCTACTCTCCCATACCAACCTAATACCAATGGATCCAATCACGACATGCTACGAACATGAATATGACAACTGAATACGAGCAATGGGTGTACACGAATATAATTACACTGAACACGAGCAGTGTATGAACACAAAATGTAAATCAATACCCAATGTACACGATAAAATACATGTACAGGAGTACCCGCTGAACATGGTAGGGGATAACATCTTCTGACGGGATCCATGTAGTACGAGTCCGTTAAATCACTGTATCGGAGTCAAGTATAAAATTCTAGAACATGCATATATATACTATTATGAATTAAAAACTAACAGAGAAATATACTCGCCTGAAGTCCTGAGCAAGGTATGCCTTTCGATGCCCAAGCTGGTGTCACACAGACCTATATATGGTATATTGCATAAATACTAGGTTCAAGAATGAAAATAAGTTAACTTGATGCAATTCTAAGTCATAAAGCCATTTCTAAGTTAAACCGACTAAATCTAGGTTGCAAACACTAGGACACTAAGTCGATACAATATGAAACTAAGCTATACAAGCTATCTAAGATACTAAGAGACACCCAAAAAGCCGTATCTCAAGATACACAAGTTTAATATAGGAAAATAGTAATTTTTATATATATGCAAGTCAATACACATAATATCTATAACAAATCAATGAAATTTGGATACCTTGTCCTTGCACCAATGCATATCATAACCTATCTCGATACTCAAACCTAATACCTTGAGTATCGACCCAATATCTTGATATTACCTTGGTATCCCGAGATAATTCAAAACCTCTTGATATAGCTAACATATAGTTAATACCCCCATAAACTAACTATAAAATATGTAATATACTAATAACATACATATGCCTATTAACTAACAATCAATACCACATATCTACAAGATATATATACACATATAGCTAATCTAACAGGTATATACATACCTATCTAACTACTAACCAATATTACAACTAGTATACATATCTATATATACTAACTACACAATATCACAATTACATATATACCTATACCTATAGCTAATTATATACTAAATAAGTATATAACTACTACCTATCTACTATAAACTACTAAACCAAAATCCTCAACTAACTGTACTAATATCTACTGATACACTGATACTGAAAGGACACCTGAATTGAATTGATACTGACACTGTGCTGAACTAGACACAGTGTTCCATTGGACTGAACCTGTTGTGGCTCGAGCTCGGCTGCACCTTCAGTTGGCTGTGCAATGCTTGAACCTGCTGCACTGAGGTAACTGATACGAATGCAGTGTCAGTGCTGATACTGCACTTACTGATACTGCTACCTGTTTCTTCAGGTGCTACACCAACTTCCTATAGTTGTGCTCGAGCTCCTTGTACACTGCATGTGCTGATCTGTTGCTCCTCTCTTTACTGTGATACTATACTGCACCGTGTGTTTGCTGCACACTGCCACCCATTGTAGCTGCAACTGCTCTGTGTAGTTGGATGCATACTTGCCTGAGTTGCTATGTCACTTCCTCTGTTGTGCACTGTGAAGCACATTGTTTCCTTGCTCCCAGTGTTGAAACTACCAACTGGTACAGTGCTGATACCCTATTTACACAATACTGTACTCCAAACATGCCCATTGCTACTCACCTCACACACACACACTCACAAACACACAACACATAACATACTTACAT
>JAYESA010000008.1:80593624-80862331 GCA_036927795.1 Iris macrosiphon | reverse complement strand
ATATATATATAAACATACATATAAATATATAAATATATAACATACACTTACACCTATATATATTTATATATAAACACTCATACCTATATATACATATAGATATAAATACACATAGACATATAAACATACACATATAGCTATATGGATACACCTATATACAATATCACATAATACATACTTATATATATATATATATATATATATATATATATATATATATATATATATATATATATATACCATATAATATCATACATATATAAATATACAAGTACATATATAAATGAGGACCAAAAACCAAATACGGGGAGTGCACCGCACCCGTATCGCACTCATCATATGATACGCTTGCGATACGGCTCCACCACACAACCAAACGTATCCCAAAGGACACGAGCAAGTCTAACATACTAAATATGAACAATATATATAATAATTATATCAACTACGTGTCCGTGTCATGATGTGATATGCACAAGTCCCCGTGTTGGAGGAAAACCCCCAAAAATAACCAGTATCGCCAAATTGACGAGATACGGCCTACACATATCCGATTATGGACACGACACTAGCCATAAAAAATCAATAATATGTCATATTGATCTATTTGACCAAATAACAAATACCACATGTGTCAATCTCGGAATTCTCCCAAAATTGATACCAAAATGCACATAACTTCCACCATAGGTCTCCTATGAACCTAAAACCAATTTCTATGGGTAGCCTATGCATGTGGGTTGGTTTCTCATGGGTAAATATCATATTTAGGGTCTACTAGAAGAGAAAAAACTAAAATGTACCTATTGGGAGATGGATTCCTAATAAAAATCGCTAAATTAAAATGTAGCTCCTCTTCTTTGTAGATCTTAGCCTCCTCATTGTAGATCCTTGCTTTCTTCTTATAGATCCTTGTAGTAGCCTCAATTGAAGAATAGGGAAGAAATTTATGAAGAAATTGGTGAAGGAATGGTGAGGGAATGAAAAAATTTAAAAGGGGGAAAACTAGATCTAAATACAAATAAAAAATAAAATGAGAGACATTCTCTCTCCTACTCTAATGGCCGGCCACTACCCTCTCCCTCAAGCAATGTAAAATGTCCCATTTACTTCTTGGGGCCTCTCATGAAGAAATTAATTAAGGAGAAAAGATTATAGTCTAATGGTTTTACTAATTAACCATCCTCCTAATACATGGGCCTAATTCATAGGCTCAATCTAAACTAACTAAATATTGGGTTCATGCATTTAATTAAATTAGTTAGGTCCACTACACAAGTCTAAAATAATCTAGCATCTAACAAGAATTAAATAATATAACAAATAATTAATACACATGCACAATATTTAAATACAATCAATTCTAAAAATAAAATACCCATGACAATAACCAAACTACCCTTTATTGAAATGTGAGGGTGACATACAAAACTAGTGGGGTTAAAACCTAAAGTAACAAGCACCACAAAGGAAGCCAATAGGATGAACAAAAACCCACAACAATGGATAGAGACAAAAAATAAATAAATACATATTGAGATTCATGCGCTACCAATGCACTAATCTCGATAAAAGAAAAGACAATAAGCTAAATAACATGTAATATAAGTAAACAACTGGTGACATAAAGTAAACCGGAAGCAAGCAAAATAAACGTGGATATGTGAACATGTAATGTGCCGGGACAATAACTAAGAGAATGCAAGGTATTCCGTGGTATGTGAACATGTATAGTACAAGGGGTCTTGTATAAAACGGGAGTGCGGGATTAAGAACAAGATATAGGCAATAAATATCTAAAGGAATAATAATTGAATGTAATAATAATGAAAATAATAGGACCCGTGTATAGACAATAGGACTAGTTTTCTACCTTTACACCAAACAAGGACAAAAGTTAGGAACCAACCCTATGATCGTTCACATGTCTGAGTTAACAACTACAATAATAAAATAATAAGGATAATAACTAAGTACAATAACCAAAAAAAGGATAAGCCAGCAAGCGACAAGAGAGCTTAAGAACTTCTCAAAATCGAAGCTATAACCCTTAAACCAAACAAGGACCGGGGTTATGGGTCTTTTTCCGAGCAGAACTTAGCCTATGGCCACCCATCGACAAATATGATGAAGCGATGAAAGAAAAGACAATACTCGAGCATAAAGTAAATAATGTGTAAACAAAGAAATACGGCCAAGCATTTCCTATGGCTTTCTATCATTAGCTAACTAGGGTTATCACAATCCTAATTACTAACAAAATGCAAATTTAAAATTTTTATACAGCCACATGCCCTGTAGTCTATCCGGATCATCCAGACGTACATGATTACATAATATAAATAACATATATAAATAATTTTATTTGTAATGCAACACTCAATGGTGTGCTGGAAGTGTGCCCCTCACAACGTAGAGCTCCAAATCCAAAGGTGTCGTTGGGATGTCAGAATTGCATATAGCCAGGAAATTTTCCTATATGCCTCTAATTAATTAAACTAGTTGTAATCCTTAATATTTTGATCTAGGATTTCGGGTGTGGCATTTCGCAGATTCCATTCTAGATATGATACAAGACTAGATAATGGTTTAACAATTAAAGCATAAGCACCAGACAAGCCACAACAAAATAATATATATGTCAGAAACTGGAGTGCGCTACTACGAGCCACTATATAGATAGTAAAGAGATCTGATATCAGGAGTGCACTACGATGAGCCATAATAAAGCATGTACAAGAATGAGGAGACATGAGTGCACTACGATGAGTCACTATCAAGGGGTAAGACAATACAAAGACAGCATAAATATAAGGGCAATTGTCAATAAATAGTGCTTCAAACGACAATGTGCAAATGCAAAGACATGGTGTCAGTAAAGGACATATAATTATGTCAAGTACATAGGGTGTATAACTCATTATCACTACACAGGTCATAAGATCATGTTAAGGGATCATTGCAGTTTAAAGAAAATATTAACATTGGGCTAAAACAGTTCTATGCATTTTGGAAATTTGATACATGATAGTAAATTAAGGATAACTCTCTCATATGAATTCCAAATGAGGTGATTCAAAAAAAATTGGAAACACAAGACAAAGATCTATAAATTTTATGTTTTAAGCTTTTTAAAATTTTAACTACGAAAAAAGCTAAACAGGCAAAAACAGTCATCCTGGTCAACATGCGCACGGCGCAATACGCAAGGCCACGGCATACTACGTACGGCTAGAATTCTGTACACGGAGCACTGCTGCCTGACAAGGAATGACTCACATGGCTCATACAGCGATCAGAATTTCATGCGCGGGGCCAGAAATCCATGCACACGGACTACGCGCGACATGGGTTAATGGCGCGATGCGCATGACAAGGAAATGATACCCGCGGTGCATGCGGCAGCAAAAAATCCATACGCGGTGCACTGCACATGGCAAGATTTCTTTGCACGGTGCACTGCGCGTCATTGTTCATCGTCCCTACCAGACAGATCAAAGAACATAAGCCCAAAATTTATTTTGGCCATAAAAGCTTTAATTTAAGTCCAAATTAAGCGATTCAAAAGCTAAATTGCACAAAATAAAAAGGTCTATCACATAGAATAACTAGTTTTCAAAAATAGTAAGTTTTAATAGATCAAAACCAAGAAAAACTCCTAGAAGCCATGAAAACTCAAAATTTGAAACTCATATCTACTCAAAATCGTCCGTCAAAATAAAAAAATAGCATATACTAAATCTGTAGAGAAGCATGCAAGGAACATTTCTATGCAATAATATCTAAGAAAAACCAAAAATGAAATAAACCCAAATTCTTAGGTTCAATTAATGGCAAAATATACTTGCATAGGTTAATGCCCCAAGCCTAGTCTTCCACTCCACCACCGAGAGTGTTTCGGATAAAATATAAATGAAAGTAAAAATACGAGAAGCGACAGGGTTCTTTATTTTAAAGAAAAAAAACCCCGCTCTTCTTCGTCGGTGTTTTACAAACAAGATTGTACAATTTTGATCCTATACGAGGAATGTCGAAGTATAATTTATTTAATCTGGGTAAATATTGTTATGGGTGTCTGATCTGCAGTCGATCACTTTAGCCCTTGGACCACACGATGATGAAGAAGTACCGTAGAAGACAAAAAACAGCTTCGAAGGTTGCTAAAGAGGGTGGATGCCCGATACCAAAGTCGTCGCTTCCTTCTCTTTGCTTGAGCTCTGGATTCTTCTCTCTCTCTCTCTCTCTCTCGACCGTTTTTTCTTCTCCCGATTGTCGACCTTGGATCTGATACTGGATTCCTTGACCAATTTCCGATCGTTCGACCTTCAGTTTTTCTCTTGTTTCTTCCCCCTTTTCCTCTATTGATAGAGGTCTCTATTTATAGAGTTTTTAGTGACAGTGACCATACAGTCGGCGTAGAAACCGAGTAGTGGAAAGTACAGCACCCTTTTATACGATAGTTTAAAATAACCAATGCTTGCGTATAGATGACCTTTTGAGTGAGCATGTGACGCGTGTCCAACTAAAGGACAAACACGTATATCTGCTGTAAAGATCACGGCATAGAAGCCACGTAGGTAGTTATCCCTTGTGTAGAAGAGGTTGGCGTAGAAGCCAATGACTGTCACCATGGCGTAGAAGCCAAGTAGGCATAGAAGCCGAGTAGGCGTAGAAGCCAAGTAGGCATAGAAGCCTAGTAGGCGTAGAAGCCGAGTGGTCATAGAGGCCGAGCAGGCGTAGAAGCCGAGTGGTCATAGAGGCCGAGTGGGCATAGAAGCCGAGTGGTCATAGAGGCCGAGTGGGCAAAGAAGCCGAGTAGGCGTAGAAGCCAAGTAGGCATAGAAGCCGAGTAGGCGTAGAAGCCGAGTGGTCATAGAGGCCGAGCAGGCGTAGAAGCCGAGTGGTCATAGAGGCCGAGTGGGCATAGAAGCCGAGTAGGCGTAGAAGCTGAGTGGTCATAGAGGATGAGCAGGCGTAGAAGCCGAGTGGTCATAGAGGCGGAGTAGGCATAGAAGCCGAGCAGGCGTAGAAGTCGAGATGATGTGGACGTTTTAGCCGGAATTATGGCTCTTGGAGATATAATCAAATCTCTTGCATTAAATGCAGAGATCTGCCCCCATCCTGCGTATTAAATACAGAGGCATGTCTTTAAAATTTGCCATCATTCTTAGCATTAAATGCAGATACGCGCCTCGAATCCTGTACGAAGAGCAACTGTTGATGTGGCAGTCTGTTTGCCTTCTGCGGAGCGTAAGAAGCTCTCGTTTGCCAGTGTAAAACTGGGCAGCGTATCCCTTGTATGCGTAAGAGCAGTTTATGCAAGGGGAATGTCACTAGACGACGGTTTGGTGACACTTAATCAAATCTTCTGCATTAAATGCAGAGGTCCGCCATAATCCTGCGCATTAAATACAGAGGCGTGTTTTGAAGGCCTGCCACTCTTCTGCGCATAAAATGCAGAGACGTGCCTTAGGCATCTGTCAGTATTCGGTGCCTTAAATGCAGAGACGTGCCTCGAGAACCTGTCACCGCTCTGTGCATTAAATGTTGGGATGTGCCTCGAGCCCTGTACGAAAAACAGCTTTTGACGAGGCAGGCTGTTTGTCTTCTGCGGAGCATAAACAGCTCACATCTGCCTGTGTAAAACTAGGCAACGTATTCCTTTGTATGCGTAGAAACGGTCTACGCCAAGGAAATGGCAGTAAATGACAGTCTGGGTTGCAGTGTCGCGCCATCATTATAGCCGTTGCCTGGGTAGTCGTGGAGTACTCTTTGTCAGGAGTCAGACGTCAGGTTCACTGCACGATTTATCAGGTTCATTTCGGGGAATACGAAGCATCCCTCGTACACTTCAATGCTGCATTAAGAGCGGATGAGTTTTACGCCATAAAGGCGATATAGCACCCTTTTTACGCTGAAGCAGCCTGGATATACTGTAATATGCGGATGGTCCTTGAGCCTATATTTTACGCTATGCCCAGCAAAAAAGTTCTGTTGCACATTTGATGGCTCCGAGGTCCTCTGTTTACGCTGCCCTGCATTAACATTCTGCGTAAAGCTATCCTGCGTATTTTTTATGCTTCTACAAGACCCCCTTCAAAGCTTTTAAATTCCTCGTAATTTGAAACGCTTTGAATAAAGCATGAACCGTTCCTCGGAATTTGAAACGCTCTGAATGGAGCCTGAAACGGTCAAGTCTGACACGTTCTTTCAAGGCTGACTTTATGGCGGAGTTATTGGGGATCGGTGTGATCTCTTTCGCCTATAAAAAGGCTGAGGAGTTAACCTGTTCTTCCCATATTTCCTTCACCACACAGAGATGATGGCCAGAGTTCGCCGGGTCGACTTGAGGAAGAAGGAGACCATGTTCTTCCAACATGTAAGGAGCCAAAAAAGATGGTATCTTCGAGCAAATGTCCTCTGTAACGATGGATCATGGAAGGATATCATAGCCTCCTTTGCTCGGGATAATCAGCAACTTTGTATGGCGGTTCTTCGGGAGAGAGGAAGGGTTGCAAGCGGTACCTTCTCCCGTTACCTACGGACGAGAGCAGACAAACTAGCTGCTGTCCGAGATTGAGTTGGATGAAATATCTCAACTCAATCTGTCACGGCGCTGGATGTAGGAAAGCAGATTTACCCTACTTCCTCGTATTGGAGGATGGGTCTAGGCCCAATTTTGTATCCTCCCATCGTTGATCATATGTTAGTCGGTTTGCGGTCACCGACTGGCTGTTGGAGAAGATGGATGAAGAATTTTGCCCATACAAGAACCTGGCAGAACAGATTCTAGGCGCGATCTTCAGACGATGATGAGGAAGTCCTTTGTAGACGGGATTTCCCTCATATGTAATCATGCTTTTAATTTTAATAAAATCATCTTTCTTCTGTGTATATGATCATCTTGCCATATGTTGCTATGAAGTCTGAATATTTGTAGCTTCGACACGTCTGATACTTTACGCCGACTCTGTTTAGAAACAGTGTTAGGTCCTGTCCTGTCTTTTACGCATAACTAAGGATGCGCAGAAAGCCGCTTTAGCAGTCGAGTGTTCGAACTGTCCTGCCGTTAGGAATGAGGAACCGTGTAGAATCCTGAACTGTTTTTACTTCTGATAAACAGAATCCTTGTTCAGACTATCGTCTTCAAGAATGATTTCTCAAAAATCCCTTGGAACAGGGCGAGAAATGGCTGTCAAAAACTTAGTCGCCATCTTGAACTGTTAGACGAAATATTCAGACTAGATTCTGGATGAACTTCGAATCGACCCATGAAGAAGAGTAGCTTTCAATGTTTGAACTATGTATGCCTTGGGTACTTGGGGTATTTTGAGGTCAATGAGGAGTATCTTCTGTGTGAACTCCTGCAATTGACCACTTTGAGAATTGTTCAGATGTACTGTACTGGCCTGCGCATTTTTCAAATATGCAGAAAGTCGTGGAGCATGAAATCATAAGTTTGTTGCCTCTGAGCGTAAAAAGACACCGAGCGTAAGATCATAGATTCGTAGCTGCTGAGCGTGAAGTCGTAGGTCCGTAGCCTCTCGAGCGTAAAAGCTACCGAGCTTGAGAGCATCCGGGCGTAAAACCATAGACTAGTAGCCTATGAGCATAAAACCGTAGATCCGTAGCTGTCGAGCGTAGAAAGCTCCTTAGCGTAAAAACTCGTGAATCTTCTTCATACGAAAACTTTTCGAATTTGCTGACTGTCCACATTCTCTGAGTAAATAGGCTGACGTAGTCCCCAATCATAACCAAATATTAAATGTGAGATTTGGTTCGGGATTCGAGGAGTCCATCCGAACTTTATATATATCCCAAATTTATGAGAGAAAAACTTTTCATCCGTCTTCTGCGAAAGAAAGCTTTTGTCTGTTCGAGTTCTTCTTCGTTTCTTCTCCGAGTCTTCAAAGTTTCCAGTAATGGCCTCGAAACAAGTCTCCTCCTCTAAGGGAAAGAAGGTTGCTTCTTCTTCTCTTTCTTCTACTCAAGCGGGGGCGACTTCCGTCGGACACGGCAAGCTTTATTCTGAACGGAGTATCCCGCCGACTAGCAGTACACCCGGCCTTAAAGGTAGAGTTTTTGGGACGAAAAAGAACGACTGAAAATCCTTCGCACACGTTGTACGTGAACGCTCTAGGTCGTCTTCTGTGCTGATAGCCTCTTCGAGGAAGATGATGCACAAAGATATTTCATCTTTTACGCCCACATTTCTAATGTGTCAGCGCAAAAACTCCATATTTCGTAGTCTGGCGTAAAAGCTTTGACTGTCGAAAGTTGGCGTATACTATATAATTTGAGTGTCACGCAGGGATGGAAATTCTGGTGTAATAACTCAAATTTTGGCACTCTGGCGTAAAACACAGACTGTCAAAAACTTTGCGTATACTGCCAGTCTTGAATTTTACGCCTTGGGATGGGATTCCAGCGTAATGATCAAGTTTTTACAGTCTTGGCGTAAAACACAGACTGTTGATTTTTCTGCATATGCTGCAGGATCTGTAATGTCCAGTTATAGGAACTGATGTGTTTTTCTTGCACTCTTGTAGTTAATTTGCACGCGTCTCCGCTAGCCGATGTGATGGGTTCTGTCGTCGGGATGCTGCAATCCAACTATCTGGAGGATCTGTCGCACGTGACATTTCCTATCTCCGGGCCCCAATATCCTGAAGGAAGGGAAATCCTGATATCGGCTCAAGGAGAGCGGATGCTGCTGAGCATGATGAACGGAGAGCCCCTGACGTACATAGATAGGGACCAATACATAAAGCCGACTTTCCTCTTCGGGGACATGATTGACAAGTAGTCCCAGACGAAGCCCAAGAAAGAACTATAGGTTTTCCCTGCCGGGAGCTTGGTTTTGTATCTGCCCAAGATGCCGAGAGACTATCCCATCTCGGCATTCTTCCATGCTACACATCCCAGGAGGAAGTAGTGGATGCTGACTCCTGATCTTCACGGCAGGCCGGGGAAGATATTTCATCTGAAAGGAGCGGACCAGGGGTCGTTCGTCAGCCGCCCTACCCGTAATATGACGATGTTCAGGGGACTGTACCCGGGCAGTGTCCCAAGTGAAGACAGTTTAGTGATCCAGCCGGTCCAACGACCGTCTTTCTGCAATGATTTTATGGGGCACGGGGGAGTATACCCTAAGGTGAACCCTCGGACAGGCGGGTGGATCACCCCCACAAATCTTCGATGGGCTCGCTTAACTGATTGGGACCTGAAGCATTTTCAGATCGAGCTGGAGAGCATTGGTCTGTTTGCAGCTGTGAGTGCCACCAGCGTTGGGTTGCCTCTCAACCCCAACCTGTTTTCTGGCACTGATGGAGCGATATATCTCGCTCACCGGGACTTTTGCCACTCCATTGGGGGAGTTGGGATTGGCCCTCCACGAGATGGCAGAGATCTCGAGACTGTCGATGGGGGATACTCCATATGAAGAGTATGTTCCCACGAATTGGGAGCTGGGGGATTCAGACCCTCGGGTAGTGGAAGTGTACCAGGAGCTGATGTGCCACTACCTCGCTTGTACCGCTTTTTATGACGAGCCTTCAGATTTGTCTCATGTCAGTAATTGGACATCCTACCTCTTCTTTCACCGGTCCAGGACTGCCAAGCCGGAGAAGGTATTGGAAGGCAAGGATCTGCCTTTGAATCCTCTAAGCGTGCTTAATGCTCAGGTAGTTGACGATCTCATGGAAGACGCTGGGGCTCCGGACTTGATCCTCGACGAAGGGATAGGGAAGTATCCCGTAGGCACCATTGCCTATAGTTATTTGAGGCGCTGCCGTAGGCCTCTGTCCAGGGAAGCTCAACTGGTTGGCTTCCTCTCCATATGGCTGCGCCGACTGGTGGTACCCGGCATTACATCTGCGGACCGCATTCAAGCTGGCCTGAGGGCCATGACTATGGCCTGCAGTGCGTCTGGTGTTCGGGGCAAGACTGGGCTTGCTCCCTGCCATGGTGTGCCGCATTCAAGCTAGCCTGAGGGCCATGACTGACGGGTTGCTCGCCGATGAAACTCGGCGTGATATCTTTTCCAGGGTAGAATTACCATACCTGTATCTGATAGGATGGTTAATTCTTCATAACCCCAGGGTTATGTCTCCCGTCTCTGGCAGTAGTTTGGGGGCTAGTTTCTTAATGAACTACCAAAAATCCTCCTGGAACGTGACCACAGTTATAGACTGTCGACGGACGCTGAATCTTAGTCACAGCTGGAAGCTCTTCTGCACTGTTTCCCCTGTACATCTCAATTAGCAGGGGATCAGACTTCAGGACGTAGGCGACGGGAAGACCGTTCTTTCTCCCGAGTCCTTTAATTGGTTGGTCTGCATTAGACCTTTCCAACTACTGTACAGGAGTGAAGACCATTGCTTCTTCGAGCCCTACTTGCCTAGTAGGTTTTCCAGGCAATTCGGGTATGATTAGTTGCACGTGGGCAATGCCGTCACCAGCTTCAGGTCCAGGGGTGGACTCATTGATGGAGCCAGAGGATGGCGATATTTCATCATGGATTGCACTGAGGAACTTTTACCGTGCCCGTTATTTCACTCTCCACGGAGCTGCGCATTCTCCACTCGTATGCCCAGTTCTATGTGGCAACCAACACCTTCCATCGCGATTTTGATATGCATGAAAGTTTTAGGGTGCCTTCTTCCAAGTCTGGGGGAAGAGTCAAAGTCTCCTCGGTTTCTTCTGACGAAGGTGAGGAGTCCGTCACTCCAGATGAGCCTCTGTTGGCGGTATCGAGGGGTAAAGTACCTCTGCCTGCAGGGCCTTTGGTAATCTCTGGGAAGCGAAGGGCTCCTACTCCGAAGGAGACTTCCCCTCGCAAGAGGAAGAAGAAGACGGTTACTCGTCCTTTCTGGATTCCTGGTATTGAGGCTCCTAGAAATGAGCCTGCATCTCCCCATGTCGGGGATAATTCTTTGATTGGAGGTTCCTTGCTTTTTAGAGAGGGAACCTCGACAGTCCCGGCTGGTGGTGCCAGAGAATTCCTGCTGGAGGCTGCTGTCGCTGCTACCGCTTCAGGTAGTGGAACGAGATCACCTTCGGGGCCGAGCCGAATGAGGATATCTTTATCTGGATCAGCATCGGGAGAGACCCCTGCCGTGTCTGTTATTGCACCCAGCGAGATTCCAGCCGATGAACCTCGGTTGGAATTTGACGAGGACCTGGAAGAGCATTCGCCAGTGTTCGTTAGAGCACCCCCTTCTCCAGGTACGACAGCTCGCCTAGCATCACTAAGAAATGATTTAGCTGTACTGGCCGCGGATGCGACATATACACCATTGGCCATGGGTAAATATCGTTTTTTATGCCTCTTCTTTTAGGAAAATTAATATTATGCTGATATTAACTTCCTTTTGTCTTCTTTTCAGGGGAAGACATCTTCGGGGAGGGCAGTGTAGATACGCCCTTTGGCTCTGTGTCAGGTCCTGGCGGCGACACAGAGGTGCCTGATTTTGAAGGGAAGATATCTTCGGGTGCCGGCTTGCCTGGCGAAGAGATCCCGACATCTCAAGAGGAGGACGAGCCTGTCATTGTGACAATGCCTCCTTTGAGTATGCCGTTCACTTCGTCCGGTGTTGGCGCTTCTTCTTTTGTCGCACCTCTTGTTGAGGCAACGGCCGTGGCAACATCATCTGCGGTTGTTCTTGGAGGGGGACTCGCCACTATCGTGGCCACTCCCAGCGTCCATTCGGATCTAGCTGCGCTGACCGCACAGTACACTGGTATCTTCTATGTTACCTTGAAAATGTTAATATTAATGGTGTTGGAGAAGAATTTGGGCTTTGCATCATTGAGGAGGGCCTCCCGGGCCTCCATAGTGCCGATCCGAGAATTCAACGACACTGGGGTAGCTGACGCGCTGGAGGAGATAGTTAATAGTTTGGAGCAACCCATTAACGAATACTTGTAGCTAGCTCGAGGCAACGTTGACGGTCTCATTCAAGCTAGGTACGACTCCCTGACTGTACAGCTTGCTGAACAGATGGCATCTCTGAAAAAGTCCATCGAGGCTCAACAGTGGGAGATGGACGAAGAACGTGTCCAATTGGGGTATGTCGTCCCCGAGTTGACCCGGTGCAAAGCTGAATATGAGGAAGCGGCAGCGCAGGCCCGCATTTTAAAGGATGAGCTCGTTCGAGTGGAAGCGAAGGTTCTCTCTTTGTCGGCGGCTCGAGATGTGCTGAAGGAGCGATGGGCGACCATTCAGCAGAATCTGATGCATGTAGGTGTTATCCATGCTGATTTTGTGCGGGCTCTGTCTGAGCTAGCTGCTTTGGACAACGATGCAGCAAGGTTGGAGAGGGCTCGTGCCGACGTATTGAACTCCCGGGATGAGAGAATGGTTGCTCAGGCGTAGCAGATTCGTGACCTAACCGCTCCCCCCAAATGATGTACTTTTTTTGCTTTTTAATGTACTTTTTCTCCTTTTTGGGAATAATAAAGAGGCTTTCATCTGACTTTGTGGACCCATCATTTTGGAATATAAATGACAGGTTTGGGTGAAAGTGATATCAGAGGTAATACGGACATGATATACTCTCGGTAAGTTTTAGCAGACGCATCTATTCAGAGGTAATATGAACATGATAGAATACGATCCAACTAGTTTCGTTTTGGAAGTAGTTTTGTCAGAATAAGGTTTTCGCCATATTCCACTTGAGCAAAGTAGGTTAAGCATAGTACCTTTTCAGGAATTTGCCATTGATATGAGCCATTAACAGGTCTCCATTAGGCTTGGCTAACCTGTAAGCGCCGTTTGAGAACATCGTCTCGATCACATAAGGGCCTTCCCATTTGGGCTGGAATTTGCCCTTACTCCTGTGAGTAAGAATCATCGGCCTTCTCACAGCTAAGACTAGCTCGCCGATTTTGAACACTCTTTCCTTTACTTTTTGATTAAAATCTCTGGAAATGCGTGCTTGGTAGAATGCGATGCGATATTGATCTTGGAGGCATTTTTCGTCTAATCCTTCTAGCTCTTGAAGCCTTAAAAGGTCGTTCTTTTCTTGAGTCAGCTCATTAGCCACGGCTATCCTGAGTGACGGAATCTGGATCTCGATGGGAAGAACTGCTTTGCTCCCGTAAACCAGTGAGAATAGGGTACAACCTGTCGGTGCTCGTACCGTCGTGCGGTATGCCTAGAGACATTCTCCCAGCTTCTCATTCCAATTCCTCTTGTTCGAAGAGACGAACTTTTTCAAGAGCTTGATAATGGTTTTAATGAAAGCTTCCGCCAAACCATTGGCAGCAGGATTATATGTCGTAGAGGCCATATTTTGTATCCGATTTTTATCGCAAAATCGATGAAATGCTTGGCTGATGAATTGAGGCCCATTGTCATGAATTATTCTTTGGGGTATCCCGAAGTGATAAATGACATGATGCTTGATGAAGCTGATCATATTAGATGCCTTCACCTCAGCAAGAGGGATCGCCTCTGGCTATTTGGAGAAATAATCCGTGATGACCACTATGAACCGGTGACCTCTGGAAGAAGACGGGTGAATAGGACCAATGATATCCATACCCCATGCTTCGAAAGGCCAGGACGCAACCGTAGGATATAGATGTTCAGGAGGTTGATGGATAAAGTCTGTATGGACCTGACAGGCTCTGCACTATCTTGCGTACTTTATTGCATCTGTGATCATAGTAGGCCAGTAATAGCCCATTCTTCTGATACGATCCTGTAGCTTAGGCCCGGGTTGATGTGCTCCGTATACGCCGTCATGAGCTTCACGGATGATCCGCTGTGCCTCATCATCTGAGAGACATCTTAATAGCAGTCCGTCGTAGGTATGGATGCCTCGAAATAGAAGCGTAATGATCATCTTTTGACGGATACTGCTTCTTTAGGGTCCTCCGGCAAGATTTTGTATGCTACGAAATCTATAAAAGGACTTCTCTAGTCTCTTCTGGGAGGATCTGTGTTCACAGCGTAGCTATATTCTATGTGGAAGTTGTTTTTCACACAGAATAAATCTCTGCTAAGAAGGATTACCGAATTCTGCCTTCTTATAGGAATATCTAAATCTGCAACTAGACTGGCTAGGGCATCAGATTCCAGATTCTGAGATTGGGGCACATGTTCCAGGAAGAATCCTTTGAATGTCATGGCTATCTTTACCGTTGCTCGGTGATAAGGGATGAGTTCTGGATTCCGGACTTCATATATTCCTCTGACTTGATTGACGATCAGCAGAGAATCACCGAAAGCTTCCAGAGATTCGACGCCCAATTCTTTAGCGACTTGGAGCCTGATTAGTAGAGCGTTATACTCTACCATATTATTAGAACAGGGCTCGCTAAGAGAATATGCTCGGTAGATGACGAGCTTATCAGGAGTAACCAGGACAATCCCTACTCCCGACACTACATTTCCCCTGGGACCAGTTCTGGAGGCACCATCGAAGAATAGTTGCCATGCATCGCCTTCTATTGCAGAATTACACTCTACAACTTTGTCGGAAATGTCCTCGTACAGCTTGGAGGCCTCCGGGATCGGATGAGCAGCTAGGAAATCAGCCAATGCTTGGCCTTTGACGGACTTCTGAGGGACGTACACCATGCCATATAGTGTTAATAACATCGCCCAAGTCGCAAGTCGAGAATTAAGAACACTTGGCTTGTTCATTAGTACCCACAGAGGATTGACCCTGGAGATGATGTGAATGGTTTGGCCTGTGACATAGTACCGCATTTTCTGGATAGCGAACATCAGAGACAAGCATTCTTTCTCCACTGGGTTGTACCGGTGTTCGGCTCCGACCATCATCCTGCTGAGGTAGTAGATAGCCTGCTCATGGTCCATATCATTTTTCTGCGCGAGAAGAGCTCCCAGAGAATGATCTATTGCTCGAACATATAGCACGAATGGTCTTCCTATGACTGGAGGCATCAGAACTAGCGGGCTAGTAAGGTAGCGTTTGATGTCACCGAACGCTTCTTGACAGGCTTCGTCCCATACGAAGGATACACCTTTCTTCATGAGACGAGAAAAGGGCTGACATCTCCCAGAGAGGTTGGATATGAATCTCCAGATATAACCCAGACGACCTTAAAATCCTCTGAGTTCTTTCAGATTACGGGGCGGTCGCATTTCTAATATGGCCTTGACTTTATCAGGGTCCACTTGAATGCCTTTGGCGGTAATGACAAATCCCAGGAATTTGCCACTAGATACCCCCAGGAAGGACTTTGTAGGATTCATTTTGAGTTGATGTTGGCACATCAATTCAAATACTGTCTTCAAGTCTTGGATGTGATTATCCTTGAAACAGCTTTTGACAGCTACATCATCCATGTAACACTCCACTGTCCTGCACAAATGCTCATAGAATATGTTACTCATAGTCCGTTGGTACGTAGCCCCGGCGTTCTTTAATCCAAAGGGCATGACCGTATAGCAATATACCCCCAATGGTGTCCGGAAGGCAGTGTACTTCTCGTCCTCAGGATGTATCTTGATTTGGTTGTATCCTGAGAATCCGTCCATGAAAGACATACGTTCGAAACCACATTTATTATCAATCATGACGTCTGTGATGGGAAGAGAAAACTCATCCTTGGGGCAGGCTGTATTCAAATCTCGGTAATCGATGCAGACACGTACTTTCCCATTTTTCTTCATGACCGGGACAACATTGGCGACCCAGTCGGGATGTTGTTCTTCTCGGATGAAGTCGCAGGTTATCAACTTCTTGACTTCAGCTTCAATGGCGTCCCTCATATCCGGGCGGAACCGGCGTTGGTGCTGCTTCACAGGCTTCGAATCGGGCAATATATTAAGCTTATGAGTAGCCACCTTTGGATCAAGGCCTGGCATATCCTCGTAATTCCACGCAAAGACGTCGATATATTCTTTAATCAACTGGATAACTTCTTCCTTTTCTGCTTCGAAAAGATTATTACTGATAAATATCGGCTTTGGCGAAAGTTTATCCCCAACGTCAATTTGGATAACTTTATCTTCAGTGGGAGGTTCTCTCTGCTCGAAGCGGAACTCCCATTGTGTATCCATTTGCTGAGCCCAAGCGTCATTCTCAAACAGTTCAGATTCCTGTTCGTTTGCTTCGAAGGGATCCGTCACTACCATATTTACTGATAATGTTCGTTCGAGAGCATGAGATGAGTCGGAGGGTGCTGAGCCGTTTTGAGAAGAGGAAAAGATATCCTCGTTTGACTCAGAAGTTGCAAGGGGGTGGTATACCCTAACCCGAAACGAGTTTGTTGATAGTAGGGATCGTCGTGCAGCGGCATTCGTCTGCCTTTCCCGTAGTTGAGACCTGGTTCCTGCTTCAAGTTATAACCCATACTTTGCATGATCTTCAAAGCTTGCGGGCTGTATCTGTGAACCTGCATTTTACCAACGTCGTCGTCGAGAGAATCCTCTTGTACAGTCGGTCCATTGCGCATGCGGCCGAAGACTATTGAATGCTGACTGCTGCAAGTGGGTGGGACAATGAAGATAGAATCCTCATGCGGTCCATATATCGTGGTGACATTGGATGATGATGCCACTTCCCACATATACGAATGATAGGAATCTATAGCTTCCAAGAATTTTTACGCTATAGGTTCTATATCGTCATGGGGAGAGGATTCCTGGTTCGGAATTTGAGCGTCGATATACTGGAAAAGAGAATATTTATTATCATCTGAAACTTCGTTCCCGGTTGTATTTACATCGGTCGACTGCCTGCTGTGCCGAAGGTTGATGACCAAGGATGGAGGCTTCTGGTTCAAAGTGATCACTAGAGGATCACCCCTTTTTCCTGACCTGGTTTTGTTCAGGTGGATCGCCATAGGATCTATGGCTTTTGGACGAGTAGTCCGTCCTTTCACCTTGATTGACAGCGGTTGTTCGGCAGAGGGTTCTTCTGGCTCCCGGTGGGATTCCTTCTCTGCTTCGGCTGTCACCTCTTCCGTGTAGTCTTGAGAGTATAATACGGCATCGGAGTAGTAGGATTCTACTCCTCTAAACAGGTTCAGGTCAGCAAACTCCGTTTGTATTATTCCTTGGGCGTCTACATATTTAAAGCATTGATGTAGAGTTGAAGGAACGATGTTGTGGTCGTGGATCCAAGGTCTGCCCAGCAGAATATTGTAGGACACCTCTGAATCAATGACATAACATGTGGCCACTGATCTGAGGTTGCCGATCTGGATCCTCAGACGAATTTTCCCCAACGGCTTACTCTTTCTGGCGTTGAAACCCACGATTGTAGTGGTGGTGTAGGCCAATTCGCTGGTAGGAATCCTCAGCAGTCTAAGCAGACTATGGAGAATGATGCTGATTGATGATCCCAGATCTATGTGAATCCGGTCGACCTTCATGGAACCGACGTACCCGGTGTGATAGAGGGGCCTGTCATGCCTGTTATGTTTTAACAGCATGTCATCTTGAGTGAAAGTGATATTCGGGACCACCTCCATCACACTGTGGCATTGAGGACACGCCACTAGTTCTTTGTCAGGGGACTTGAGCTGGGTCAAGTATGCATCTGCCTGCATCAGTGCTTCGCTCAGGGCTTGACGAGTGTCTTGAGAGAGCCTGAGTAGTTCAAAGATAGACAACCTGGCTGGTGTATTAGCCAATTAGGCTAGGATGTCGAAGTTGTACGGCTTCTCTAAACCTTTGTTTTGAATATTTTTCACAGGTTTGTCGAAACGTACTTCCTTTTGCTTCCCTTTGTCCGCCGAAGTTGGTCTCGAAGGACCGGCCCCTGGTACGGCAGGCTCATGAAGATGGAGACATCCTACTGGGGGATCTTTGGTGGACCTATCATTTGTTGTGCACGAAAGTGCAAATAATAGGCTTGGGACAAGCCCTGCCAGAGGTAATATGGATGTGGCAGTTTTATGGACTCAACACCACTGGCGTACTTAGAGTTAAGTACGAGTGTTAAGTTGAGATGACAACCGATATCAGAGGTAATATGAACATGATAATCGATAGCCAGAAACTCAGAAAGTTTGTTCAGAGGTAATATGAATATGACAAACTCTTTGGTTGTGACTCCATCAGGGATGGAGTTAAACATCTGCTCAGAGGTAATATGGACATGGCAGTTTTATGGACTCAACACTACTGGCGTACTTAGAGTTAAGTACGGGTGTTAAGTTGAGATGACAACCGATATCAGAGGTAATATGAACATGATAATTGATAGCCAGAAACTCGGAAAGTTTGTTCAGAGGTAATATGAACATGACAAACTCTTTGGTTGTGACTCCATCGGGGATGGAGTTAAACATCTGCTCAGAGGTAATATGGACATGGCAGTTTTGTGGACTCAACACCACTGGCGTACTTAGAGTTAAGTACGGGTGTTAAGTTAAGATGATAACTGATTTCAGAGGTAATATGAACATGATAATCGACAGCCAGAAACTCAGAAAGTTTGTTAAGAGGTAATATGAACATGAAAAACTCTCTGGGGTTTGAAGAAATGAAATGTTTGGACAATAATTCACTATGGAATGGTTTTTTTTCTTTGTGAGGATAGTCCTGAAGAATTCACTAGGAAATTTTAGGGACTCTTCCTCAGGTATATTCCTGAGGAGGGCAAATTGTTATTGCAATGATCATCCCTTCGTTTACAGATGCAAAGTGATAACTTTGGCGTCAATCAACTCCTGGATTTTCCTTTTCAGTACATAGCACGCTTTTGTAGGATAATGAATGTACCGATGAAAGAGACAATAATCTGGGTGATCAACTTTGCCAGCTTTCTCCGGATGTCTGATGTCGGGAAGTTGAAGCTTGTGTTCCTCCATCAACTTTTTGAAGATTTCAATGATGTCATCTTCTTTGAAGGAGTAAGTCCCTTTTGGTCTTCGGGCTCCTGATGCCTGAGTTTTACGGTCTTCCGGGAAGATCGTCGTCGTTGCATCATCTTCGGGTCTCGAGGGAATTCTTCCCCTAACTTTGGATGCTGCCCTGTTTTGTCGAGGTAGGCTACCCCCAGACATGTCGTGGCAGTTGTCCATAGAAGCTGATTTAGCAGGACCTGCCTCTGGTTGTACATGATTAGACTTTGAAGATTTGGGTTTCGTAAGAGATGCAGTATATCCCAACCCAAAACGAGCTTGTTGACGGTAAGAATTACCATGCAACGGTGTTTGTCTGCCCTTTCCATCGTTGAGGCCTTGTTTCAGCTTCAAATCATAACCCATGCTTTGTATAATTTTAAACGCTTGCGGGCTATATCTGTGGATTTGTATTCTGCCAGTTTCAGACTCGCAAAATTCTTCCAGCATGATCGGGCTACTCCGCATGCGACCGAAGACTATTGGATGTTGGTCGTCGCGAGTTGGAGGAATAATAAAGATGGAATCTTCACGTGGTCCACTATCATGACGACATTAGATATTGAAGCATCTTCCTACAAGATCTCCCCGCATTTGACAATTAGGGGAACTGAAGCCTGTTTATGACCCTCATCTTCGTGTTTCTAGATCAGATAGTCACGCAGGTCAGGAGTCTTTACAGAAGAAGAAGAAGAAGAAGAAGAAGAAGAAGAAGATGGCTTGTTCCTTCTGTTCACATCAGTGGGCATGCGGATGTTGGGAGCCCTAGTTTTCCATGTGCCTCATATATACAACAGGTTGGCCATCTGGGTAGCGGATAATCCCCGAGGAGGGTGTCTTTTCATGAATTGAGCCTTCTTTACGCTGAGGGGCTTCTCCTGGCGTAATTTGGAGCTCTGCTCTGGTTGGCGTAAAGCTGAGGATGTCCTCAGTCGGCCGTCAGCCTCTCGCGTAATCCGGAGGGCTGGCAGATTCTTTCCTTGCTGATGTAAAGGCCGAAAAGTTGAGTAATCCGCCATTTGCTTTCCCTTGCGTAGATTACAGGGGTCATCTACTTTTCTGCGGAAGGCAGATGCATTTTTACGCGCGGAACGTGTTTGGAACTTCTGATTTGGCGCTAAGGCCTTGTCAAAAATTTTGTCTGTTTCGCCAGGGATGGGAGACTGATTTCTACGCGCAGAGCGCGGTGTAGGCTTCAGGACTAGCGCTGAGGCATTGTCCAAAGTTTTATCTTTTCTGCCAGGGACGGGAGACTGAATTTTACGTACAGAGCGCGGTGGATACTTCTGGGTTAGCGCTGAGGCATTGCCAGAAGTTTTGTCTGGCCTGCCAGAGACAGGCGACTGAATTTTACGTGCAAGGCGCGGAGGGAGCAATGCTACAACCTCGTTGGTCGGAGAAATCGGAGAGGTCGGAGAGTCCAAAGGAATGGTAGAGGATGTCTTGGGCATCTAGACCTTACGCAGCTTCCTGTTGTCTTGGACTGAGAGAGAATGAGAGCTACCCCCTGTTTGAAGCATGTCTTCGTAGGCAGATAGGTCGAACTGGACGACCAGTGTCTTCTTCACGGATCCCAAGGATACTGCATCATGTTGAGCAATTGCTTCCTCGTCAGAAGAGAAAGATGTCCCCAGCAGAGTCGCCATCTTGTTTCGGATAAAATATAAATGAAAGTAAAAATATGAGAAGCGACAGGGATCTTTATTTTAAAGAAAAAAAACCCCGCTCTTCTTCGTCGGTGTTTTACAAACAAGATTGTACAATTTTGATCCTATACGAGGAATGTCGAAGTACAATTTATTTAATCTGGGTAAATATTGCTATGGGTGTCTGATCTGCAGTCGATCACTTTAGCCCTTGGACCACACGATGATGAAGAAGTGCCGTAGAAGACAGAAAACAGCTTCGAAGGTTGCTAAAGAGGGTGGATGCTCGATGCCAAATTCGTCGCTCCCTTCTCTTTGCCTGAGCTCTGGATTCTTCTCTCTCTCTCTCTCTCTCTCGACCATTTTCTCTCCTCCCGATTGTCGACCTTTGATCTGATACTGGATTCCTTGACCAATTTCCGATCGTTCGACCTTTAATTTTTTTCCTGTTTCTTTCCCCTTTTTCTCTGTTGATAGAGATCTCTATTTATAGAGTTTTTAGTGACAGTGACCATACAGTCGGTGTAGAAACCGAGTAGTGGAAAGTACAGCACCCTTTTATACGACAGTTTAAAATAACCAATGCCTGCATATAGATGACCTTTTGAGTGAATATGTGACGCGTGTCCAACTAAGAGACAAACGTGTATATCTGCTGCGAAGATCACGGCGTAGAAGCCACGTAGGTAGTTATCCCTTGTGTAGAAGAGGTTGGCGTAGAAGCCAATGACTGTCACCATGGCGTAGAAGCCAAGTAGGCATAGAAGCCGAGTAGGCGTAGAAGTCGAGTAGGCATAGAAGCCGAGTAGGCGTAGAAGCCGAGTGGTCATAGAGGCCGAGTGGGCATAGAAGCCGAGCAGGCGTAGAAGCCGAGTGGTCATAGAGGCCGAGCAGGCGTAGAAGCCGAGTGGTCATAGAGGCCGAGTGGGCATAGAAGCCGAGTAGGCATAGAAGCCGAGTGGTCATAGAGGCCGAGCAGGTGTAGAAGCCGAGTGGTCATAGAGGCCGAGTGGGCATAGAAGCCGAGTAGGCATAGAAACCAAGTAGGCATAGAAGCCGAGTAGGCGTAGAAGCCGAGTGGTTATAGAGGCCGAGCAGGCGTAGAAACCGAGTGGTCAAAGAGGCCGAGTGGGCGTAGAAGCCGAGTGGTCATAGAGGCCGAGCAGGCGTAGAAGCCGAGTGGTCATAGATGCCGAGTGAGCATAGAAGCCGAGCAGGCGTAGAAGCCGAGATGATGTGGACGTTTTAGCCGGAATTACGGCTCTTGGAGATATAATCAAATCTCTTGCATTAAATGCAGTGATCTGCCCCCATCCTGCGTATTAAATACAGAGGCTTGTCTTTAAAATTTGTCATTATTCTGCGCATTAAATGCAGATACGCGCCTCGAATCCTGTACGAAGAGCAACTGCTGATGTGGCGGTCTGTTTGCCTTCTGCAGAGCGTAATAAGCTCACGTCTGCCAGTATAAAACTGGGCAGCGTATCCCTTGTATGCGTAAGAGCAGTTTACGCAAGGAGAATGTCACTCGACGAAGGTTTGGTGACATCTAATCAAATCTCCTGCATTAAATGCAAAGATCCGCCATTATCCTGCGGATTAAATGCAGAGGCGTATTTTGAAGGCCTGCCACTCTTCTGCACAAAAAATACAGAGACGTGTCTTGGGAATCTGTCAGTATTCGGTGCCTTAAATGCAGAGACGTGCCTTGAGAACCTGTCACCACTCTGCACATTAAATGCTGGGACATGCCTCGAGCCCTGTACGAAGAGCAGCTTTTGACGAGGTAGGCTGTTTGTCTTCTGCAGAGCGTAAACAGCTCACATCTGCTTGTGTAAAACTAGGCGGCATATTCCTTTGTATACGTAGAAGCGGTCTACGCCAAGGAAATAGCAGTAAATAACAGCCTGGGTTGCAGTGCCGCGCCATCATTATAGCCGTTGCTTGGGTAGTCGTGGAGTACTCTTTGTCAGGAGTCAGACGTCAGGTTCACTGCACGATTTGTCAGGTTTATTTCGGGGAATACGAAGCGTCCCTCGTACACTTCAATGCTGCATTAAGAGCGGATAAGTTTTGCGCCATAAAGGCGATGTAGCACCCTTTTTATGCTGAAGCAGCCTGGACATACTGCATTACGCGGATGGTCCTTGAGCTTATATTTTTTGCTGGGCCCAGCGAAAAAGCTCTGTTGCATGTTTGATGGCTCCGAGGTCCTCTGTTTATGCTGCCCTGCATTAACATGCTGTGTAGAGCTATCCAGCATATTTTTCATGCTTCTACAGAGAGGGGTTCTGAAACCACACTCTAGGCCTCAAGGCCAAGCTCCAAGGTCCAAGATTGAGAAACGGAGAAGAAGAAGAAGAAGAAGTAAGAGAGAAAGAAAGAGAAAATAAAAATAAAAGAGGGATGAAAGAAACTCATATATATACACTGGGGGATGGATGCACTTGCTGTAGGCATGGGAAGAGATGCACCAAGTAAAGGGTGCACACGGGATCTAGTCACAACTTCTCCTATCAAGTCTCAACTTTGCAAAAAATAGGTTCAGTGGTCCAAGAGTGAACACTGTCAGGTATTCATCCTACATACAGGTCCTAGTTCGGGTCTATGGTAATTGCCAAAGGGTTATTCTACTTGTCTAGGGTAGTCTCTCACAACAAAATAAAATCCAATCATAGAAATAAAATAAGTATGATATGCAAAATACCAAATACAGTCTAAGTCTAAATACCAAAATCAAGAAATATGAATTTCAATAATGAAGGTTACATATGCACGTCCCATCAATCGTGCATGTTCAACTCAAGATGAAGTTGGTCACAGGCAACCCGCTTTGCCTCAGGGACTTCTAGCAACTCAAAATGATCATCTAGTTTGGTCAGACAATCTAAAGCGAAAGGTGGTTCGTCGGTCCTCCAGAATGATGTGTTACAAACCTTCTTGAATTCGGCGATGTCGAAGGCAGGGCTCTTCTCCTTAGTTGGCTGGGGCTCTTCAGCTTTAACATCTGAAAGCTTTATTATTTCCGCCATTGCCAAAGAGTGATTTGATGCTAAGGTCTGCACAATCTATTACAGGGTATCTATCTGCTTCTGCTAGACCTAGAACTGGGCTTCAAATCGCTGCTCGAACTTGCTTTGACGTTCCTTTGCCCACTTTTAGCTCTCTCAAATTGAGCCTCGTCTCTCTGCTGTTACGCCTCTATCATGCACATAATCCGCTCAATCAGTCGACAAAGGGTGCAACCTTCCATCCTCCAAAACTTGTCGAGGTATCGGAACTGCTCTCTTATGCCATTCCTTCAAAAAAGAGTAACTTATGTTAGTCTCATAAAGTATTATGGACTTATTGCATAGAATGTCTCATTTTGACCATATGAATCAAGATTTTGACTAGGAGGGGCAAGGTCGAGGGTCCAAAGAACTGAAGTCGTGCTCTGATACCAAAATATCATGTCCCGATTCCGTAGAATCGAAAGTTATTCCCCGGGCATGATGTCGTGCGAGCCTAATTTGCGCTCACACAAGACATAATTATTTGGTTTTTGTGTATCATAAGTTACATAGAGCACACCAACAGAGTGCACAGAGAAATTGAATAATACATTGGACAGAAAGAAATATTTCTTTCATTGATAATATGCAATGATTACATAATGTTTTGTACAAGTAAAGGGTTGCCGCACAGGCTTACAACATGAACACAAAATGAAATAAACGTTCCATACATCATATCCCTTTACTAAAAACAAGATATATATAAACACCTTCTGAGAGAGTGCCAACTGCAACAAGAAGCTTCAAAAAGGTTATGCACACGAGCTTTTGGAGTTATGTAGATGAACACTGGTTGATGGATTGGATGGGCCTAGCTCCCTGCAATGTCTTCTTGGCTCACAGAACCTGTGGAGACATGGGTCAACATATTTAAAATATACTGGTGAGGGCGAGTACCTAACTCACCAAATCGACATGGTATTCATATAAAAGCAAGCAGTATTATTTTTATTTTCATTATTATTATTATTATTATGTGATCTTTCTATCTTGCCATTGGTCAATTTTATAAGCTTACGATATGAATGAAATAATATAATAATAGGTGCCACCAGATGGTAATGTTTACCTACGGTCGACTTATCCAACCTGCATAAATCTTACCATATTTCTTCCCTGTGGATTAGACATCGTTAGCACGATAGTTTAAATATATGAGGGTGTCACTTCCCATTTTCGATATACGTATTTGGAACATATTTTTATTTTAGCATGGTTGGAGGTCCATGGAGACTAGACCCATTCTTTGGTTTAACCTGGTTTATGGTTCATTTTGCAGGTTGGTTCAAGTCATGAGAATCATTGGTTTAACCCTCAACCCTACCATATATAAATCAACCCCTCCTTCTCTCTCTCCATTACTTCATTTTCTTTCTCTCTCTTGTGTTTTCTCTCCCATTTCCATAGGCAAGTACACATTGCATGAGAAATAGAGAAACCCTCCATATTAATTGAATATTATGTTTTTTGCATAACTTTAGACACTTTTAGAACTTGACATTTTCGAATTTGCTGGATGGATTAGTGTAGATCTACATTTCTAACTTAGGTTTTTTATAGGCTTCATGAGTTTTTCTTGGTTTTAATATATCTAACATGTATTTTGAAAACCAGGTTTTGCTATATGACAGAGCTTTCAATTTCAAGTATTTTGGCTTTTGGTTCACTTGATTTGAATTTAAAATAAGGATTTTATGGTCAAAACAAATTTTTAGTTTTTGGGGTTTCCGCCATAGCCGAATTATTGTTGGAGAAGATGAAGTGCTCATGCGGGCAGCATCATATGCGGCAGAGAGTGCTATATGGCCTGAGTACTATGCGGCCTGAACTCTGTGCCGCATATACTGACAAGTATGCGTCCATCTTGTTGGACGCATGACTGCTTATTTCACACAAGTGTCCTTGAGATTTTTGTGTTTTAACTCGTTGAACGAATGAGAAATTCGCTTAAGTCCAAGAGGCAATTCATGCAGCATGATTCATATGCGACAAACAGAGGATGCGGCCACCTTTCGTGGACGCATGACTCTGAACCTTTGGCACATATTTCTATGACTTTGTCATTTCTCTCTGACATACTTTATTTCATTATCACATCATTCACTCTATGTCACATTATTGACACTTCATTAATTGGCCGTCACTTCAACACTTGTCCCAAGGAGTAGACTTAACCCTGAGCATGCGACCCTGACTTCATATACGACCAAGTGGTCCATGCGGCCCAGACTTCATATGCGGCCAGGATTTCCCCTGCGGCCTAAAGACATATACGGCCAAGACTTCATATGCGGCGTTGATTATTTGATTAAATATTTCCTTTTTCTTTTATGATTTATAATTGAGTTAATTTTAGTGTTATAATTCTAAAAAAGAATAGATTTATTAACCAGACCTCATGCCAGACATGACCATGAGCTAAGGTTGACTATGAACATGGCATAAGTTGAACTGAGATTTTAGTATTAACCAGATTAAGTGGATAGTGACTAATCGGCTATGTGCATGACATAAGCTTCGTATTACAATATGATCTTGATTCATGTGATCCAATGTATAATTGGTAATTAGACTCGAATACTGTATCTGTGCTGATACAAATTATTGCCTGAAAGTGTATATGATCGGATATGGTGCGACATACCGTATCACGTGTTAAATAATTTATATTTGGATTGTGCATCGAGAATGCCTCCAAATATCCTGAATGTGTAATATTATATATATTATTTCCCCAGCATGGGCATAATAAGCGAGTCAACTACCAAAGTGTGGCTAGGATATTGATTGAATGTTGCATACACGCTCGGGTGAATCTAGATTGAACTTCCATGGATTCGTATCTAGCATGCTCGTACTTTGTACGATATCTTAAGGAAAATTCTCATGTGACCACACCTTGAGATTTCAGACACAATATAGGAATAATTAGGTAACTAAAAGTGATAGAAATATTTGGAGGGAATGGTATCCCGAGATCATGCCAACGAACCTTTCCACCGAGATTCAATCTAAGTGCGCTGTGGGCTAGCCACCACAGATACTGTATATCATCTACCTTAGTGGAGTGCAGTATCTGACATTTTATAAATATACCGGTCTACTATTTCACTATAGTAGCATTGGAACTGCTAATACCGTATTTTTAGCGCGGTTGCCCTACGGGGGACTGGTGCATCCTGCAAGTGCCTATATATTCCATATTTGGTTCGGTTAGCTCATGTTCGACACTAGCGTGATCTGAGGATACCTATTATGCATTATTTTTTAGATAACCTTAGACTCCATAAAATAGCAAGTCGTACTAGTGATTGGCCGATATAAGAAAATAGACTTGGTTGTGATTGTATTATTCAGTTAGTAGCCTAGGGAAATAGAATATCATAGTATGGTGGTTCAACCATTTTTCTTGTTTGGTTGTAATGTTGGGCCTTTGCACTAAGATATGCCATGGACTAAGTTACAAAACTGAACCTATGTATTATTATATAATTACTTCTTGGGTTTTTGTTTCTTCATTCGTGCTTCATTTGTGGTATTTGCTATTTGGGGTCTAACCCCACAGGTTTTGCATGACCAGGTTTCGAGACAACACCCGAGGATCCAACATACTATTCCCCAACTCATGGCGCATACCAGGAACATGGTCGCAGAGGATAACGAGTGAGTTTTCTTCTTCCATGCTCGTCGTTGTACATTTACTTCTTTGGGCGTTTAGCCACCGACACTTGTTAGCCAGCACGTCTGGACATTAGTCTCCTTACATAATTATATTAAATCAGACTACAGTTGATCACTGTCATGTACTTTTGATACTCTGCCAGCTTCTTATTTTGCATAGCTGGTCTTTGGAATATTTTAAGAAAGCGTTTGGGACGCCTTATTGCTTTATCATATATGCTCTATTGTTACTTTTTCTTGTTTGAATGATTGAGACATAGAAGTTCTTGACTATAGGAGACTTTATTTTAGCATGCACCCCCTTGTCAGCCTTGATAGTTGTACGACGTATAGTACCTTGTACGGGATAACTGGCCATGTCCGTCTCCATATTCCGGTACTGGGGCATGACAAGGTTTTAGTGGCGGCACATGCAGGTCTATTCTTCAGACTTGTAGGGTATCATGGTCATAGGAGTCTCAATCAAATATGATCCTTCTTGAAATTCTGAATTCATCATCTTCGATACTCAGCTTAAAATTTTCTAGATTGATTGCTTCATTTTTCCTTCTCCTCCTATACTTGATTGTTTCTTGTGCTCTTCTTAGGGCTTCTCATTTTCCCCAATGCTGCAGCAACAAGAGAGACAGAATTGCCAGTAGAACAAGATCCTGTAGAACCCCAGCCAAGAATTCAAGTTGAGCCCACGATAAATAGGACAGAACAGCAGGCTCCCGGTGTTCCCGTACCTCCCACGATGCCGGCAATACTGGATACCCCGGCCTTGCTAGTGATTATCTGTGGATTATTGGCTACCCAACAACACCAGATGGTGGTGCAACAACAACAACTATAGCAACATCAGCATCAACAGCTTTAGCAGTAGGAACAAAATGTGCTGTTGAACCAAGGGTTACAGACGGCCCTAAAACGAGGCAGAAGAATAGATTCTAGGGCATCTGTTAGATTTTGCAGACAGAACCCTAGATATTCTAATGACACAGAGGACACAATCATGGCAGATAATTGGCTCCATGATATTAAGACCATTCTAGCAACAGCTAAATTTTGGCCGAGGAACAGGTTGACCTGGTTCGCCTACAACTCCAAGATATAGTAAGGGATTGGTGGACCACGATGGAGGTAGGATTGAGACATCCTATTTTATGGAATGATTTTAGGATCCGGTTTAGGGCGAAGTACTTTGGGATTGTGGCTCACTGTGAGTTGCTACAGAGGTTCATTAACCTCAAGAAAGTTGGAAGGACAATAGACGGTTACGCAACAGAGTTTTATCGACTAAGCAGGTTTGCTCCAACTATGGTGGCAACAGAGTTAGAGAGAGCAATGAGGTTCCAGCAGAGACTTCACTTATAAATATTAGACATGGTAGAGGTACATGACTACCAGACTTTTGAGGTAGTATTGATAGCTGCCAAGAGGGTTGAGCTTACTTCTCAAAGTATGGCATCAAGAAGAGTAGATCGGAAGAGGCCTCATAGACAGAGCAATGAGGGAGGACCAGTACCACGAATGTCAGCACCATCCCCTGGAATTCGTATCCATGACATGACACAAAGGAGGCCAGTGACCTCGACAATGAGGGTACCAACTCGGTAGCAGCAGCCGATGCAGCAACACCAGCAGCAACAACAGTGACGGGGAGCATCGACTGGTTGTACCTATTGTGGCAAATAAGGTCAAACTCGGGATATTTGTCGGGCAGCTAACAGATTATATATGCTTGAGAAGTAGGAGCCCAGATCACAAGATTACCATATGTCCATTAATATAGAGTCTAGGAGGGCCAGTACAACAGTTTCCTGCATTGCCAGCTCCAAGGGCAGTGTAGCAAGGAGGACCAGCAGCAACAGTACGGCCCTTAGCTCAGCGTCCGTTGCTGTCACTCCCCAGTCCCAAAATACGTAGGACTAGGAATACGTAAGCATGCCAGCCGTATGTACATGGCAACTCCAATATATGGATACCATAATACACACGTACGCTGTATTATGAATATTAACTCACATATGGTATATATATTGTCACAGGGCATAACTAAATCTCATCCACAGAATCAAATAGAAATAAATAACCAATCTACTATATAACTGAATCTCAATATGAAGTATCAGAGAATGAAAGTCGGGTGGAAACAATGTCACGCCCCAGTCCCAAAATACGTAGGACTAGGAATACGTAACACGCCAGCCGTATGTATACGAACTCCAATATATGGAAATCATATACACACGTACGCTGTACATGAATATCCAATCCACAGTGGTAATATATGTCACAACAAGTCACACGCAATTCTATATCTCATCCACAGCACAAATAATAGAATAATAGAAATCAATAACTGAATATCAAAGAAGCAGTCTCAAATAGTAATCTCAAAGTGTGATAGTCGGGTGGAAACAAATCCACTGCAAATCGACTATAATAAACTACTAAAGAGAGAAGAGAATAAACTCTAATATAAGAATAAATGTCTCAAAAAGAATAGCAACTAAAATCTCTAAACAGCTGCAATGAATCACATATAATCAGAAGGTAAGATCGCCTCCGACTGATAGGTAGCGTCAGGTCCAGGTCCATACTCCTGCGGGTACTCCTGCTCACCTATATCTGGAAGGGACCAGGTCCTCAGAGGGACGTAACAAGATACAAAAAGCACATGCCAATAAAGTACTGAAAGTAAACATCCATGGGGTTGCCTAACCGTCTAAGTGAATGCAGTTAAGAACATCTTTCCCCACAAGTGAGCTATCTGGCTGAAAACTGGGATTTGGCATGGTTCTCTTTTGGAGATCCAGGGGCCCAAAGGCACGTCGTCTTTTGAACGGCGGAGGCCCGCCAATGTACATAATATATAAATATGGGTCATCATCGCCCGTATCTCCAGTGGAGAATCCGGGTGTACAGGAGAAAAGTGTAAAGGAGCTCAAATACGGTACTTGTTGTTCTCCCCACCCAATGCTCTAAGCATGTCATATCCATGATACGATAAACCTCTAATAACCGCCAAGTCTACTAGCATACAAAGTTTCTATTGGCAGTTATTCCTATCCGTCGCACGACCAATACGTACCAGTGGCCAGCCGAGTACGCAAGTCCGTGTCCTACATGTGACTCACACTCGTGTAAGAATAGTGTCATGGCCAATGAAACATAAATGCCTCATGAAAATGGGGTAGTCTCATAAAGTAGGTCCAATGCATATATATAAATAAAAATATAGTACGACGACACCGTCGTTGCACCCAAGTTTTCTTGGACGCGCAGTTTATATAGCAGTTAAAATAAATGAACTAAATAAATAAAAAATAAACATGCATGCCTCATATGGAATATAAATATAGTACAATGGCAAGGTATACTTGCCTGGCAAAAAATTTGTAAAGTGTACACGCCCAAATATCAAGGACACAGAACCTGGAACTAAGGACTCCGAACAAACGTCTCCGGATGCTGAAATAAACATCACCAACGTTTCCGAAATGAGCAAAATAACTAAAAAGCACATCCCTTTCGTCCAATTTGGACACAGGGGCAAAACGGTAATTTCGGGCAAAAGTGGGGTCCACGGGTGGCCCACTTTGCACCAAAAAGCGTGCCGAAGGTAACAGTCTCTAAATGGGACAAACTATAGGTCAAAAAACTCTAAATGTCAATACGAACCCAACGGTATGTCCAAATGTGGTTTCCGATGAGCCGAACACAATTTTGTCCAAAAAGTCAACTGTAGGGCCCGCCAATTGGCGATTTGGTCAACCATCTCAGAATTACGTGAAAATTGGGTCACATGACCAGCACGTTACCACGAGTCCAATGGTGCAAGTTTCGTCACAATCTGACAAGCGTGCACAAAATACGTGCGAGTTCCACAAAAGTTGCGACACGGGGTGTGTCCGCGGATACGGCCTGATTCCGGCGCGCACACGCGGCCGAATCAGTCCCCATGAATTTTCACATGTCCGGTTACGCTGCGTGCACCATTCGGTACACTTGGTACACGGCGGGGCGGTCCCGTTTGGCGGGGCACGCTCCGTTTTCCAACTTTTGGAAATCTGGAAAAAGTGGGTGCGCGCAGTTTTATGACGAATTTAACTATGTCCACAGCAACTAATAGCATAGGGTTATTAACAGAAAATAAACTAGGTCAAGTGTTCTACATGTATCAAAAAGAATCACCGAATTCGGATCTCTGTGGTGGGAGATACGAACTCGGCAATATGGGTGATCACCGCAGTTTTCTGCGATTCCAGAATAGGGTCTGCTCGCGCCCACTTTGGACGCTATTTTTTGCCTAGGGGTACACGTTTTCCGAGGTTGGCTATAATACAGATATGGAAGAGGGTTAAGGGGTGAGTATACCGGTGAAGGCGGAACGGCGTTTGGTTGAGCGAATCGACGGGAAACAATTCCGGAGCGAAGGTGCCTCGTGTGGGAATCTGCAGTACGCGAGGTCGGAGTCGTCAGGATGGTTTGGATGGCTTGGCGGGGCTTCTCTGGCTACGGTTGTCACGACCCGTACCCGGTGTAAGGATACTAGTCGGAAACAACGCCCAGCCTACGCCGCAGAATCGACGGTAGAACGCTGTCTAGATAGTCTATCTAAAGTAATGAACCACCAATAATGATAGAATACTCAATCACAGAACTAAGATAGAATGAGCACGAAATAGATAAGAATAGAATAGTCATCATACAACTCATAAGTTTAAAATAATACATCAATGAGTCTGAAGAGTAACAAAATAAGCTGGAGATAAATCCAGTACAAAAGAATACTATCATACTACAAAGCTACACTCCAGGGTCAACTGTCTCAGTTGGGATAAGTCCCTCTTGAGCCAGGGTCTCTGAATCTAAACCCACAACATCCTGCGGTCCATAATAGGTAGGGTACTCCTCAGTGTCATCTGGAAAAATATATCCAGTCAGGAAAGGAGCAGAGTACATCTCTAACAGCAGTTCTAATCCATGATAAAAACTATGTAACAGTAAATAGCTATGGATAAACAAGATGCACAATAGATACAAGAGATATATAGACAATAAGTAAATACTGGAAAGAAATACAATAATGAACAATATGCCAATGAAACAAAAATACTAATGACTAAGTGTGTGAGTATTAGCTTAACATGTGATCGGCTTGGGCAAGATACAATGCGGCCTGGCTAATCATATGTGCGGTGCATGATCAACACTATTCGCTTACCAATACTTTATTTAATAGGGATTTGATCACATATCTATACTAATACTCCCCACCCCCAACTGGTATAATTGATCCAACCACGGTATGCTATGGCACTAGATTCCCCAAGAAGAGAGCGACTCCTCCCGAAAATCGGTGTCTGTACATGTACAAGATAACCAATAAAACAAACCTTGTACCATATATACCATATACCAAGGAATAACATCTCATGACGAGATCCGGATATACCAATTCGTGTAACCATAGTGTCAAGAGAAACATGTATATCTACACTAGATACAACGAACATAGAGGATATCATAAATGAGAAACTATCAGAGAATATACTCGCCTGAAGTCCAATAAAAAGTCTCACAGATGTCTGACTCGGTGCCTCGAAGACCTAGATATGGAATACCACATTAAAACAAGGTCCCGGAAAGAGAACAAGTCAAACTAGTCAACTTCTAGGTCAATAAATCAATTCTAAGTTAAAAGTCAACTATGGTCAACTCTAAAGTCAACTAAAGTCAAACATGGTCAAACCAAGGTCAACCTCACAAGACATCTATATAAATAATATAGAAATAAAAATACAACAATTTAGGAATCAAGGTCTTGATCCCAATTGGTACCCACACAAAGTATACTTAAGATACAATATAATACACTCTAATATAAATTATATACAAACCAATATTTATGCAAATAATATAATATATTACTACTAGTATTATACCTCACAAAAGCACATATATATATATATATATAATAATAATATATAATATATAAATTAAATCTGCCCAATCGTCACTGAAAACAGTGAGCTAAAATACAATTTAAATAAAATAGGCTTATAGTGACAGTCTTGACTGTCACAGAAAATCTGTCGCAGAATGCTGAATAATAAACCCACTGCTGACTCGGATTGATGACAGTTCAAACTGTCACAGAAACTGTCGCGGAAACTGCTGCTTAATAAACCCGTCCACTGCATTTAATGACAGAACTGTCATTAAATACCCTATTAATGCTACAGCGGCTGCTGTTTTAATGACAGGATTCTGTCATTAAATGCCCTGTCGCCAAAGCTATATATATATAATCTATATATTAATAACTATAAATCAATATAAATAAATATATATATATACATATATAAAACAATATATATATATATATATATATATAAAACAATTAATATAAATATATACACTTAAACTTACACAATTAAATACTAATAGTTACAAAACACATTGCACATATTAATGTACATATTTTAACATGGCTAGAAGCACACATAAAAATACATTCATTAATATACAAATAATTACATAATAATTATAAATAATATAATTACACATTTAAACACATAAATATATTTTATAAAACATTTATGTATAAATTATTTTATTAACATAAGTACATATATAATTGCAAGCAAGAAGCTACATATATATATATTTATACATCACATTAGAACATATAGAAATATATAGATCTATGCTACAATAAATACCATAATAAATATACTAAAATAATATATAATATCTATATATATTTACTAATTATAAATAAAGAATTTAAAGCATAAATAATTAGATCTACACATAAACACACCAAATTGGAAAGTTTCACACCGTATCCCACTAGATTTAGGATACGCATGTGACACGAGTCCAACACACAACCAAATATACCCCGAAGGACACAAACAAGTCATAAATAATATTTATGAATAAATCAAAGTGTCAAAAGTAGATCTATGTGTCCGTGTCAAAATACGACATGTACAAAGCCCCGTGTCGGAGGGAAACCCCCAAAATGACACGTATCACCAAATAGTTGGGATATGAACCACATGTACCCAAATATGGATATGACACAAGTCCCAAACACATAAGCACATGCCCAATTGATCTATTGGATCAATTGACACACACAACAAAATGTAAATTCGGAATTCCAACAAAATTGACACAAAAAGCACCATAACTTTCTCCATGGGTCTCCTATGCACACAAAACAAAGTCCTATGGGTAGTACATACATATGGGTTGATTTTACATGATTAAATCTCAGATTTAGAAGCTATTTTAATGGGAAAAACTAAATTATACCTATTGGAAGATGGATTCCCAATGAAACCTCCAATTGAGATGAACTTGCTTCCAAATTGTAGATCCTTGCTCCTCTTTGTAGATCCTTGCTTCCTCCTTCTAGATCCTTGCTTCTCAATTTCTAATGGGAATTGGAAAGAATTTGGAATGAATTTGGTGGAGAATTGGAATAGGAATGGAGGGAATTTGGGAGTGGGAAATTCTAGATCTAGATTTGGAATGAGAATGAGAGGAGAGAGAAATTTCCCCCCCTCTAATATAGGCCGGCCATGCCCCCTTCCCCAAGCAATTATAAAATGTCCAATGTACCCCTTGGGGCCTCTCATGAAGAAATAATTAAGGAAGGAAGCTTCTAGTCTAATCATTTAATTAATTTAATCCATCTCCTTAACCATGGGCTTTCTAAATGGGCCAAGTCTAACTATTTAATTCATGTTGGTCCATGGGTCCAAACTAAACTAGTTGGGTCTACTAAAATAAGTCCAAAATAATTAAATAACATCCAACAACAATTAAATAATACAACAAAAATTATTTACCATACACAATATTTATTTAAATAGGAAATTACTAAAATACCCTTTTTCCTAAAATGTGGTAGTGACAAGTCTACCCTCCTTAAAATAATTTCGTCCTCGAAATTTAAAGATGAAAACTACCCCCAAAAAATCACAGAACAGAACTAAAGAATCACAATTAACTAATGAACAGAACATAACTAGAAAATAACATACCTCAAGGTACAAACAAATATGGATAACGCTCTCGCATGTCATCCTCTCTCTCCCAGGTAGACTCCCCCAGAGAGTGATGCCTCCATGCGACGTGTACCAAAGGAATAGTCTGGTTCCTCAGCACCTTCTCTCTCTGATCCAGAATCTCAACTGGCTGCTCTGGATAGCTAAGAGTAGGGCCCACCTCTATCTCTGAGTGATCCAATACATGACTAGGATCTGCCACGTATCGTCTCAACTGCGACACATGAAACACGTTGTGCACTCCCTCCAATGCAGGTGGCAAGTCTAGTCTATAAGCAACTGCACCGACCCTCTCTAGAATAGTGAAAGGTCCGATGAATCGCGGACTAAGCTTTCCGCCTCCACCGAAGCGAATCGTGCCTCGTGTCGGAGAAATCCTCAGAAACACTAAACCACCCACCTAGAATAAAACAACATCTTAAGAACTTAATCTATAACAAACAAGAACAAGCACAAACAAAATCTAAACTATACCTCGAACTCCAAAGGTCTCTGATGGCTATCGGCCCAATGCCGCTGTCTGTCCTGCGCCACTCAAAGTCTGTCTCTGATCAATTGAACCTTCTCTGCTGCATCCACAACCATCTCTGGCCCAAGCAAAACTCTCTCTCCAACATCATCCCAAGACAAAGGAGTACGACACCTGCGACCATATAGAGCTTCAAAAGGTGACATCTCTATACTGGCCTGGTAACTATTGTTGTAAGCAAACTCTACCAAATGAAGATGGTCCTCCCAAGAACCGCCAAAATCTAGTACACAAGTGCGCAACATATCCTCGAGAGTTTGGATAGTCCTCTCTGACTGCCCATTTGTCTGGGGATGATATGCAGTACTGAACTTGAGTTGAGTGCCCAAACTCTCCTGCAAACTCCTCCAGAAATGAGAAGTGAAACGACTATCCCGATCTGAGACTATGCTGACGGGAACTCCATGTATCCTAACGATCTGCCTCACATACATCTCTGCCAGCTTCTCCGTAGACAAACCCACCTTGAAAGGCAAAAAGTGGGCCGACTTGGTCAACCTATCAACAATGACCCAAATCGCGTCTTTCCCTCCTGGAGATCGTGGAAGTCCGGACACAAAATCCATGGTAATGTGTTCCCACTTTCACTCTGGAATGGGTAACGGCTGAAGTAACCCTCCTGGCCTCTGCCTCTCGGCTTTCACCTGCTGGCACACTAAGCATCTGGATACAATCTGTGCCACTTCCCTCTTCATGCCATACCACCACACACTCTCTCGCATATCCCGATACATCTTGTTAGCACCTGGATGTATGGAATACTGAGAGCGATGCGCTTCCTGCAACACCTCCTCACGCAACTCCCCACTAGGCACACACAATCTAACTCCATGCCTCAAGGATCCATCCTCTGAAATAGTAAAATCATCCTCCAATCCTGCTCTTACCTGAGCTCTAATACTCCTCAAAGATACATCATTATACTGTGCTGCCTTGATCCTGTCCATCAAATCTGAGTGTATCTGCAATCCCCATATCTGCATAGCACACCCAGGAACAATCACCTCAATGCCCAAGCTCTCCAAGTCCTCCAACAAATATCAATCCTGTGTTAAGAACATAGCTACCGGATACCTGCTCAAAGCATCGGCAACTACATTGGCTTTCCCAGGATGATATTGCAAAGAGATATCAAAATCCTTTATCAGTTCCAACCACCGACGCTGCCTCATGTTTAACTCCTTCTGCGTGAAAACGTACTTCAAGCTTTTGTGGTCTGTGAAGATCTCCACACGCTCTCCGTACAAATAATATTTTCACAACTTCAGAGCGAAGATGACGGCTGCCAACTCCAAATCATGGGTAGGATAGTTCTTTTCATGAGGACGCAATTGCCTGGATGCATAGGCAATCATTTCCCATGCTGCTAAAGAACACAACCTAAACCCTTTCCCGATGCATCACTATAAATAGTGAAACCTCCGGACCCTGATGGCAACGTCAAAATAGGAGCAGACGTCAACCTCTTCTTCAACTCTTCAAAAGCAACCTGGCAATCCTCCGTCCAAACAAACTCCACAACCTTTCTTGTGAGTCTGGTCATCGGCTCGGCAATCCTCGAAAAATATTGCACAAACTTCCTGTAATAGCCTGCCAATCCCAAGAAACTCCTGATCTCTGCTACCGAACTCGGAGTCTTCCAAGATTCCACTGCTGAAATCTTCTTCGAATCCACTGAAATACCATCACCAGTCACAACATGCCCCAAGAATTTTACCTTGTCCAAGAAAAACTCACATTTGGATAACTTTCCATACAACTTCTCATTCCTCAGCACATCCAACACAATCCTCAAATGCTCCCCATGCTCCTCCGGTGTCCTCGAGTATATGAGTATGTCGTCGATGAATACCACCACGAACTTGTCAAGGTACTGGTGGAACACCTTGTTCATCAAGTTCATAAATACCGCCGGTGCATTAGTCAAACCAAACGACATCACCATAAACTCGAACTGACCATACCGAGTTCTAAAAGCAGTCTTCGGTATGTCCTCCGGCTTCACCTTCACCTGATGGTAGCCTGATCTCAAATCTATCTTAGAAAATACCTTCGCACCACTCAACTGATCAAACAGATCATCAATCCGTGGCAAAGGATACTTATTCTTGATAGTGAGATTATTCAAAGCCCTATAATCAATGCACATACGCACCGATCCATCCTTCTTCGATACAAACAATACCGGGGCTCCCCATGGTGAAGAACTCGATCTGATAAACCTCTTATCCTGCAATTCGTCCACCTGCTTCTTCAACTCGACCAGCTCGCTGTTGTTTACTCTATAAATATGATGTGAAATTGGTTCTGCACCTGGCACCAAGTCTATAGAAAATTCAATATCTCGATCAGGTGGCAATCCTGGCAATTCCTCAGGAAACACATCCAAGAATTCTGCTATCAACGGATGCGGCAACTCCTTGTCTTCCACCATAGCTCCACAAATAATGCCTTCTCCCTGCTCCGCAGCTCCTCTAGCAAACTCGAACTCTGGCTCTTCTGGCGAACCAAACAAAACTCTACCTCCTCTACAGTCTATGCTAGCACGGTGCCTACTCAACCAATCCATCCCAAGTACAATATCGTAGCTCGGAAGTGGCATTACAAGTAGACACACACTCAACTCTCAGCCTCCCAGAGTAACTCTCCGATCCTTGCAAATATCATTAACTAGGATAATGCCTCCCCCGGTCATGATCTTGCAAGTCCTAAGCAAAGACTCAGCTACCAAACCATGCTTCAGAGCAAAAGAAATAGATACAAAACTATGGAAAGCACCACTATCAAATAAAGCTAAAGCTGGAATGGAATCAAGAAGAATAGAACCTGCGATGACATCTCCGGTGGGTTCCTCCTCTTCGACGGTCATAGCAAACGCTCATCGCTATCGAGCACCTTCCTGCTGTTGATGCTGGACAAAACGCTGTTGCTGTGTCGGAAGCGGTCCCCTCGGCTGTGCTGTAGGTGGTCTCGTCTGTGTCCTCGGAGCTGGAGCTACTCCCTGAACTGCACGACGAGGACACTCCCTTGATTGATGCCCTTCAGTACCACAATACAAACAAACTCCTAGCCTCCTCCTGCAAACTTCCCAGATGTGGCCGGGCTTCTTGTAAAAGTTGTATAGAGCATGCTGTAACTGTCTCTGCTGCTGAGGTGCCTGGTGAAAAGGCGCTCTAGCTGGAGTCTGGTTCTGCTGTGGCTGCTGGAAAGGTCTGACTGAAAATGAGGATGTTTGGCAGATACTGCACTGCCGTTGGCCCCCAGAAAAGAATCACGGTCTCTCTTGGTCTTCAAATCCAGATCCCGCTCAACCTTGCGTGCCTCCGCAAGTATCTCCGAGTATGTCTCATAAAAAGACGGAATGAGAATCTTCACTTCCCAGTTTAGACCCTCTCGGAAACGAATAGCTCGAACCTCCGGCTCTCTCACCAAGTACTCTGCAAATCGGCTCAACCTACCGAACTCTGCAGCGTATTCCTCCACAGACATGCTCCCTTGAATGAGACTCTCAAATTGTCTCCCCAAGTCAAGCCTGTCTATCCGGGCGAAAAACTTCTTCTTGAAAAGGTCCTTGAATACCTCCCAAGATTGTCCTGCATCAACTAGAACCGGCTCATTCCTGAACCAAGTGCGAGCGATGTCGAACAGTTGAAGTCCTACCGCCTCAACCTTCAGATCTTCAGAAAGACGGGATACCCTCATAAGACGCTCAATGTCCTCGAGCCAATCATCAGCATAGATGATGCCCTCCGTCCCTTTGAAAACCCTAGGCTCCAGTTTCTTGAAGTCCTGAATGTTGCCTGGCCGAAGCTGAGCAACTTGAGGAACAACCTGCTGCTGGATCGGAACTCCTCTCTCAACTACAGCACGAGCCAGCTGATGAGCACTCTCGATGCCCTACCGTAGGACGTTGGTCTGCCTCTGATGTGCCTCTGACTGAGCCCTCTGTGCCTCGAGCATCTCACGAAACAGTATAAACATCTGTGACGCCTCTGCTGGCACAGGAGGTGGAGGTGGAAGCCCCTCAGATACAGCTGGCATAGTCCTCTGAGTAGGTGGTGGACCTCCGAAAGCAGCTGACACTCCAATCACCGGAGAGGTGACTGGTGCAGGCCCTCGGGACGTCGCAGACCTCTCGGAAGCTGCTCTCCCCTGCTGTGATCTAGTCTTAGGCGGCATCCTGAGACAAAGCGAAAGAAAGAATCAATATGGCATAAGATGTAAGACATCAAGGAAAGGACAGTTTAAGGGATCAAGTATCAATGTCAAAGGAGAATAGTTGAATCAAAAGAATTTTCCTATATGTGATTGAGTATCTCAGCCTATATCCTATATCCTATCGCAGGCTCGCAGTAGTACAACTAAGTTGTCGCACTACCATGATATCACATACTTGTGAAGCTAGACCAGCATGGGCCACCACCAAAAACGTGTCACGACCCGTACCCGGTGTAAGGATACTAGTCGGAAACAACGCCCAGCCTACGCCGCAGAATCGACGGTAGAACGCTGTCTAGATAGTCTATCTAAAGTAATGAACCACCAATAATGATAGAATACTCAATCACAGAACTAAGATAGAATGAGCACGAAACAGATAAGAATAGAATAGTCATCATACAACTCATGAGTTTAAAATAATATATCAATGAGTCTGAAGAGTAACAAAATAAGCTGGAGACAAATCCACTACAAAAGAATACTATCATACTACAAAGCTATACTCCAGGGTCAACTGTCTCAGTTGGGATAAGTCCCTCTTGAGCCAGGGTCTCCGAATCTAAACCCACAACATCCTGGGGTCCATAATAGGTAGGGTACTCCTCAGTGTCATCTGGAAAAATATATCCAGTCAGGAAAGGAGCAGAGTACATCTCTAACAGCAGTTCTAATCCATGATAAAAACTATGTAACAGTAAATAGCTATGGATAAACAAGATGCACAATAGATACAAGAGATATATAGACAATAAGTAAATACTGGAAAGAAATACAATAATGAACAATATGCCAATGAAACAAAAATACTAATGACTAAGTGTGTGAGTATTAGCTTAACATGTGATTGACTTGGGCAAGATACAATACGGCCTGGCTAATCATACGTGCTGTGCATGATCAACACTATTCGCTTACCAATACTTTATTCAATAGGAATTTGATCACATATCTATACTAATACTCCCCACCCCCAACTGGTATAATAGATCCAACCACGGTATGCTATGGCACTAGATTCCCCAAGAAGAGAGCGACTCCTCCCAAAAATCGGTTTCTGTACATGTACAAGATAACCAATGAAACAATACTTGTACCATATACACCATATACCAAGGAATAATATCTCATGACGAGATCCGGATATACCAATCCGTGTAACCATAGTGTCAAGAGAAACATGTATATCTACACTAGATACAACGAACATAGAGGATATCATAAATGAGAAACTATCAGAGAATGTACTCGCCTGAAGTCCAATGAAAAGTCTCACAGATGTCTGACTCGGTGCCTCGAAGACCTAGATATGGAATACCACATTAAAACAAGGTCCCAGAAAGAGAACAAGTCAAACTAGTCAACTTCTAGGTCAATAAATTAATTCTAAGTTAAAAGTCAACTATGGTCAACTCTAAAGTCAACTAAAGTCAAATATGGTCAAACCAAGGTCAACGTCACAAGACATCTATATAAATAATATAGAAATAAAAATACAACAATTTAGGAATCAAGGTCTTGATCCCAATTGGTACCCACACAAAGTATACTTAAGATACAATATAATACACTCTAATATAAATTATATACAAACCAATATTTATGCAAATAATATAATATATTACTACTAGTATTATACCTCACAAAAGCACATATATATATACATATATATATACAATAATAATATATAATATATAAATTAAATCTGCCCAATCGTCACAGAAAACAGTGAGCTAAAATACAATTTAAATAAAACAGGCTTATAGTGACAGTCTTGACTGTCACAGAAAATCTGTCGCGGAATGCTGAATAATAAACCCACTGCTGACTCGGATTGATGACAGTTCAAACTGTCACAGAAACTGTCGCAGAAACTGCTGCTTAATAAATCCGCCAACTGCATTTAATGACAAAACTGTCATTAAATGCCCTATTAGTGCTACAGCGGCTGCTGTTTTAATGACAGGATTCTGTCATTACATGCCCTGTCGCCAAAGCTATATATATATAATCTATATATTAATAACTATAAATCAATATAAATAAATATATATATATACATATATAAAACAATATCTATATATATAAAACAATTAATATAAATATATACACTTAAACTTACACAATTAAATACTAATAGTTACAAAACACATTGCACATATTAATGTACATATTTTAACATGGCTAGAAGCACACAAAAAAAAATATTCATTAATATACAAATAATTACATAATAATTATAAATAATATAATTACACATTTAAACACATAAATATATTTTATAAAACATTTATGTATAAATTATTTTATTAACATAAGTACATATATAATTGCATGCAAGAAGCTACATATATATATATTTATACATCACATTAGAACACATAGAAATATATAGATCTATGCTACAATAAATACCATAATAAATACACTAAAATAATATATAATATCTATATATATTTACTAATTATAAATAAAGAATTTAAAGCATAAATAATTAGATCTACACATAAACACATCAAATTGAAAAGTTTCACACCGTATCCCACTAGATCTAGGATACGCATGTGACACGAGTCCAACACACAACCAAATGTATCCCGAAGGACACAAACAAGTCACAAATAATATTTATGAATAAATCAAAGTGTCAAAAGTAGATCTATGTGTCCGTGTCAAAATACGACATGTACAAAGCCCCGTGTCGGAGGAAAATCCCCAAAATGACACGTATCACCAAATAGTTGGGATACGAACCACATGTACTCAAATATGGACACGACACAAGCCCCAAACATATAAGCACATGCCCAATTGATCTATAGGATCAATTGACACACACAACAAAATGTAAATTCGAAATTCCAACAAAATTAACACAAAAAGTACCATAACTTTCTCCATGGGTCTCCTATGAACACAAAACAAAGTCCTATGGGTAGTACATACATATGGGTTGATTTTACATGATTAAATCTCAGATTTAGAAGCTATTTTAATGGAAAAAACTAAATTATACCTATTGGGAGATGGATTCCCAATAAAACCTCCAATTGAGATGAACTTGCTTCCAAATTGTAGATCCTTGCTCCTCTTTGTAGATCCTTGCTTCCTCCTTCTAGATCCTTGCTTCTCAACTTTCTAATGGTGAATTAGAAAGAATTTGGAATAAATTTGGTGGGGAATTGGAATGGGAATGGAGGGAATTTGGGAGTGGAAAATTCTAGATCTAGATTTGGAATGAGAATGAGAGGAGAGAGAAATTTCCCCCCTCTAATATAGGCCGGCCATGCCCCCTTCCCCAAGCAATTGTAAAATATCTAATGTACCCCTTGGGGCCTCTCATGAAGAAATAATTAAGGAAGAAAGCTTCTAGTCTAATCATTTAATTAATTTAATCCATCTCCTTAACCATGGGCTTTCTAAATGGGCCAAGTCTAACTATTTAATTCATGTTGGTCCATGGGTCCAAACTAAACTAGTTGGGTCCACTAAAATAAGACCAAAATAATTAAATAACATCCAACAATAATTAAATAATACAACAAAAATTATTTACCATGCACAATATTTATTTAAATAAGAAATTACTAAAATACCCTTTTTCCTAAAATGTGGTAGTGACAGCGGTGACGGCTCTAGATGAGAAGAGGGGGTCTAGATATTTAGGTTAGGGTTTTTGAGAGATAAATATATATATATATATATAATATAATAGGGAGAGAGAGGGTGTTGTTAGGTTCGGCCAAAGGGGTGTCTGGGAAACAAGTCGTTGAAGAATGGATGAAGGGTCGGGTCTGGGAACATATGTTGAAGGGGCGGGTGGTCTTAGGAAGTATTGCTAAGGGGGCGGTCAACAGCAAGTTGGCTGAAGGGAATAGGTAGTTGGCATTTGCTAAGGAATTGCTAAAGTATGTTATGTTATTATTATTACTATTATTATTATTATAGATTCTTATTTAATTCTTTAATAATACTTCTTTTACTTTCTTTTCTTTTTCTTTCTAAATATATATATATATACATATATATACTTGTGTATACATATACTCATAAGAAAATTCATGAATTAGAATAATACACACCATTAGGCTAGCAACTGCTCAAGGGGTCTCCTACATGGAATAAATTCCAAAAAATTCTTGATGGTCCCATAAATCATCTAAGTGCCCGAACACCTAAAATAAAAATTATTAAAAATCTATTTCTCCTATTTAGCCCCTAATTACTACAATTTAATTAATAATTAATAAATAAAGGGTATATACAATTTTTAGGAAGGGGGTTTTATATTCTACCCAACTTGTAAAAATTTCGTCATCGAAATTAAAATTAAGCCACGATAGAATGCAAGGATGGTATAAGATATAAATTAACAATGTAAATTCATACCTTAGTCTGCGAATAGGTTCGGAAAACGCTTGCGCATGTCGTCCTCGCGCTCCCAAGTTGATTCTCCTGGTGCGCCATGCCTCCATGCTACGCGAACCAAGGGAATGGACTGGTTCCTCAACACTTTCTCTCGACGATCAAGGATTCCCACGGGTTGCTCTTGGTATGACAAGCTCAGCCCAATGGTGATCTCTGAATGGTCGAGAACATGACTGCTGTCTGCCACATATCGTCTGAGCTGCGACACATGGAATACGTCATGTACTCCCTCCAGTGAAGGTGGTAGCGCAAGTCGATATGCCACCTCTCCAACTCTCTCGAGCACGTCAAATGGTCCAATATACCTTGGACTCAACTTGTCGTGCCCTCCGAATCGGATGGTGCCTCTGGTCGGTGATATCCTTAAGAAGACGTGATCGTCCTCTTTGAACTCCAAGGGACGACGATGAAGGTCTGCCCACTGCTTCTGCCTGTCTTGCGCTGCTCGCAAGTGTCCCTGAATATTCTTGACTGTCTCTACGGTGTTGACCACCAACTCGGGTCCCAAAATCTGACGTTCTCCCACATCACTCCAACACACAGGAGACCTACATTTTCTTCCATACAATGCTTCAAACGGAGCCATCTGAATACTCGCTTGATAGCTATTGTTGTAAGAAAACTCTACAAGATGTAGGTGGTCCTCCCATGATCCTTCGAAGTCTAACATGCAAGCCCTCAACATATCCTCCAAGGTCTGAATAGTACGCTCCGACTGCCCATCTGTCTGCCGGTGGTAAGATGTACTGAACTTCAGACGAGTACCAAGACTCTCTTGCATGCTCTTCCAAAAGTACGATGTGAAGCGCGAATCTCTGTCTGATACAATGCTGACTGGTATGTCGTGTAATCTCACGATCTGCCTCATATATAAGTCAGCTAAAGTTTCTGTAGACTGACCCACTCTAAAAGGTATAAAATGGGCTGACTTGGTGAGTCGGTCCACTATTACCCACACTGCATCTCTCCCACTTGGACTCTTAGGAAAACCCGTGACGAAGTCCATAGTGATGTGCTCCTACTTCCACTCTGGAATCGGAAGTGGTTGCAATAATCCTGCTGTCCTCTGGTGCTCCGCCTTCACTTGTTGACATACCAGACATTTAACTACAAAACGAGCTATCTCTCTCTTTATTCCATGCCACCAAAAGTGTTGTCGTAAGTCGCGATACATCTTGGTGCCTCCAGGATGAATAGAATAAATCGAACTATGAGCCTCTGCCATCAGCTCCTGTCGAATCTCTCCATTTGGAACATAAAGACGATCACCACATCGTAAGGTCCCATCCTCGTGAATGCGCAATCCTGTCTGCTCTCCGGCCTCTGTCCTTTCTTTCAGTCTCTGGAATCTGGCATCTGTAGGCAAAGCTGCCTTAATCCTCTCTACCAATGATGATTGTACTTGTAAGTTGGCTAGTGTCCCATCTGCTCTGGGTAATATCACTTCAATGCCAAGCTCTTGCAAAGTCCTCCAATAGTTCCCTCTGTGCTGTCAAGAAGTAAACTGCTGGCTTCCGGCTTAACGCGTCTGCTACCACGTTAGCCTTGCCTGGATGATAATGTAGCTCTATCTCGAAATCTTTCATCAACTCGAGCCATCGACGTTGCCTCATATTCAACTCCTTCTGCGTGAAGACGTACTTGAGGCTTTTGTGGTCTGTATAGATCTCCACTCGTTCTCCATATAAGTAATGTCTCCATAGCTTCAGAGCAAATACAACGACTGCAAGTTCCAAGTCATGAGTCGGATAATTCTTCTCATGTACTCGTAACTGCCTAGATGTATATGCAATTACCTTGCCATGCTGCATCAATACGCATCCTAAGCCTTTTCCTGATGCGTCACTGTAGATCACATAACCTCCTGATCCTGACGAAATCGTCAATACTGGTGCTGTAGTCAGTCGCTTCTTCAACTCTTCAAAGGCTGCTTGGAACTCGTCAGTCCATATAAATTCTTGATCCTTACAAGTCAAACGAGTCATAGGTGCCGCTATCCTTGAGAAGTTTTCCACAAACCGTCGGTAATATCCCGTAAGTCCAAGGAAACTCCTCACCTCTACTGCTGATTTAGGAACAGGCCATGTCTCAACTGCTGAGATCTTCTCTGGATCAACAGAAATACCATCTCCTGTAACAACATATCCAAGAAATAAAACTCTGTCCAAGAAGAATTCACATTTGCTGAGTTTAGCATATAACTGCTCTCTCCTCAAAGTCTCTAGAACAATCCGCAGATGCTCCTCGTGCTCCTCGTGGCTCTTCGAATAGACAAGTATATCATCTATGAAGACGACCACGAACTGGTCCAATTACTGGTGGAAGACTCGATTCATCAAGTCTATGAAGATCGCTGGAGCATTGGTCAAATCAAATGGCATGACCAAAAACTCGTAGTGCCCATATCTTGTTCTGAATGCGGTCTTCGGAATGTCCTGCTTTCGTACCTTCACTTGGTGATATCCCGATCTCAAATCTATCTTCGAGAATACCTTAGCTCCACTGAGTTGATCAAACAGGTCATCAATACGTGGCAATGGATATTTGTTCTTCACTGTCACTGCATTCAAGGCTCTGTAGTCAATGAACATACGCACTGACCCATCCTTCTTGGGTACAAACAACACTGGTGCTCCCCAGGGTGATACACTCGGTTGGATGAAACCTTTCTCCTCTAGCTCCTTTAACTGTGCCTTCAGCTCGTCCATCTCCTTCTTCGCTAGTCTGTAAACATGAGATGCTATAGGTGCTGCTCCGGGTGCTAGTTCAATTAAAAACTCTACGTCTCTGTCTGGGGGTAGTCCTGGCAAATCCTCTGGAAAGACGTCTAGAAATTCTGAAATAATAGGGTGATAGACAACATCGTCCATTGCGAGGTGCATACCATCAAGGATTTCTGTGGATCCTCGGACAAACTCAAGTTCAGGCTGGCCTGGTACCTTAAAAAGAATGCTTCCTCCAAAGCAATCGAAGAAAGCATGGTACTTGCTTAGCCAGTCCATTCCAAGCACAATATCAAAAGATGGCATAGGAAGGACTAAGAGTTGGGCATTCATCTCTCTGCCACGTATCACTATAGGGCCCGATCTACAAACTCGACTAACTGGTACAACTCCTCCTCCGGTAAGAATTCTAACACAACTAGATAATGGTATAGAAGCAATATTGTGTTTGGCAATAAAACTAGATGATATGAATGAGTGGGTGGCTCCCGTATCAAATAATGTCACAGCAGGAAAAGTAAAAGCAAGGGTAATACCTGCTATGACATCCACCTCATGATCCAGGTAATCTACCTCCAATGCAAAAGCTCGCCCGTTCCTCTGCGGCTGTCCATATCCGGTCCTCATATACTGCTCCTCCTGAGTGGGTAGCGGTGGTCCTCTCTGAAATCCTCCTGCTGTTGAGGGTTGAGGTGCTCCCGGTCCAGTCATCTGCTGGGCTGGCTTCGGTGCTGGAAGCGCTAGTCTCTGAACTGGTGGTGGGAGTGTCTGCTGCATTTGGCAGTCTTTCGCCATGTGCTGTCCAGAGCCACATCTCCTACACTGACCCAAGCGGGTTCGACAATCTCTCGAAATATGTCCAATCCTCCCACAATAATTACATTAGGGTTTCTCCGGAATCTGGTATGGTCCGGCTCTGTGTTGCTGATGCTGCTGTGCCAAGTGACGTCTGATAGGTCCTCCCTGTTGTGTCCCGGCTGGTCCCTGCTGTATCCTTGCTGATCCTTGTTGTGTCCTCAGCTGACCTCCTTTTTCTCTGCTAATGGTTTCCTGAAATCTGGCCTCTGTCAGTAGTTCAGCGTAAGAGACTCGGGACTGCGAGCTTGTATAATGTTGTAGCTCCTGGGTCAGTCCTCGATGAAATCTCTTAGCCTTAGCCAAGTCATTTGGTATCAAAGCAGCGCCATATTTGCTGAGTCGACTAAACTCGGCATCATACTCGTCCACGGTTCGGTTCCCTTGCTCTAAGTGAAGAAACTGATCATACAAGGTGTCCCTGACAGTGTCCGGGAAGTACTTTCCCTCAAAGCACTCCAAGAACTGCTCCCAAGTCTAGTAAGTACCCAACTGGTGCTCCATGGATTCCCACCAGTGATGAGCATTACCATCTAGAAGCGTCCGTACACCCGTCATCCATAGGTCCGTGGGTAACTGCGATGCCTCCAATAGCTTCTGCGTGTGAGTGATCCAGTTGGTAGTCTCCTCCGGGATCTCAGTGCCCTTGTACTGCCTTGCACCCATCTGAACAAAATCTTTTACTGATCTAACCCTAGCTCGAGGTACTGGAGCTAGTGCTTGGGCTGGTACAGTAGCATGTGCAGCCATCCTCCCCAGTGCTGCCAAAAATTCTTGCCTCTGCTCGGCTGCCTGCTGCCTCTGCTCGGCTGCCTGCTGCCTCTATTCCTGTATCATTATCTGAAAGAATTGGAACATCTGCGCTTGGCCATCTTGCAGTACTGGGACAGGTAGAAGGTTCCCAATAGGTGAAGCGGGAAGATCAGATGGAACTGGGGTGTGAGTCTGTCCATCTGGTCCCGGAAGCCTAGGAATCGTTGGGGTCCTTCCTTGAGTCTGACCATTGACTCCAGAAGTTGTGTCGCCATTGGAGGCAGTACATCCATTTTGCATATCCATCTCTCTGCAGTTGATGTACGAAACGATTAGAAAAAGTACAGGAATCAAACAGGATGCAAGTATTAAATAGGAATGATGAATTTCAATCAAGCGCGGATGAGATCCTTATACTCTATTCTTATACGCAGGCTTGTTCAGTACAGTTACGTAACCGAGACAATATATTCTTGACCTGGGCCACCACAAAAATATGTCACGCCCCAGTCCTAAAATACGTAGGACTAGGAATACGTAACACGTCAGCCGTATGTATACGAACTCCAATATATAGAAATCATATACACACGTACGCTGTACATGAATATCCAATCCACAGTGGTAATATATATCACAACAAGTCACACGCAGTTCTATATCTCATCCACAGCACAAATAATAGAATAATGGAAATCAATAACTGAATATCAAAGAAGCAGTCTCAAATAGTAATCTCAAAGTATGATAGTCGGGTGGAAACAAATTCACTGCAAATCGACTATAATAAACTACTAAAGAGAGAAGAGAATAAACTCTAATATAAGAATAAATGTCTCAAAAATAATAGCAACTAAAATCTCTAAACAGCTGCAATGAATCACATATAATCAGAAGGTAAGATCGCCTCCGACTGATAGGTAGCGTCAGGTCCAGGTCCATACTCCTGCGGGTACTCCTGCTCACCTATATCTGGAAGGGACCAGGTCCTCAGAGGGACGTAACAAGATACAAAAAGCACATGCCAATAAAGTACTGAAAGTAAACATCTATGGGGTCGCCTAACCATCTAAGTGAATGCAGTTAAGAATACCTTTCCCCACAAGTGAGCTATCTGGCTGAAAACTGGGATTTGGCATGGTTCTTTTTTAGAGATCCAGGGGCCCAAAGGCACGTCGTCTTTTGAACGGCAGAGGCCTGCCAATGTACATAATATATAAATATGGGTCATCACCGCCCGTATCTCCAGTGGAGAATCCGGGTGCACAGGAGAAAAGTGTAAAGGAGCTCAAATGCGGTACTTGTTGTTCTCCCCACCTAATGCTCTAAGCATGTCATGTCCATGACATGATAAACCTCTAATAACCGTCAGGTCTACTAGCATACAAAGTTTCTATTGGCAGTTATCCCTATCCGTCGTACGACCTATACGTACCAGTGGCCAGCCGAGTACGCAAGTCCGTGTCCTACATGTGACTCACACTCGTGTAAGAATAGTGTCATGGCCAATGAAACATAAATGCCTCATGAAAATGGGGTAGTCTCATAAAGTAGGTCCAATGCATATATATAAATAAAAATATAGTACGACGATACCGTCGTTGCACCCAAGTTTCCTTGGACGCGCAGTTTATATAGCAGTTAAAATAAATGAACTAAATAAATAGAAAATAAATATGCATGCCTCATATGGAATGTAAATATAGTACAATGGCAAGGTATACTTGCCTGGCAAAAAATCTGTAAAGTGTACGCGCCCAAATATCAAGGACACAGAACCTGGAACTAAGGACTCCGAACAAACATCTCCGGATGCTGAAATAAATATCACCAACGTTTTCGGAATGAGCAAAATAACTAAAAAGCACATCCCTTTCGTCCAATTTGGACACAAGGGCAAAACGGTAATTTCGGGCAAAAGTGGGGTCCACGAGTGGCCCACTTTGCACCGAAAAGCGTGCCAAGGTTAACAGTCTCTAAATGGGACAAACTATAGGTCAAAAAACTCTAAATGTCAATATGAACCCAACGGTGTGTCCAAATGTGGATTCCGATGAGCCGAACATAATTTTGTCCAAAAAGTCAACTATGGGGCCCGCCAATTGGCGATTTGGTCAACCGTCACAGAATTGTGTGAAAATTGGGTCACAGGACCAGCGCGTTACCACGAGTCCAGTGGCGCAAGTTTCGTCACAATCTGACAAGCGTGCCAAAAATATGCGCGAGTTCCACAAAAGTTGCGACACGGGGTGTGTCCGCAGATATGGCCTGATTTCGGCGCGCACACGCGTCCGAATCAGTCCCGACGAATTTTTACGTGTCCGGTTACGCTGCGTGCACCATTCGATACACTTGGTACACGACGGGGCGGTCCCGTTTGGCGAGGTGCGCTCCGTTTTCCAACTTTTGAAAATCTAGAAAAAGTGGGTGCATGCAGTTTTGTGACAAATTTAACTATGTCCACAGCAACTAATAGCATAGGGTTATTTAACAGAAAATAAACTAGGTCAAGTGTTCTACATGTATCAAAAAGAATCACCGAATTTGGATCTCTGTGGTGGGAGATACGAACTCGGCAATATGGGTGGTCACCGCAGTTTTCTGTAATTCCAGAATTGGGTCTGCTCGCGCCCACTTTGGACGCTATTTTTCGCCTAGGAGTACACATTTTCCGAGGTTGGCTATAATACAGATATGGAAGAGGGTTAAGGGGTGAGCATACCGGTAAAGGCGGAACGGCGTTTGGTTGAGCGAGTCGACGGGAAACAATTTCGGAGCGAAGGTGCCTCGTGTGGGAATCTGCAGTGCGCGAGGTCGGAGTCGTCGGGATGGTTTGGATGGCTTGGCGGGGCTTCTCTGGCTGCGGTGACGGCTCTAGATGAGAAGAGGGGGTCTGGATATTTAGGTTAGGGTTTTTGAGAGATAAATATATATATATATATATATATATATATATATATATATATATATATATATATAATATAATAGGGAGAGAGAGGGTGTTGTTAGGTTCGGCCAAAGGGGTGTCTGGGAAACAAGCCGCTGAAGAATGGATGAAGGGTCGGGTCTGGGAACATATGTTGAAGGGGCGGGTGGTCTTAGGAAGTATTGCTAAGGGGGCGGTCAACAGCAAGTTGGCTGAAGGGAATAGGTAGTTGGCATTTGCTAAGGAATTGCTAAAGTATGTTATGTTATTATTATTACTATTATTATTATTATAGATTCTTATTTAATTCTTTAATAATACTTCTTTTACTTTCTTTTCTTTTTCTTTCTAAATATATATATATACATATATATACTTGTGTATACATATACTCATAAGAAAATTCACGAATTAGAATAATACACACCATTAGGCTAGCAACTGCTCAAGGGGTCTCCTACATGGAATAAATTCCAAAAAATTCTTGATGGTCCCATAAATTATCTAAGTGCCCGAACACCTAAAATAAAAATTATTAAAAATTTATTTCAACTATTTAGCCCCTAATTACTACAATTTAATTAATAATGAATAAATAAAGGGTATATACGATTTTTAGGAAGGGGGTTTTACAAACAAATCCACTGCCAAACTAGAATATAAGGGAACCCACATAATAACATCTAATAAACAATAAGACTCGAAGAGAGGACCTCTTCGAAAGAGATAAGTAGCAAGTCCTGATCCGTGCTCTTGCGAATAGTCATGATCGTCTACACCTGGAAAGGGACCAGTCCTCAGAGGGACGTAACAAGATACATAGAAGCATGCCAATTGGAATATAGTAAACATGCATAATATGTAAAAATATATAAGTACGTTATACAAGACAATCTATATGAATGCATAATGAGGACAACTTTTCGACGTATGGGCATGGGTAGGCTACTCTATCTAATCTCACAACTCACACACATGTCAGGGACATCATCAGCCGTCATACCGTGAGGGTAGCGACCATCGTGACACCATCAGCCGACATACCGGAGGGTAGCGACCATCGGACACGACTACCATAGTGTGTGCTAGTTACTACGGTTTACTAGAGTGGTTATAGCCCATACGCCTACTGATTGTCCTCCCCTCCCATGATACTATATGTCAAGTGTGTGTAAACATATATATAGTATATAATTTTGACGAAAAGAAAATACACATGTAATGAATATATAAAAATATAATAAGCATACAAAGTACTATAAATAATTTGGCAATGTATCTTGCCTGGCAAGAAAGCTGCAAAGTGTAAGCGTCCAGACGTCAGGCACAATGGATCAGAAACTATGGCATCAAAATGAACGTCTCTGGATGCTGAAATAAATATCATCAACGTTCCCAGAATAAGCGAGATAGATAGAAAACACCACCCTTTCGTCCAATTTAGACACAGGGGCAAAACGGTAATTTTGGGTCAAAACGGGTCCACATGTGGGCCACTTTGTACCAAAAAGTGTGTCAGGGTAAAGGTCTCTAAATGGGACAAATTATAGGTCAAACAAATTCTAAACGTCAATACGAACTCAACGGTATGTCCAATTTTGGATTCTGGTGAGACAAACATAAATTTGTCCTAAAAGTCAACCGTAGGGCCCGCAAATAGGCGGATTGGTCAACTATCTCAGAATCGAGTGAAACTTGGGTCACAGGACCAGCGTGATACCACGAATCCAATGGCGTAAGTTTTGTCACATTCTAACGAGCATACACTAAATGGAGTTGTATTTTGCAAAAGTCGTGATATGGAGAATTTTTACGGATACATGTTGATTTCGATGCGCACACACGTCCAAATCAGTTTTCGCGAAAGTCCACACATCCAGATATATCATACGCGCCTTTCAGTGCAATTGGTATGCGATGAGACGGTCCCGCTTGGCGGGGCGCGCTCCGTATCATAATTTTTTAATATTTTAAAAGTTAAGTTTTTGGTCTATTTGGAGGCTGAATAATTTAACACATAAAATAAATTAATAAAAACTAAAAGGACAAAAAAAATCTCGATTATATGGAGAAAAAAATCCTTTTATTTATTTTTCAAAAATATTAAACAGGTTGATGGCAAATTTGGTGTGAACATGGGGTTTTGGATTCGAAATTCTGAACTGTTTTGGTCATTTTTTCGATCATTTTCCGGTCGATTTTTTGACCAATCCGGGACACGAAAACTTTCTCGCTTGAATGAAAATCCTAGAGGGTTAGGTTGTGAACGTACACGAAGAAACAGCTCACAAAAATAATCAAAATTGAGCGAGATACATCACCTAGAAGATGGGTGCTCGGAGCGGTATTTTTGCACATGCGCAGTGCGCGGCGGTCGGCGGTCCGGGCGGCTGCGGCGGCGGTCCGGGCGCGGGGCGGTCGGCACGGGGTTGTCGCCGGCGGTCGGTCGTCGGGGTCGAGGTCTAGGGTTAGGGTTTGGGTATTAGGGTTTTGAGTTTTGAATTAGGATATGAATATGTATATGTGATGTATATATATAGGTAGAGACAGAGGGGGGAAGATACTGTGCGCGGGGGAAGGAAGTTTGCTGGGAGGTTGTTTAGTAGGATTTAGTTATTAGGTGTTAGGGTTTAGTTTCTTTTTTTTCTTTTTTTCTTTTTCTTTTCTTTTCTTTTCTTTTCTTTTTTTTCTTTTCTTTTTCATTTCTTTTCTTTTCCCTTTTTATTTCTTTTCTTTTTATTTATTAATATTATTATTATTACTATTACTATCATTATTATTATTATCATTATTATTATTATTATTATTATTATTATTATTATTATTATTATTATTATTATTATCACTAATATTATTATTATTATTATTATTATTATTATTATTTAATAACCATATATTTATATATATTCACATATATATATGAGGTAAAAATTCAAAAATAATATTTGCACACAAAATAAATTCTTGAAAATTATTTGTACTACTTTAACAAAATACTACACCCAAAATATTTTATAAAATATTTTATAATTAATAATTATATATTTATCTAGTTATATAAATCAAATCATTGTATTAGCTAATTAACTAAGTAATTAATTAACTGGTCATCCACAAAATAGGTAGTAGTAAATAATATGCAAATCTATAAAAAGAAAAAATGTCTAACTTGACACGGGAAATTATGGGCTACTAATTATAGGAAGTTGGGAATTGAAAATGACCACAAATAAATTATATATAGATTATCTAAATATTTAACACTTAATCTATGGTTGTTACACTAATGTCATACTAATGCCAAAGGGTCAAATTCTTGTGCCACAAAAAGATCCTATAGGTAGTGTCTCCTGTGTAGGCTACTTCCTATGAAGGGCGATACAGATTTTGGGGTCATCCTATATTATTAATGTCCAAACCACGATGAAGTGTCCTAATAAAATTATTGGGTTTTAATTTATTTTGAAAAATCTAAAACAAATACAAGAAATAAAAATACACATGAAATACCTATTTTTTGGAGAGGGGGTTTACAGTTGCCGATTGTCATTACCGTATTTTCTAGAAAAGAATATTTTGGTCATTTCAAAATTAATTAAAATTTCTGCATATTGTATATTTATTTATCATATTTTTAGTTATTGTTAGATGTTAGTTTATTATTTTGGATTTGTGTTAGTGGACCTAACTAGTTTAGATTAGATCAATGGACCAACATTTAAATCTTGTTAGAATTGAGCCCAATTATAAGCCCATTCATTAGGAGCAGGATTAATTAAGTTAAACACATTAGACTAGAACCTTTCCTCCTTAATTATTTCTTTATGAGAGGCCCCAAGGAGTATTTTAGACATTACATGGAAACTTGGGGAGGGGGTTAAGTAGCCGACCTTGATAAAATAGGGGGGAAGAAGTTTCTCTCTCATCATTTTATTTCAAATCTAGATCTAGAATTTTCTCTTCCAAATTTCTTCATTCCCACATCAAATTATACCCAAATTTCTTTCTATTTTCTTTCCAAATCATCATTGGAGGCTATTGAAGCAAGGATCTATAAGAAGAAAGTAAGGATCTACAAGGAGGAGCAAGGATCTACAAGTTGAAGGCTCTTTTCACCCAATTTGGAGGTTTTATTGGGAATCCATCTTCCATTAGGCACAATCAGTTTTCCACTTTAATTGGACCCTAAATCTCTATTTTAATCATTAGAAATCACCTTATATGCTAAGGCTACCCATAGAAATTTGAATTAGGCTCATAGGAGGCCTACGGAGAAAGTTAAATATGATTTTGTGTCAATTTTGGGGGAATTCTGAGATTGACACATCTTGTGTTTGTTAATTGGTCAATTAGACCAAATTGATAAGTGTAAAATTGTGTGTGGCTAGTGTCATATCCATAATTGGATATGTGTAGGCTGTATCCCAATAATTTGGAGATACGAGTTGATTTGGGAATTTTTTTCCTACACGGGAGTTTGAGCATGTCATATTTTGACACGGACATATAGATGTGTGTTTAACTCTTCGTATTGTTCATAATTACTATTTTAGACTTGCTCGTGTCCTTCGGGGTACGTTGTGTGGTGTGGTAGACCCGTATCACAAGCGTATCATAGATCTAGTGTGATACGGGTGCGGTGCACTCCACGTGTTTGGTTCCTTGCATTTCAACATAATTGTTTACAGCTATTAGAGTATTATAATTTTTTTAGTTATATATATATATATATATATATATATATATATATATATATATATATAAGTAGATATGTGCGTGTGTGTGTGTGTATAGATATTGATATCTACTTTTATATATATATATATATATATATATATATATATATATATATATATATATATATGTGTGTGTGTGTATGTGCATATGTGTGTTTGTATGTATGTGTGTGTGCTAGGAAGGGGGTCGGGCTGTGCAACAAAGCAGTGAATCAAAGCATGCACAACAACATAAAAGCAACAACTTGGAGTGCAGTACAGCAACATGAGCAACAATCAGTGAATCATCATAGCATATCAGTGAAGCAAGCATCGAGCAACAGCAAATTATCAAGGCAACAGCATGTATCAACAGCAACAGCAAGCAACTGCTAGTAGCTGCAGTAGCAGCAACTAAATGAGCTGCGACAGCGTGTGCAGCAGCAACAACAGCATCCCGTAGCAGCAGTAGTAGCTTGAGCAACTGCATTGGTTTCAGCTTCAGCAACAAACGCAGTAGCAGCCCACCAATGCAATGGGCAGCAGTTTATCAGAACAGGTAAGTTGATAGTTAGTTAATTGGTTAGCTAGCTTATTTAATAGTTTAGTTAGTTACCTTGTTATTTAGTTATATATATATATATATATATGTACTTGTTGTTAGATTAGTAATTATATAAATACTTTGATTACTAGTTAATAGTTATATATATATATATATATATATATATATATATATATATATATATATATATATAGTGTTATTTAGTAGTTATACATATATACTTGTTACTAGTTAGAGATATGTATGTATGTATGTATACATGTTTTAGTAGTTAGTAGTATAGTTAGTAGTAGTGTATTAATTAATACATGTTAGTTATAGTCTAGAGTTTTGGTAGTTAGCTATATGTTAGAATTGACATTACCTTGTGATACCTAGGTAATGTCAAGGTATTGATTGGATACTCAAGGTATTGGATTTGAGTATCAAGATGGGTGTGTAGTGGTGCGATACCGCATTGGTCCAAAGCCAAGGTATCCACTTAGCATTGGTTTAGTTAGGAATATTAGATAATATTAATTGTATATACATATTATAATATTTTTTATCTAATTGATTGCGTATCTTAGGATACGGTATCCTATTAGTTTCCTAGTATCTTAGAATAGCTACTGTGGCCTAGTTACATAGTGTATGGACCCAATATCTTAGAGATAGACTCATACAACCTAGAAATAGCTAGTTTGACCAGTTTGACCTATAGTTGACCTAGTTTGACTATTTTGACTTAGAAATGGCTTTATGACCTAGAAGTTGACTAGTTTAACTTATTTTTATTCCAGAACCTTGTATTGATATAATATTCCATATTTAGGTCTTTGAGGTACTGTACCGGACAACTTTGATACCATTCACCGGATTCCAGGCGAGTATATTCTCTAATAGTTTCTCATTTATGATATCCTCTGTCTCTTGTATCTAGTGTAGATATCCTTGATTTCTTAACACGATGGTTACATGGATTGGTATATCCGGATCTCGTCATGAGATGTTATTCCTTGGTATGTATGGTGTATCTTGTACAAGACTTCTTTTTTTCTTCTTGCATAAATACAGATATTGGTTCATGATAAGAGTAGCGCCCTTCTTGTGGAAATCTGTGTCATAACGTACCATGGTTGGATCCACTATATCAGTCGGGGACGGAAAGTATATAGTATAGATATGTGATCATACCCTCCTTATATCAAGTCTTGTTCATTGAATAGTGTTAATCATACACCGTACGTATGATTAGTCAGGCCATAAATCTTGTATCGAGTACCAAGCCGATCATATGTTAAAACTGGTACTCACTCACTTAGTCATTAGTATTCTTGTTCATTTCCATATTGCTCATTCTTGTATTTATTTCTAGTATTTCTTTTATTGTATATATCTTGTATCTATATGTTGCATCTTGTATATTCATATTTATTTATTGTTGCATAGTTTATATCATTTATTAGAACTGTTGTTAGAGACGTACTCTGCTCCTTTCCTGACTGGATATATTTTTCTCAGATGATACTGAGGAGTGGTACCCTACTCACTATGGACCTCAGGACGTGGTTGCCTTAGAGTCAGAGACCTTGGCTCAGAAGGGTCTTATCCCGACTGAGACTGACCCAGGACTCGTAGCTTCTTAGTTAGTTTCTTTTGTACTGGATTTGTCTCCAGCTTTGTTATTAGTATTTCTTGACTCATTGGATATTATTTTGTCTCATGAGTTATATTAGTGACTCTTTTATTCTTTTATCATATTCGTGCTTATTCCATCTATAGATTTATGATTGGGTATATTCATATTACATTAGTGGCATTGTTATGTCTGGATTATTAGATAGATAGTTTACCAAACAGCGTTCTACCGCTGATGTTGCGGCGTAGGCTGGGCGTTGTTTACTACTTGCATCCCTACACCGGGTGCGGGTCGTGACACATTTTTTAGTGGTGGCCCATGCAGGCCCTCGAGGTCGCAATTAGTGTGATTCATAGTGGTGCTCTTATTTGAGTGCTATTACGAGCCTATTTCAAGATTTAGGATATAGGCTATAGGCTGAGAAAACTTAATCACATCTAGGAAAAACTCTATTGTTCATTTCAACTGCTCTTCCTTGATATTAATATTTGATCTTTAACTGTCCTTATTTGAATGTCTTATATCATGTGCCATATTAATTCTTTCCTTTCGCTTTGCCTCAGGATGCCGCCTAAGACTAGATCATACCAGGGGGAGCAGTTTTTGAGAGATCTGTAACTTTCTGAGGGCCTGCACCAATCATTTCTCCGATGATTGGCGTATCAGCTACGTTCGTGGGTCCACCTCCAACTCAGAGGACTGTTCCGGCTGTATCTAAGGGACTTCCACCTCCACCTTCTGTGCCGACAGATGTGACTCAGATGTTCATATTATTTTATAAGATATTGGAGGCACAGAGGGCTCAGTCTGAGGTACACCAGAGGCAGACCGACGTATTGTGACAGGGTATTGAGAGTACTCATCAGCTTTCCCTTATCGTAGTAGAGAGAGGAGTTCAGGTCCAGCAGCAGGTTGCTCCGCAGGTTGCCCAGCTTCGGCCAGGCAATATTCAGGACTTCAAGAAGCTGGAACCTCGGGTCTTCAAGGGGACGGAGGGCATCGTCTACGTTGATGATTGGCTAGAGGATATTAAGCATCTCATGAGGGTGTCCCATCTTGCTGAGGATCTGAAGGTTGAGGCAATAGGACTTCAGTTGTTCAACATCGCCCGTACTTGGTTCAGAAATAAGCCACTTCTTGCTGATATAGGGCAGTCTTGGGAGGTGTTCAAGGACCTGCAAGAGAAAGTTCTTTGCTCAAGCAGACAGGTTAGACTTGGGGAGGCAGTTTGAGAGCCTTATTCAGGGGAGCATGTCTGTGGAGGAATACGCCATAGAGTTCGGTAGGCTGAGCCGATTTATAGAGTATTTGGTGAGGGAGCCGGAGGTTCGAGCTATCCATTTTTGCGAGCGTCTGAACTGGGAAGTGAAGATCCTCATTCTATCTTTTTATGAGACCTATTCCAAGATACTTGCGAAGGCATTCAAGGTTGAGCGGGAGTTGGATTTGAAGCCCAATAGAGATCGCGATTCTTTTCTGGAGGCTAACAACAGCACAGTAAGTGCTAAGCATCATTATTTCTAGTCCAGGCCTTTTCAGCAGCCGTAGCAGCACCAGACTCCAACTAGGGCACTATTTAACCAGGCACCATAGCAGTAGAGATAATTACAGCAAGCTTTTTGCCACTAGTGCAAGAAGCCCGGCCACATCTGGAAAGTTTGCAGGAGGAGGTTGGGGGTTTATCTGTATTGTGGTACCGAATGGCATCAACTGAGAGAGTGTCCTTCCAACCCTTGTCGTGCAGTTCAGGGAGCAGCTCCAGCTCGGAGGACACAGGCGAGGACACCTGCAGTACAGCAGAGGGGACCACCGCTTCCGACACAGCAGCAGCGTTATGCCCAGCACCAACATCAGGGAGGTGCACGTCAGGGATGAGCGTTTGCTATAACGGTCGAGGAGGCCTGTAACGCCCCACAACCGCTCGGAGTGCTACGCTGAGTCGGATTGAATAAATCAAATACTGGTTACATTTGAATTGTTGATTTTGGGAAGAAGGATTGATTTAGTTGGTTTTAATGTGCAGATGGCTAGCGGGATCGATGAAAATCAGGTGTTCGTTCAGAATAGTACTGAATAGCTGGATGGGAGCGATAATGCCGTCTTCCTTAGTCCGATCGGTCGAATGATTCGGAGAGCATGACCTGCTCGCATGGTCATACCAGTTGAGTAGATCGCACTTGCATCGGACCACGGGTTCAAGGGATTGGCCGTATCGGCAGGACAGGATGCTTAACGGGATCAAACATTGTGAGTGGGCTCTTTCCTTTCTCCTCTACTCCTTCATGCCTAATAATATGGAAAATACGTAAAGGCTTGAACACTTGGGCTGAAACATTACGAATCACTACACTGAGGCGTGCATAGAGTGTACGTCGTTGGCTTGGATAGGATTGTGGCTTGAAATGATTTGTGCGTTAGATAGTTGGAGCTAGAGTTGGATTAATACATTTGAGGCAGTCAGTTGGATACTTGGGATTATGCTTGAATAAGTTGGAATGATACATTGAGGCGTTGGAAACATCAGGAATTTGGGCGAGCGAGCGTGCATCCGTGCGCGAGTATCACTTGGTCGCTTTGTCTTGCAAAGCGAGCAGTTATGGTTCGAAACCGAACAACTGCAGCGGCGAGGGCGTTGTTCCACTGTTGGGGCATTGTGCCACGAAAGCGGCATTGTGCCACGATTGGGGCATTGTGCCATCGGTTTGCTTTGAGCATGGGTGTTGCACCAATTTGGACTCTGTATTGAGAAGATGCATTGTGCCTATGAAACACTTAATATTTTGGTGCTTTGGGCTATATGCGGAGGTCGAGATTTGGATTCTTTGGTTGGATATCTTGGGTTTTAGAATCCTTGGTTGGATATGTTGAAAGAATGGTTATGAATATTTGGTTGAATATCGGTTGAACGAGTCTAGGATCGCTTGGTGGGGCGAGAATGTTCGATCCTCTCGTCATACCTACGTATTTGCATGTCACGGACAACCTGTATGGCACAGGGTTTGGTTTCCTGGAACGGGATGAGGCACCGAGGCACCGGGACCGTTCTACCATGGAGGAAACAATAGGCATCACGCGAATGAGCGCAGTGCTGGTAGTCCAATACCACCATGAGGGAGTAGCTGCCCAGTCCTGGATCGGGTAGGACTGCCCTATTGATCTTGGTCCGATCAATGTCCTTTATGGCTTTGCCAGTGACTTCATATAGTATAAGTGTTGGCTTGCTTTTCTTTTGTTGGTTTGGCTTTCGTGTAGGCACGGCCACCTTGCCTCGGCAAGAGTGTGCACTCGAGTTTGGAATATAAACTTTGGTTGAGGATGGATATTGAGGTTTGGCTGATGGTTCGATTGTTATCGTACAAGCGATGACTTGAGTAGGACGGGTTACGTGTTAGTTTCCCTCGAGTTGCTTATATATATACTTGTTGTTTGGTTTGAGTTGAATGCTTGCATGCTTAAACTGCTTTACAGCTTTTCTTAACATGTCATTCATATGGCATGAAACGAATCTAGGATTCAACTAGAAAGATCACCATATAACTGTTTGCATTCACTTTTTACTTAGTGTCAGCTTAGACGAGTGGGTTATCCCGCTCACCAGTACGACTGTGTACTGACCCACATTTATGGGCAATATTTTAGGTACGCAGGCGTAGTGGCACTGCTTGGATATACGGGACAAGATGTATGAACTGTAAGTACCTTTGTGGGCTAGAGAAAAGAGCAAGAGCATTTTATCGTCTTTGTGGCATCGCCTTTGTGGCATTGCCTTCGGGGTATTTTATTTGGACCCTATCGAGAGCTTCGCTGCATATTACACTGATGTGTGCTTGGTACACAAAACGACTTCCGTTGTAACTTGGTTGTTTCGATGATAACTTTGATTTTTAACAACATCGCCTTGTACGAGCGTAACTCCAGGCTCGTACGACATCACGTCCCAAAGAGAACGATTGTCCCACGGGAGAGCTGCAACGTGGTGATTTTACGTTCAGCAGGGACTATTAAGCTTACGGGAATTGGGGCGTCACCTCTGACTCATCGTGCCCTGGAAGGGAATAGCATTCATATGAATTGACGACTATGAAACTAGCTCGTGAAGTTAAAGCAACGGCTCGTTCAGATCAAATCCTTGCGAATACTGGAAGGGAGAGACGTGTCTCAGATTTACAAGATGTCTCGAAACTTAGTCTGGGAAGCGTGCTCGTTCGGAAGGCAAAGGTGATATCCTAATGCTTCGAGGCAGTGGAAGCAGCGCGAAGGACTATTTCATGCGCAACCTAGGAATTATGGCGAGTGTGTCCATGTTAAAATCGTGGTGACACTATCCCTTTGGCGTGGCGGCGAGATCTTCATGGATCACACGAACCTCAATATAGATGTTCACCCAACGAGGTATTGAGATTGAGAAAAAGGTGTTGGACTGAAATAATCTAAGCAAAAGTTTGATATTTGGGTAAGTCGCATAGCTTGGGTAGTATCAGTTGAGGTGATCGTTCAGTGCATGAGATATATTTGGAGATGTTGCTAGTGCAAATTCAGAAATAGTTGGATGGATTGAGTTGGAACACGAACGGATTGAGTCAGTGGAAAAATCATCATATTTGAGAATAGTGCTCAATCCAATATGTTGGAATGGAAATCAGGATTGATTCAATTGGGAGTAAAGCAAATGGATGCCTCGAACAAAAAGTACCCTTGTAACTTGTTCAAATTTGCTATCGCAAAGCTCGGCTGAAATGCATGTATTTTAGGGACGCCTTAAATCTGTGTACGATCCAAAACTAAGCGATACGAAGAATTCGTATTGAGCTGCAAGGAGGATGTGGGAATTCGTGAATCTTGTACGAGCGTTCAGCAGAACGAGATGCTGAGTCAGAAATCGTGAATATGAAAGTCGCCTAGAGCTAATCTATAGAAATGGACAAGTGGCATGTGATAGGAATGAGTACCAGCACGGTTCGTGGACAAACCTGATTCTAAGTGGTATATTATGTAATGCCCCGTGACCGCTCGGAGCGTTATGCTGAGTCGGATTGAATAAATCAAATGCTGGTTATATTTGAATTGTTGGATTTTGGGAAGAAGGATTGATTTAGTTGGTTTCAATGTGCAGATAGCTAGCGGGATCGATGGAAATCAGGTGTTCGTTCAGAACAGTACTGAATAGCTGGATGGGAGCAATAATGCCATCTTTCTTAGTCCGATCGGTCGGATGATTCGGAGAGCACGACCTGCTCGTACGGTCATACCAGTTGAGTAGATCGCGCTTGCATCAGACCACGGGTTCAAGGGATTGGCCGTATCGGCAGGACAGGATGCTTAACGGGATCAAATATTGTGAGTGGGCTCTTTTCCTTCTCCTCTACTCCTTCATGCCTAATAATATGGAAAACACGTAAAGGCTTGAACACATGGGCTGAAATATTGGGAATCAATACACTGAGGCGTGCATAGAGTGCATGTCGTTGGCTTGGATAGGATTGTGGCTTGAAATAATTTATGCGTTGGATAGTTGGAGCTAGAGTTGGATTAATACATTTGAGGCAGTCGGTTGGATACTTGGAATTATGTTTGAATAAGTTGGAATGATACATTGAGGCGTTGGGAACATCGAGAATTCGGGCGAGCGAGCGTGCATCCGTACGCGAGTATCACTTGGTCGCTTTGTCTTGCAAAGCGAGCAGTTGTGGTTCGAAACCGAACAACTGCAGCGGCAAGGGCGTTGTGCCACTGTTGGGGCATTGTGCCACGAAAGCGGCATTATGCCACGGTTGGGGCATTGTGCCATCGGTTTGCTTTGAGCATGGGTGTTACACCAATTTGGACTCTGTGTTAAGAAGAGGCATTGTGCCTATGAAACACTTTATATTTTGGTGCCTTGGGCTATATGTTGAGGTCAAGATTTGGATTCTTTCGTTGGATATCTTGGGTTTTGGAATCCTTGGTTGGATATGTTGGAAGAATGGTTATGGATATTTGGTTGGATATCGGTTGAACGAGTCTAGGATGGCTTGGTGGGGCGAGAATGTTCGATCCTCTCATCATACCTACGTGTTTGTATGTCACGGACAACCTGTGTGGCACAGGGTTTGGTTTCCTGGAATGGGATGAGGCACCGGGGCACCGGGACCGTTCTACCATGGAGGAAACATTTGGCATCGCGCGAATGGGCGCAGTATTGGTAGTCCGATACCACCAGGAGGGAGTAGCTGCCCAGCCCTGGATCGGGTAGGACTGCCCTATTGATCTTGGTCCGATCAATATCCTTTATGGCTTTGCCAGTGACTTCATATAGTATAAGTGTTGGCTTGCTTTTCTTTTGTTGGGTTGGCTTTCGTTTAGGCGCGGCCACCTTGCCTCGGCAAGAGTGTGCACTCGAGTTTGGAATATAAACTTTGGTTGAGGATGGATATTGAGGTTTAGCTGATGGTTCAATTGTTATCGTGCAAGCGATGACTTGAGTAGGACGGGTTGTGTGCTAGTTTTTCTCGAGTTGCTTATATATATGCTTGTCGTTTAGTTTGAGTTGAATGCTTGCATGCTTAAACTGCTTTACAGCTTTCCTTAATATGTCATTTATATGCCATGAAACGAATCTAGGATTCAACTAGAAAGATCACCATATAACTGTTTGCATTCACTTTTTACTTAGTGTCGGCTTAGACGAGTGGGTTACCCCGCTCACCAGTACGGCTGTGTACTGACCCACGTTTATGGGCAATATTTTAGGTACGCAGGCGTAGTGGCACTTCTTGGATATACGGGACAAGATGTATGAAATGTAAGTACCTTTGTGGGCTAGAGAAAAGAGCATTTCATCGTCTCCGTGGCATCGCCTTTGTGGCATTGCCTTCGGGGCATTTCATTTGGACCCTATCGAGAGCTTCGCTGCGTATTACTCTAATGTGTGCTTGGTACACAAAATGACTTCCGTTGTAACTTGGTTGTTTTGATGATAACTTTGGTGTTTAACAACATCGCCTTGTACGAGCGCAACTCCAGGCTCGTACGGCATCACGTTCCGAAGAGAATGATTGTCCCGCGGGAGAGCTGCAACGTGGTGATTTCACGTTCAGCGGGGACTATTGAGCTTGCGGGAGATTGGGGCGTGACAAGGCCGAACCCACCGGAGATGTCATCGCAGGTTATGTTCTTCTTGATTCTATTCCATCTTTAGCTTTGTTTGATAGTGGTGCTTCCCATAGTTTTGTATATGTTTCTTTTGCTCTGAAGCATCGTTTGGTAGCTGAGTATTTGCTTAGGACTTACAAGATCATGACCGGGGGAGGTATTATCCTCGTTAGTGATATTTGCAAGGATCGAAGAGTTACTTTGGTAGGACGGGAGCTGAGTGCGGGTCTACTTGTAATACCACTTTTGAGCTACAATATTGTACTCAGGATGGATTGGTTGAGTAGGCACCATGCTAGTATAGATTATAGAGGAGATAGAGTTTTATTTAGCCCGCTAGGAGAGCCAGAGTTTGAGTTTGCTAGAGGAACTGTAGAGCAGGAAGAAGGCATTATCTGTGGAGCTATGGTGGAAGACAAGGAGTTGTTGCATCCGTTGATAGCAGAGTTCTTGGATATGTTTCCTGAGGAATTGCCAGGATTGCCGCCAGATCAAGATATTAAATTCTCTATAGACTTGGTGCCTGGTGCAGAACCAATTTTACAGCATGTCTATAGAGTAAACAACAACGAGCTGGTCAAGCTGAAGAAGCAGGTAGATGAATTGCAGGATAAGGGATTTATCAAATCTAGTTCTTTACCGTGGGGAGCCCCGGTATTGTTTGTACCGAAGAAGGATGGATCGATACGCATGTGCATTGATTATAAGGCATTAAATAATCTCACTATCAAGAATAAATACCCGTAGCTACGAATTAATGACCTGTTCGATCTGTTGAGTGGTGCCAAGGTATTTTTCAAGATAGACTTGAGATCAGGCTACCACCAGGTGAAAGTGAAGCCAGAGGACATTTCGAAAACTACTTTTAGGACTCGGTATGGCCAGTATGAGTTCATGGTGATGCCGTTTGGGTTGACTAATGCCCCGACGGTATTTATGAATTTGATGAACAAGGTGTTCCATCAATACCTTGACAAATTCATGGTGATGTTCATCGATGACATACTCATATACTCGAAGATACCGGAGAAGCACGAGGAGCATTTGTAGATTGTGTTGGATGTGCTGAGGAAGAAAAAGCTATATGGAAAGCTGTCCAAGTGTGAGTTCTTCCTGGACAAGGTAGAGTTCTTAGGACATGTTATGACTGGTGATAGAATTTTAGTGGATCCGAAGAAGATCGCAACAGTAGAGTCTTGGAAGACCCCGAGTTCAGTAGCAGAGGTCAAGAGTTTCTTGGGTTTGGCAGGCTACTACAAGAAGTTTGTGCAAAATTTTTCGAGGATTGCCTAGCCGATGACTAGACTTACCAGGAAGGATGCAGAGTTGTTTGGACAGAGGAGTGGCAGGTTACTTTTGAGAAATTGAAGAAGAGGTTGACATCTGCTCATATTTTGACATTGCCATCAGGATCTGGAGGTTTTACTATTTATAGTAATGCATCGGGGAAAGGTCTGGGTTGTGTTCTTCAACAAAATGGGAAAGTGATTGCCTATGCATCCAGGCAATTGTACCCTCATGAGAAAACTATCATACCCATAATTTGGAGTTGGCAGTAGTCATCTTTGCCCTGAAGTTGTGAAAATACTATTTATACGGAGAACATGTGGAGATCTTCATAGACCATAAGAGCTTGAAGTACGTTTTTACTCAGAAGGAATTGAACATGAGGCAGCGTCGGTGACTGGAACTAATGAAGGATTTTGAGATATCTTTGTAGTATCATCCTGGGAAAGCCAATGTAGTTGCATCCCTTGAGCGGTATCCAGTAGCTATGTTGTTGATGCAGGATCGGTATTTGTTGGATGATTTAGAGAGCTTGGGCATGGAGGTGATAGTTCCTGGTTTTGCCATGCAGATATGGGGGTTGCAGATACACTCAGAGTTGATGGACAGGATCAAGGCATCCCAGTATGAGGATGTATCTTTGAAGAGCATCAGATCTTAGGTGAGAGCAGGATTGGAGGATGATTTTACCATTGCTGAAAATGGTTTTTTGTGGCATGGTGTTAGATTATGTGTGCCTAGTGGGGAGCTACGTGAGGAGGTATTGTAGGAAGCACACCGCTCTCAGTATTCCATACATATAGGTATCAACTGGTGAAAGCCGAGAGGCATGAAGAGGGAGGTGGTACAGTTTATATCCAGATGCTTAGTGTGCCAGCAGATGAAAGCCGAGAGGCAGAGGCCAGGCGGTTTACTTCAGCCATTACCCATTCCAGAGTGGAAATGGGTGCATATTACTATGGATTTTATGTCCGGACTTCCACGATCTCTAGGAGGAAAAGACGCGATATGAGTCATGGTTGACAGGTTGACCAAGTCGGCCTAGTTTTTTTTTTCAAGGTGGGTTTGTCTACGGAAATTCTGGCAGAGATGTATGTGAGGCAGATCATCAGGATATGTGGGGTTCCCGTTAGCATAGTCTCGGATTGGGATAGTCGTTTCACTTCTTATTTTTGGAGGAGTTTGCAGGCGAGTTTGGGCACCCAGCTCAAGTTTAGTACTGCATATCATCCCCAGACAGATGGGCAGTCAAAGAGGACTATTCAGACTCTCGAGGATATGCTGCGCACCTGTATACTACATTTCGGGGGATCTTGGGAGGACCATCTCCATTTGGTAGAGTTTGCTTACAACAACAACTACCAGGATAGTATAGAGATGTCACCATTTGAGGATCTGTACGGTCGGAGATGTCATACTCCCTTATTATGGGACGATGTTAGACAGAGAGCTTTACTAGGGCCAAAGATGGTTGTGGATGCAGCGGAGAAGGTTAAGCTGATCAGAGACAGACTTCGGGTGGCGCAGGACAGACAACGGCATTGGGCCGATAGCCACCGAAGACCTTTGGAGTTTGAGGTATAGTTTTAGATTTTTATTTTGTGCTTGATATTGATTATTTGTTATAGATTAAGGTCTTAAGGTTGTCTTTTGTTCTAGGTGGGTGGTTTGGTATTTCTGAGGATTTCTCTAATGCGAGGCACGATTCATTTTGGTGGAGGCGGGAAGCTTAGTCCACGATTTATCAGACCTTTCAGTATTCTCGAGAGGCTCGGTGTAGTTGCTTACAGACTAGACTTACCACCTGCATTGGAGGAAGTACATAATATGTTTCACGTGTCGCAGTTGAGATGGTACATGGCGAATCCTAGTCATATATTGGATCACTCAGAGATAGAGGTGGGCCCTACTCTTAGCTATCCAGAGCAGCCAGTTGAGATTCTGGATCGAAGAGAGAATGTACTGAGGAACCAGACTATTCCCTTGGTATGCGTTGCATGGAGGCATCACTCTCCGGGGGAGCCTACCTAGGAGAGAGAGGATGAAATGCGAGAGCGTTACCCATATTTGTTTGTGCCTTGAGGTATATTTTGTTCTTTTCTGTCCTGTTCTATTTATTTTCTAGGGGTGGCTTCGTCTTTGAATTTCGAGGATGAAATTATTTTAAGGGGGGTAGACTTGTCACTACCCCATTTTCTAGGAAAAGATATTTTGGTTATTTTATAATTAATTAATTAAATATTGTGCATGTTGTATATTTATTTACTGTGTTATTTACTATTATTAGATGTTAGTTTATTGTTTGGGACTTGTGTTAGTGGACCTAACTAGTTTAGATTAGATCCATGGAGCAACATTTAAATCTAGTTAGAATTGAGCCCAATTATAAGCCCATTCATTAGGAGAATGAATAATTAAGTTAAACCCATTAGACTAGAACCTTCCCTCCTTAATTATTTTTTCATGGGAGGCTCCAAGGGATATTTTAGACATTACATAAAAGCTTGGGGAGAGGGTTAAGTAGCCGACCTTGATAAAATGGGGGAAAGTTTCTCTCCTTATTTTTATTTCAAATCTAGATCTAGAATTTTCTCTTCCAAATTTTTTTATTTCCACATAAAATTTTACCCAAATTTATTTCTATTTTCTTCTCAAATCATCATTGGAGGCTATTGGAGCAAGGATCTACAAGGAAAAAAGCAAGGATCTACAAGGAGGAGCAAGGATCTACAAGTTGAAGGCTCTTTTCACCCAATTTGAAGGTTTTATTGGAAATCTATCTCCCAATAGGTATAATTTAGTTTTTTTTGCTTTAATTAGACCCTAAATCTATGTTTTAATCATTAAGAACCATCTCATATGCTAAGGCTACCCATAGGAATTAGAATTAGGTTTATAGGAGGCCTATGGAGAAAATTATGTGTGGTTTTGTGTCAATTTTAGGGGAATTCTGATATTGACACATCTTATATTTGTCAATTGGTCAATTAAACCAAATTGACATATGTTTAATTATGTGTGGCTAGTGTCATATCCATAATTGGATACGTGTAGGCCGTATCCCGATAATTTGGAGATACGGATTGATTTGGAAGTTTTCTTCCGACACGGGGGGTTGAGCATGTCATATTTTTTGCACGGACACATAGATATGTGTTTAACTCTTTGTATTATTCATAATTACTATTTTAGACTTGCTCGTGTCCTTTGAGATACGTTTAGTGGTGAGATGAACTCGTATCGCAAGCGTATACTAGATCTAGTGTGATACAGGAGTGGTGCACTCCACGTGTTTGGTTTCTTGCATTTTAACATAATCGTTTATATCTATTAGAGTATTATATATATATATATATATGTAGATGATTGTGTGTATATGTATATGTATCTCTATTATATATTAGATATGTAAATATTGGTATGTATATTGTCTCTCTAGTGTTATATATTAGATATGTAAATATTGGTATATATATATATATATATATATATATATATATATATATATATATATGTATATATATATATATATATACCAATATTTACATATCTAATATATAATAGAGATACATATACATATACACACAATCATCTACATATATATATAAATATATATATATATATATATGTGTGTGTGTGTGTGTGTGTGTGTGTGTGAGAGTGAGTGTCATATACATATATATATGTGTGTGTGTGTGTGTGTGTGTGTGTGTGTGTGTGTGCTAGGAAGGGGGTCGGGCTGTGCAACAAAGCAGTGAATCAAAGCATGTACAGCAACATAGCAGCAACAAATTAGAGTGCAGTACAACAACATGAGCAACAATCAGTGAATCATCACAGCATATCAGTACAGCAAGCACAACAACAAATCAGCAAGGTAGCAGCATGTATCAGCAGCAACAGCAAGCAACTGCTAGCAGCTGCAGTAGTAACAACTGCACGAGCTGCGACAGCGTGTGCAGCAGCAGGAACAGCATCGCGTAGCAGCAGCAGCAGCTTGAGCAACTGTATTGGTTTCAGCATCAGCCACAAACGTAGCAGCAACCCACCAATGCAATGGGCAGCAGTGTATTAGAACAGATAAGTTGATAGTTAGTTAATTGGTTAGCTAGTTTATTTAATAGTTTAGTTAGTTACCTTGTTATTTAGTTATCTATATATGTACTTGTTGTTAGATTAATAATTATATAAATACTTTGATTACTAGTTAGTAGTTATATATATATATATATATATATATATATATATATATATATATATATATATATATATATATATATATATATATATATTCATAGTGTTATTTAGTAGTTATACATATATACTTGTTACTAGTTAGAGATATGTATGTATGTATGGTATGTATGTATGTATGTATGTATGTATGTATGTATGTATTAGTAGTTAGTAGTATAGTTAGTAGTAGTGTATTAATTAATACATGTTAGTTATAGTCTAGAGTTTGGGTAGTTAGCTATATGTTAGAATTGACATTACCTTGTGATACCAAGGTAATGTCAAGGTATTGAGTGAATACTCAAGGTATTGGGTTTGACTATCAAGATAGGTGTGTAGTGGTGCGATACCTCATTGGTTCAAAGCCAAGGTATCCACTTAGCATTGGTTAAGTTAGAAATATTATATAATATTGATTGTATATATATATATATATATCTCATAATATTTCCTATCTAATTGATTGTGTATCTTAGGATACGGTATCCTATTAGTTTTCTAGTATTGTAGAATAGTTAGTGTGGCCTAGTTACATAGTGTATGGACCCAATATCTTAGAAATAGACTCATACAACCTAAAAATAGCTAGTTTGATCAGTTTGACCTATAGTTGACCTAGTTTGACTATTTTGACTTAGAAATGACTTTATGACCTAGAAGTTGACTAGTTTAACTTATTTTTATTCTAAAACCTTGTATTGATGTAATATTCCATATTTAGGTCTTTGAGGCACCGTATCGGACATCTTTGATACCATTCACCAGATTCTAGGCGAGTATATTCTCTGATAGTTTCTCATTTATGATATCCTCTATGTCTCTTATATCTAGTGTAGATATCCTTGATTTCTTGACACGATGGTTATACGGATTAGTATATCTGGATCTCGTCATGAGATGTTATTCCTTGGTATGTATGGTGTATCTTATACAAGCCTTATTTTTTGTTCTTCTTGTACAAATACAGACATTGGTTTATGAGAAGAGTAGAGCCCTTCTTGTGGAAACCCATGTCATAATGTACCATGGTTGGATCCACTATATATCAGTCGGGGGCAGAGAGTATATAGTATAGATATATGATCATACCCTCCTTGTATCAAGTCTTGTTCATTGAATAGTGTTAATCATACATCGTACATATGATTAGCCAGGCCATAAATCTTGTATCAAGTCCCAAGTCGATCACATGTTAAAGTTGGTACTCACTTACTTAGTCATTAGTATTCTTGTTCATTTCCATATTGCTCATTCTTATATTTATTTCTAGTATTTTCTTTATTGCATATCTCTTGTATCTATATATTGCATCTTGTATATTCATATTTATTTACTGTTACATAGTTTATATCATTTATTAGAACTGTTGTTAGAGATGTACTCTGCTCCTCTTCTGACTGGATATATTTTTCTCAGTTAACACTGAGGAGCGGTACCCCACTCACTACGGGCCTCGGGACGTGGTTGGCTTAGAGCCAGAGACCTTGGATCAGAAGGGTCTTATCCTGACTGAGACAGATGACCCAGGACTCGTAGCTTCTTAGTTAGTTCATTTTGTACTGGATTTGTCTCCAGCTTTGTTATTAGTATTTCTTGACTCACGTGCTTGGCGTTGTTCACTACTTGCATCCATACACCGGGTACGGGTCATGACACTGATATAGGCCCTATTTTATAGACAACAACAATAGCAGAATAAGCATGTACCATAACAACGGCAACAAGGAAGACAGCGAAAGGGAGCTCAACAAAGCCAAGGGCAGGCATTCACCTTGTCTTTGGAGGAAGCTATGGCATCGGGCGATGTAGTGGCAGTAATATTTCTGTTACAACCTTTTCTGCCATAGCTTTAATTAATTCTGGAGAATCATACTCATTTATATCTACACAATATGCGACTGATATTGGATTAAAGTTTGAGGCATTACGAAAGAGGATGAATATACTCACTGACAATGGGATCATAGAAGTTAGTAGGATATGCCTATCATGTCCAGTCGTAGTATGTGAGCATTTATTACCTGCAAAGCTGATCAAGTTTTATATGGGTAACTTTGACGTTATCTTAGGCATAGACTGGTTGAGAGACAGTCATGCAACGATAGACTGTTTCTGAGGGTATATTGTTGTTAAGAATTACTGGTTTAGCAGAATTTGTCCTTAGCAGAATAGTAAGAGACCAGCATAAGGGAGGAGTCACAATAGTAGGAAATAAAGAAGACCCGATACCCAAGATAGTTAAAGAATTTATGGATATATTTCCCAACGAGCTTCCCGGATTACCCCCAATTAGAGAAGTAGAGTTTTGTATAAAGTTGATGCCAAGAGCAGAACCAGTATCCCAGAAGGTATACCCAATGTCACCATCAAAGCTTTACCAGTTATATCGACACGTGGAAGAACTAAAGGCGAAGGAGTTTATTCGGACTAGTTGATCACCGTGGGGAGCACCATTAGTATTGGTAAAGAAGAAGGATAGATCGATGTAGTTGTGTATGGATTACAGGCGGTTGAATGCAGTGGCCATAAAGAACAAGTATCTATTACCCAAGATTGATGATTTGTTTGATCAATTAAGCAGAGCAAGAGTCTTCTCAAATATAGATTTGTGATCAGGATATCATCAGGTACGGGTTCGGGAGTAGGATATATTGAAGACAGCATTTAGGTCATGATATGGGCATTACGAATTCCTAGTTATGCCATTCGAACTGACTAATACTCCAGCGGTATTCATGAATTTGATGAACCGTATCTTCATGCTATATTTGGACTAATTTGTGGTAGTATTCATCGATAACATTCTTGTGAATTCTCGTAATAAGGAGGACTATGAAGAACATCTTAGGATAGTACTACAAACTTTGAGGGAGCACCAGTTATATATAAAGCTTAGTACGTATGATTTTTGGCTGGATCATATATCTTTTCTTGGGCATATTATTTCTAGAGCAGGAGTTTCAGTTGATCCCAAGAAGGTAGATGCAGTATAGAACTAGCCAGTTCTAAAGACATTAGCAAAAGTGTATAGTTTCCTGAGCTTGGCAGGATACTACAAAAGATTTGTGTCAGACATTGCTAAGATCTTGGCACCTTTTACTCGGTTGATGTGCAAGGAAGGTAAATTGGTATGGTCAGCGGAATGCCAGATAGCCTTCGAAGAGTTGAAGAAAAAGTTAATTTTTGCACCAATCCTTACTCTTTCAACAGGCTCTAGAGGATTCACAGTGTATTATGATGCATCTGGCAAGAGACTTGGATGTGTCATAATGCAACAAGAAAGTGTGATAGCATATTCTTCTCGGCAGCTCAGGGATCACAAGATAAACTATCCAACTCACGATTTAGAGTTAGCAGCAGTAACGTTCGCACTTAAATTGTGGAGGCACTACTTATATGGCGATCGAGTAGAAATATTCACGGATTATAAGAGTTTGAAGTATGTATTCATGTAGAAGGATATGAATATGAGGCAGAGAAGGCGGCTGGAGTCATTGAAAGACTATGACCTGGAACTTCAGTACCATCCAGGAAAGGCTAATATAGTAGTTGATGCACTTAGCAGAAGAGGTGGCAAATTTATGTTGACTACTCAGAAGTATATTCTAGAGGACTTACGAGAGAGGGGTATTGAGATAGTACTTCCACAGAGTACAATAGTTCGGGCTAGACTACAGATTCAGTCAACTTTAGTAGATAAAATCAAACTAGCTCAGGCAGAGAACCCAAAGATTCAAAAGCTACGAGAAGAATGTGAGTCGGGTCTTCGGAAGGAGTTGACAATAAAAGCGGATGTAACAGTAAGGTTTGGGAATCGTCTATGCATACCAAGAGGGGATATTAGGTAAGAAGTTATGACTAAAGCATACAGTTTTCAGAATTCCATTCATCTGGGAGGTACGAAGATGTATCAAGATATCAAGCAACACTTTTGGTTGAATGGAATGAAGAAGAAAATAGCATACTTCGTATCGCGATGTCTGATATGTCAGCAAGTGAAAGCAGAACAATAGAGACTGGCATGATTATTGCAGCCGTTCCCTATTCCAAAGTGGAAGTGAGAACACATCACGAAGGACTTTATGACCGGTTTACCGAGATCACCGACTAATCGAGATACAGTTTGGGTGACAGTGGATTGACTCACAAAAGTGGCATATTTTCTCTCCTTCAGAGTGGGACAGTCTACAGAGCAGTTGACAGATTTGTATATACGACAGGTTGTGAGACATCATGGAGTGCCAGTAAGCATAATATCAAACTGAGATGCAAGGTTCACTTCTCATTTCTGGAGAATCTTACACGAGAGATTGGGTACCAAGTTAAGATTCAGCACAGCTTACCACCCTCAAACAGACGGACAATCAGAGAGAACTATCCAGACCTTAGAGGATATGCTACGAGCATGTACCTTAGACCTTGGTAAATATTAGGAAAATCACCTTCACTTGGTAAAATTTTTATATAATAATAGTTAGCAGGCCATTATTCTGATAGCATATTTTGAAGTAATATACGGTAGGAAGTATAGATCACCGATGACTTAGGATAACATTGGTGAACAGAAGATATTAGGCCCCAAAATAATCATACAGATAGTAGAAGTTGTCAGGTAGATCAGAGAGCGACTTCAGGTTATGTAAGACTGGCATCGTAATTGGGCAGATCAGCATCGTAGACCTTTCGAGTTTTATGTAGGCGATCACATATTTTTGTGGATTTTTCCTACCCGTGGAGTTAATAGATTCGGGGTTCGAGGGAAGCTTCGTCCCTGATACGTTAGGCCATTGGATATTCGACATTCTCGATCGGGTAGGCGATGTGGCATATCGTCTTGCCCTTCCACCTTCTCTATGTGAGGTACACGATGTATTTTATGTATCTCAGTTGCATTGGTATGTCCCGGATCCAAGTCATATCCTCGACCATTCTGAATTAGTCGTTGGTACCGACTTATTTACGAGGAGCAACCCATATCCATTCTGGATCAAAGAGAGAAGCTACTCAAGAACTGGACTATTTCTCTTTTTCGAGTTGCCTAGGGACATCACACTCTTAGAAAATCGATGTGGGGGCACGAGGACGACATTCGATCTCGGTACCCGCACATGTTCGATTCAGAAGGTATATTCTACCTTATGCCTTCGTATCTAGATTCCGTGATCAGGTGATCACCTATGCGTTGTGATGATATTGCTTACATGTATGATTTTACTAATAGGATTTTATTGTGCTTGTCCTAACTTCTCTTGCTTACTTATATTTGAATTCTGAGGACGTAATTTTCTAAGGTGGATAGAGATGTCAATCCCCATTCCCGAAATACGTATTTGGAACATATTTTTATTTTAGCATGGTTGCAGGTGCATAGAGACTAGACCTATTCTTTGGTTTAACCTGGTTCATGGTTCACTTTATGGTTAGTTCAAGTCATGAGAACTATTGGTTCAACTCTCAACCCTACCATATATAAACCAACCTCTTATTCTCTCTCTATATTACTTTATTTTCTTTCTCTCTCTTGTGTTTTCTCTTCCCTTTCCATAGGCAAGTACACCTTTCATGAGAAATAGAGAAACCCTCTATATTAATTGATTATTATGTTATTTGCGTGATTTTAGACACTTTTAGAACTTGGAATTTTTGGATTTGATGGATGGATTAGTGCAGATCTACATGTCTAACTTAGATTTTTTATGGACATCATGAGTTTTTCTTGGTTTTGATCTATTTAAAATATATTTTTGAAAACTAGTTTTTCCTACATGATAGAGCTCTCAATTTCAAGCGTTTTGGCTTTTGGTTCACTTGATTTGGATTTAAAATAAGGATTTTATGGTCAAAACAATTTTTTGGTTTTTTAGGGTTTCTGCCATGGCCGAATTGCTGTTGGAGAAGAAAAAGTGCTCATGCGTCCAGCATCATATGCGGCAGAGAGTGTTATGCGGCCTGAGTACTATGCGGTCTGAACTCTGTGCCGTATATACTGACCAGAATGCGTCCATCTTGTTGAACGCATGAATGCTAACTTTACACAAGTGTCCTTGAGATTATTGTGTTTTAACTCGCTGAATGAATGAGAAATTCGCTTAAGTCAAAGAGGCAATTCATGCGGCATGATTCATATTCGGCAAGAAGATCATGTGTCCATATTTCTTGGATGTATGACTCTGAACCGTTGGCACATATTTCTATGACTTTGTCCTTTCTCTCTGACACACTTTATTGTATTGTCATATCATTCACTCAATATCACATCACTGATACTTCATTTATTGGTCGTCACTTCAACACTTGTCCCAAGGAGTAGACTTTAACTGTGAGCATGCAACCCTGACTTCATATGCGACCTTGACTTTATATGCGGCCAAGTGGTCTATGCGACCCTGACTTCATATGCAGCCAGGATTTCCTCTGCGGCCTAGAGACATATGCGGCCAGGACTTCGTATGTGGCCTAGAGACCCATGCAGCCTTGATTGTTTGATTGAATGTTTTCTTTTTCTTTTATGATTTATAATTAAGTTAATGCTAGTGTTATGATTCTAAGAAAAAATATATTTAGTAACCAGACCTCGTGCCAGACATGACCATGAGCTAAGATTGGCTATGAACATGCATGAGTTGAACTGAGATTTCAGTATGAACCAGATTAAGTGGATAGTGACTAACCGGCTATGTGCATGACATAAGCTTCGTGTTACAATATGATCTTGATTCATGTGACCCAATGTATAATTGGTAATTGAACTCGAATACTGTATCCGCGCTGACACAAATTATTGCCTGAAAGTGTATATGATCAGATGTGCGCCGAGGTACGACATACCGTATCACGTGTTAAGTAATTTATATTTGGGTTGTACATTGAGAATGCCTCCAAATCTCCTGGATGTATGATATTATATATATATTATTTCCCAGCACGGGCATAATAAGCGAGTCAACTACCAAAGCATGGCTAGGATATTGATTGAATGTTGCATACACGCTCGGGTGAATCCAGATTGAACTTTCTTGGATTCGTATCTAGCATGCCCGTACTTTGTACGACATCTTAAGAAAAATTCTCATGTGACCATGCATTGAGATTTCGGATACAATATAGGGATAATTAGGTAACTAAAAGTGGTAGTAACATTTGGAGGGAACGGTATCCCGAGATCGTGCCAACGAACCTTCCCACCGAGATTCATTCTAAGTGCGCTATGGGCTAGCCATCCCAGATACTGTATATCATCCTCCTTAGTGGAGTGCAGTATATGACCTATTATAAATATGTCGAGCTACTATTTCACTATAGTAATATTAGAACTGCTAATACCGTATTTTTAGCGCAGTTGCCCTACGGGAACTGGTACATCTTGCAAGTGCCTGTATATTCCTTATTTGGTTCGGTTAGCTCATGTTCGATACTAGCGTGATCTGAGGATACCTATTATGCATTATTTCTGAGATAACCTCAGACTCCATAAAATAGCAAGTCGTTCAAGTGATTGGCCGATATAAGAAAATGGACTTGGTTATAATTTTATTATTCAGTTTGTAGCCTAGGGAAATAGATTATCATAGTGTAATGGTCAACCCTTGTCCTTTTTTGGTTGTAAGGTTGGGCCTTTACACTAGGATATGCCATGGACCTAAGTTACGACACTGAACCTATATATTATTATAAAATTATTTCTTTGGATTTTGTTTCCCTATTTCGTGCTTCCTTTGTGGTACTTGTTATTTGGGTTCTAACCCCACTTGTTTTGTATGACCCGGTTTCGATCCAGCACCCGAGAATCCAGCGTACTGTCCCCCAACTCATGGCACATACTAGGAACATGGCCACAGAGGATAACGAGTGGGTTTTTTCTTCCCTGCTTGTCGTTTTACATTTACTTCTTTGGATATTTAGCCACCGCCACCTGTTAGACGGTATATCTGGACATTAGTCTCCTTATATGATTGTATTAAATCAGACTTCAGCTGATCACTATTATGTAGTTTTGATACTCTGTCAGCTTCTTATTTTGCGCAGCTGGTCTCTAGAATATTTTGAGAAAGCATTTGAGACGCCTTATTGCTTTATCATATATGCTCTATGGTTACATTTCTTGTTTGAATGATTAAGACATAGAAGTTCTTGACCATAGAAGACTTGATTGTAGCATGCATCCCTTGTCTTATTACAACCGTGATCGTCGTATGACATATAGTACCTTGTACGGGGTAGCTGGCCATATCCGTCTCCGTATTTCGGTACTGGGACATAACAGAGGGCAATTGGCACCACAAGCCATCCTAGACTATAGCTTGGTTAGATGGAAATCCTTTCAGCACAAACAGTGATCCCCGCTGAAAGTTCCCGAGTCACCCATTCTAAATTGCAAACACAGATAACCATGTTCTCCCAGGACGAATAGATCCTAGTGCCCCAATTATCGTTCGAGGAATAATACCCTTATGCACAAGTTGTCCATGACCATACAACGTCTAAGAAACTAAGTTATCAAACGAAGCATGCAAAACAACATATATTGCAATATAACTACGTAGTAAAATTTTGATAGCATAATCTACCCATTTTAAATGATCGCATTATAAATTTATACTACTTATTATGAAGTTATAGATGAATAAATGATAGCTACAACTGAAGTATGCCAAGCATTTAGAGTGGACAAGCATGCAACAGTGCGATCAATCCATGTTTCTATATGACAAGCATCAAGTGTTCAAGCCTACTCTCTTTTATTCTTGATTCTTTTTATTAATGTATCATTGATCAGAATACGCAACAAAAGAGTCATTTTGATTAATGTGAATACATGGGGAGAAGGGTCAAAGCCACTCACAAATTGGCGAATAGAGGAGAGAAAAAGAGGACTTGATTGTCCCGCTCGAGCGTCGCCTACACGATCATCTACAGTGGCATCAACAGGCGATCAATACCTTCTCTTCTCTTTCTTCAAGAATTTGATATGAATGCCAAGTTTGAAGGATGCAAGAATTAAAATCCATTAAAAACATTCGCGAAAATACATTCAAAAAATGAACACAAAAGTAGTAAGGCGGCAGCAAAAATGTAAACAAAAACCAAGCAGTGGAAAGGACCCTCGTACTCTGTCGTAAAGTCCTTTCCCGAGACACAATCCACTGAATATGAAACATGATTTCAAATAAATCAATCCATAACGAGGAAAGGATCTTGATTCAATCTATCTCGGTCAACTAATATCGACAGTATTCCATAATTACGCTCCATGTGCGGGGAGCGTGGCACTACAGGTAGCGTGGGCTCGAGGCATCCCGTTGCCCAAGGTAGCACACAAATTAATGCAGCATGTACTGCCCGAGGATAGCACGCAAACCAAGGTTTTTCTGTAATATGAGGCGTACACGTCGCTCGATGAGGCATATTGTCCAAGGGGCATAATATGATTGGTGCACACTGGCAGAGGTTGCAGTATCCGAGGCTACTTGTGGCCCGAGGTAGCGGCAAGGATAGCGACATTAGAAGAAATAAAGAGGAGAGAGAGAGAGAGGAGCTCGATCAGGGTCTAACAAAGTAGGGGGATTGTTAGCAGTGATACGTTGAACGGAGGGAACGACGGAGCAGATTCGGTGGGAGAGAAGAGGACGAAGAGGGGGTCCTCGCTGTGGATCCATATTGGAGAAGCAGTTGATGATGGAGATGGAGAGGATGGTGGCGAAAAGTGTTGGTGGTGGTGATGGCGACTGATGGAGCAAGTGGTGGTCGGATATTGGGGTCAAAGTTATGGCAAGGAGAGAAAGAGGGGGGGCAAAGCTATACGGTAGATGGAAGGTGCGACAACAGCAATGACGAAGGCCTGGGGGCTGCTACTACTATCCAAAATAATGATTAAGACGAAAATAAAGAGAGAAGAGTTGGGAAGGGGGGTTACTCTAAGGAGAGAGTGAGGAGAGGAGAACTAAAAGAGGGAGTGAACTATTAATATAATAATAATAATACCATAAATAAAATAATAAAAATTCTAAATCACAATAATATTAATAATAATAAATTTTGAAATAACATTTAAAATTTAGGGTTAAATCCCTACAAATTTGCAAATACCAACTCATACAATAAAATAATAATAATAATCATTAAATCGAAATACGAAAATACAGTTGTATACCTATTTGAAAAATAGGGATATTATAGCGAATATGTGTACGTTGTTAGCCTCGCTTAGAGTTATGCTATGCTCGTTATTTGCATCGCTTCCGACGATACTATGAGTGTTATTTACGACGCTTCTAGAGTTATTGATGGTGTGGCAGGGCTATGCCCTCACTTACTACCTCACCTATAACGAAGCTGGACATTTGCTTGTTCTTAGCTATACTTCAAGCGAAGATGATGATGATGAATATATCTATCCTGATCTAAAATTGGCATAGATTAGAGGGGTGTGTGTGGAAATCTAAAAATAATCTATGATAGAACATTAGAATTTTTAATCTAAAACATTTTTGGCTAATGGTCCACTGGCTATGGGGTCGGTAGTGAGATTTATTTGATCCAATAAAATTATATATTTGAGCAAACGTCGGGTTGGTCGAAAGATTGATAGAGTATGCTGATAACTTATTGTGGTCAAATATTGACTAAAGATTTTATAGTCAGTGATCTGACTAAGGGTCTGTTTGGTTCACTGCAATATAATCGTAATGGAATCGAATGAAAAAAAAATTGATTCTATTACGATTATGATTACACTGTAGTGAACGGGCCCTAAGAATTGACAAAGGGAGAAATAATTTGTGGTATATAACTGTATTGTGATCTTCTTACTTCTATATTTATAATAGTACATTTTTTATTTGATTTCATTACGATTATGATTACTTTACAGTAAACCAAACGGACCCTAAGAATTGACAAAGGGAGAAATAATTTGTGTTATATAACTGTATTGGGATCTTCTTACTTCTATATTTATAATAGTCATGAGTTTAATAAGATTACAATGAAATGTTAACAAGATCATTAAAAATAGGCCCTTGATAATTACAAGTTTACTACTCTCCAAACTTGATCAGGGCAGCCCAATTTTTTTAAGATCATTACAAGTTTACCACTCTCCAAATTCTAATAAAATGTTAACAAGATCATTAAAAAGACTCATGATAGTCCAATTTTTTTAGATAATTACAAGTTTACCACTCTCCAAACTTGATCAGGGCAGCCCAATTTTTTCAGTACTGTCAAAATTTTGACAGTCCTAACAATAGGAAGGACTCTCAAAATTTTGGCAGTCCTACAAATTAGAAGGACTCTCAAAATTTTGACAGTCCTGTAAGTACCACTTTCCAACATAGGGGCATTTTGGTAATTTTGCATGGTAATTATTATTTTATATTATTTTATATTAGTGGTTGCCTAGATATTAGTGATAGTTAGTGGCTAATCAATTAGAATTTGTAAGTGTTAATTAGTGTTAATTATTGCTAGTCAAGACTTTAGCAATTAGAATTAATTAAATTTAGTGTCATAAAAGGAATATTCTTTTTTAGTTGTAGAGATCCCCTCCTTTAGTTAAATTAGATCTATTCATGACAAATGGAGAGGGACTTTTGAATCATATCAAACTATTCATAAACCTAACCCTAACCCTAACCCTAACCCTAACCCTAAGAGAGAAAGTCTATATAAGCCATATTATTCATGAATAGCCTCCATTTATTTTTATTTAGTTCATCCTCAAATTTGAAAGCAAACCCTAATTTTTTTGCTTTAAATCCTATCCTCCTCATTTTTATTTCCAAAGGAGACTAAGGAGCTTGTCATTGCTAGAGGAAGCTTGAAGAGGAGTCCAAGTATTGAGGATCGTGTCCGCTTCATCTTCCTTGTGTCCAAATTTGGAGTTCTTCAAGGATGTCACTCAAAATCTAGGTAATTCTCTCTTTTCCACTCTATTTATGGTTAAGAACACCCATTGGACTTATAGGAATCCTTCCATAGGTGAAAATTATTTTCTATGGCTAGATTTAGGTGCTAGAAGCCCTCATTTGTATAGATCTATGATTTATTCTTGTGGAATAATGTTTTGTGCCCCATATTTGGGGATTTTGGGTCTACTAGTGTATTTATCCATAAATTACATTTTTACTAATTACTTTAGTAATATAATGATGTATTTGATATGTAGATATGGTGTGTGTTGGATATTGGGAGTAGTGTTGGTATCATAGTTGGGGTGGTGGTGCACACCAAGTGTTTGATTTTGTGTATAGGTGTGTGTCTACCCATATAGGAGTGTTATGTATATATGTGTGTGTGTGTGTGTGTGTGTGTGTGTGTGGTTATAGTAAAAGGGTGATGTGCAACTTGGGTAATGTGTAGCCATGCACAGGTAAGTCAGTACTTGTGTTGTGGTCAGTAAGTGAGGGGATGGATGAGAATTAGTGTGTGTGTGTGTGTTAGAGTGAACCTGGGAACTGGAAGTACCAAAGTGTGAGTGTTTGTGAGCTATTGTGTCTGTATACATTAGGTCAGGATGGTGTATAGAAGTGGCAGTAAAGGGCTCGGGAAGTGTTGTAGATGAGTGCCTTGGGAGTATGGTATTTTGTGATAAGGTTTAGAGTATTGTACATCTAGGCATGTATTAGTTCATAGGTACTCATGTGAGTGAAGGATTAGAGGAGAGTATGCTCGGGTTCAGGGTACTTGAGAGCAGTGTCATCAGGAGGTTAGTATTGAATAGAGGTTGGGGTTAAGGAGATGAGCATCAGAGAAGTAGCAGTGCAGACATTATGCAGTGCCAGTTAGGGAGTTTTCCAGCAAGTTAAGTGATCGGGAAGGTGTAACATCAGAATCAATAGCAGCAGCAGTGGCTTAGTTGCCTCACCAACAGAAGTAGTAACCTTAGAACCAGCATTAGTATGCACTTCCCTTAGGCACTGTAATAAAGATTAGAATTTGGACTGTGGGGTTCGGAGATAAGGGAGGGAAGTGAGCTACTGCAGGTGATGCAGTAGCAGTGCAGCAGTAATAAGGGGAGCACAGCTCGGGTTAAGTACAGTGGAGCTAGGGGACTTGATTTGGGAGAAATTGCTTCAGCGGCATGGGTTGACCTTGGGTGACTGCACGTGAATGGGTTGGGTGCACTTATTGTGGAGTATAGGATTTGGGCACATGTTAGAGCTAGTTAGAGCTAGTGTTACAGATTTCTGCAACATGGTATATGTTTATTATTATATCAGTGAAGTATTTCTTTGTGTTTCAGTGTGAATGTGTCAATGTAGTAATATCGGGTGTGAGGGTCATGTAGAAGCAAAGTATCAGTGAAGTGATACTATGAGAGGTGTGTATAATGCCAGTATGTATCACATTTGGGTATCGGGGATGTCGCACTAAGCAGCATCAATTGCAACCAAGTGCAGTAGCACCTGTCAGCAAAAGCAATACCTATTGTTTTGGCAGCAAATGAGTGGTAGCGACAGTTGTATGCTGCAGGTAGAAGCAAAGAGGAAGGGGCAAACCTAAGTGCTAGGCATAGTACAAGAGTATTTTTGTGGGTGAGCAATACCTAGTAAGTGTGTAGGTATATGAGTGATATAGTGAAGGGATCAGTGGTACCAAATGTGTGTTAGGGAGTGTATCATTATACTAGTGCATTAGAGTTAGTGTTTAGGTGAGAGTGTGAGTATTGGAGGTAAATGATTGTATCAGTAATATAGATTAGTAGTGTATCAAGATATTAGAAGTAGTTAGTTTAGTTGTGTATGGGGTGATGTATTTTGGCATCCTAGTTTGGTACCAAGAGTAGAACTAGGTATCGAGTTAATGTCTAGGGGTATAGTCAAGGTAAGTTAAATCAAGGTATTATGTTGAGATATAAGATTGAGTTGCCGCAGGCAATAATGGGTGATGGGTGTTGAAGTTAGCAGTTAGGAAATAACATGTACCTGGGTATGCAAATGCAAGGGGTTGCACAAGTATTGTGCACCTGAGCACATATGGGTAAGTGTTGTTGTGCCTTTGAATGAAGTGTTGTGAGGTAGTAGGTGATGTGAAATACCAAGTGTCAGTGATTTGAGTCTAATGGTGTAGGTTGGCGGCTATGGGTATTCAGCATGTTGGTTAAGCATTGCACGGTCATGTGCACATTGTTGCTCTAATGTTCAGTGAGTGCAATGAGTTGGTGTATTTTGTGAAACATGGTAGGTAAGTGTATCTAGGTGAAAGGAAGTGTTAAGTATGGATAATGTGTTTAGGAAGGGTAGGGTACCATGGTATGTGTTTTAACTAGAGTGAGGGTAGGTAAGTGTGTTAGGGAGATAGAGGATAGTTAGTATTTTAGGTATTGAGTTTTTGGCATCTTAGATACTAAGATAATGATATAGATATGTTAAGTTATTGTCTAAGTTTTGAGATATTGATTAAGGTATTAAGAATAACTAAGGTAAATATGATATTATGCATAGGGGTTGGATAGCTATAAACATATAGTATGATACTTAGCATTCTTAGAAATTAAGAATTGACCTAGAAACCTAATTTCAACCTAGCTATGTATATTTTGATTCCAAAATATTACTATGACATAAAATTTCATATTTAGGTCTCTAAGGCACCGATACGGACACAGTTTGACATTCATTTCTCCGGACCACAGGCGAGTACATTCTCTGATAGTTTTTATTATTTGATAATTACTATATTTCAAGTATTTAGAAATATTACATCTGATTATCATACTATGGTACACTAATTGGTATTGACATTGGATCTTCAGTCATGAGATGTTATATTGACTCATCGTAATGGTATCGAATATTGCTCCTTGTTTGGTATTGGATAATATTGGTTAACATTGGATACATTGGCTAGTAACGTGTCATGATTGGATCTATTGCATCAGTCAGGACGGGGGAGGTACTATCTAGATATGTGATCAAGAACTATTGACAAGTAGTGTAAATCATCGACTACTAGCTAATCATATACTTCATGTATGGTTGAGCTAATTTTTTCATAGTATAAATCATTGAATCTTCCAAGCCGATCACATATCTAAATAGTATTTCAAAATACCTAGTATAGTTGTAGTTCTTCATATTCAGTTCATAGATTACATTACCTTGCACCTGATATTGTAGTTCTTTTCTTTTTTATTTTATATATGCACTGGCTATACCGTATTGCATATATTACCTGCTTCTCTTTACTATTTGTCATTGCATCAGTTTATCATTTTTTATCGTATATAATATCCTCTATTTTACTATTTTATAGTCCTTGTCAATTAATTAAAACTGCTATTGGGTTGTACTAATTCCATCCTGACTGAATATATTTTTCAGGCGATGACTTAGAGGACTGGTGTCCCACGTACTATGGACCACAGGAGGGGATAGCAACCATTGGCCCTGACACTCAGGAGTGATTTTCGAGAGGTTTAGCCGAAATTACTAGTTATCCTAGTTAGTTTTTATTAGCATTGGTATCGGATTTATTTTCGGCTTATATTTGAGACTTGTTTATTGTTTGGTACGTGTCCAAGTGAAGGGCCAAAATCCAAATTCGCATCGATAATCTTACAAACACATCAACCATCCTACAATATGACCAAAGTAACTTGCTACAAGGAGAATTGAGGATTAATTGTGCAAAACCCCCAAAATTGGGTCCCGTGTCGCACCGTATCACAAAATTCTATGATACGGCCTACACGTATCTAATTACGGACACATATCTAGTCCCATAACCCCGATCTAAGTCTAATTAGATCTATTTGGTCTCATGACACACAATTGATGTGTCAAATTCGTAATTCCCCTAACATGCACACAAAATACCATATAGAACTCACAACACATAGCCAAATAGCCTAGAACTTATTCCTATAGGTAGTCCTATGCCATGGGATAATTCCTAGTGGTCAATTGCATGATTAAGAAGCTATAATGGAAGTAAAATATAATAATTACCAATTTGGAGATAGATTCTTAATAAAAATACAATTGGATACGATCCGGACATGATCTCTAGCTCCAAAGCTCCTCCTCCTTGTGCTCCTTGCTACTCCAAGCTCCAAAGCTCCAAGAATGATGAATTTGAGAAGAAAATGGAGGTGAATTGAGTAGAAAATTAATGGAAAAAAAAATAGAAATTGGGGATCTATAATTTTTAGATCAAAATAAATGCAAATAAGGAGAGAGAGAGAGGAGAACCCCCCTCTAATAGTGGTCGGCCTCTTCTCCCCTTTCCCAAGCAAACTTAAATATCCATGTTACCCCTATATGATTAATTATGAGGTATAATTAAGGGTGGGTATTTTAGGAAGTCTCTAACTAATTGTAATTAACTAATTCACCTTAATTAATTAGTGGAAATAACTAATGGGCTTGGGTCCAGGTTGGGCTCATGTTGTCATGACAAGTCTAAATAGGTCCATATGTGTCAAGTCTAAATATTGGGCTAGTCTCTCTAACTAAACTAAATAACATAAGTATCTAATTAAATAACTATTACTAGCCACAAATAATTATAGCTTAACATAAATAAATAATTAATACAATCATCACAATAATATTTAATATTAAATACTAAAATTAAATACTTATGGCAAAATTACCAAACTACCCCTAGCTGAAAAAGTGAGGGTGACAAGAAGGAGGCGGAGCTGCTCGCGGAGGAGGAGGAAAAGAAGGAGGAGGAGGAGAAAGACGACGATGTGGAGGAGGAAGACGGCCGCCGTCACCGCTGCTTTTGCCTCCTCCTCCTCCCTCTCCTCCTTCGCCTCTGCCTTCCTCCTCCTCCTCCTCCTCCCTTGTCTCGTCTCACGCAGACACCCTCCCCTCTTGATAGTCCTAAAAATCAACATATTTTTTTACGACTGTCACGACCCGAGGGTAGGTCCAGCCTACGCCATAGCTTCAGTGGTAGAACGTTGTCTAGGTCATCACTAACTAACTAACTAATATCTCATACAATATATAATCTGTCAATAAAATCTCAACTCCAAGAAGGAGGATAATATAATAATGATGGTATGATAAATAATCAATCACAAATCTAAAGCACGATAAGATATCAAAGAAGTCTAACATAACTAAGAAGTCTAAACATCAAAAACATCCAATAATAACAAACAATAAACAAGTCTCAAATATAAGTGTTTGATCAATTGACACTAGGATATATTTATATAGGTATATAATGTATATATATACTAGGCTTATATATCTATAATTCCTTTGTGTGTATGTAATTGAGTGTGGGAGTATACTATGACACAGTGGTCTCAGTGAATGTCTAGTTTTGTGCTGTTATAAGCTGTGTTGTGTGTGTGGGGTATCGAACAGTGAGGGAAAAGGGTGATCCAGTATCAGTGGTAGTAGCAATGCACACTCGTGCTCTGCTATAGTGCAAGATGTATGCAGCAGCAGTAGCAGCAGCTAGGAGCTGCAGCAGAAATAGCAGTTGCAGCAGCAGTATGAGCAAGCAGCAATAATAGCAATCTCAGTAGCACTAGTAGTAGCATATTGGAGAAGGAAAAACTTATTGCTGATACACTGGTATTAGTTGGGCTCGGTAATATTGATGCAGAGTATAATGTATTTGTGTTAGCAGTGAGGTACCTAGACAGTAGAGAGCTTGGGGTGAGTATCAGATATATGGTTAAGTGACTGAGTATTTGTGGGTATCAGTTTTTTTAATCTGTGCACTAAGACTTCAGGTGTGTGTGACTCGAGTATTAAGAAAAGATGTGAGGGGGGAACTGTGAAATTGTATTCACAGTGGCTATGTGTGTGTGTACTAGTGTCTATATAAAGAGGTTCAGATTTGGTGTGCCTGTGTGAGTGCCAGTGCAAGAGTGTACCTGTGTGTAAAACCCCTAATTTTAAAAAACCGTATTAACTATTTAATTAATTATTTAAATTATTTATGGTATTTATTAGCCAATTAGAAGAAATAGAATTTATTGAATCTTTATTTCTAGGTGATTGTGCAATAGAGGATTTATGGAGCAACGCATAATTTTACCTTAATTTATTTCACTTAGGAGACCTTGTGGACGATTGATAGATTTATTGTATGCATTAATATAAATTTTTAGAATTTTATATGTATATGTATATATATATATATATATATATATATAAAGTTTATTAAAACAAATAGAAAAGAAAGAAAAGAAAATAGAATAAAAGAAAAAGAAAAAAGAAAAAAAACTAAATAAACCCAAACCAGCTAGTCCTAAGACCCGGCCCGCAAACCCCAGCAGCACAGCAGCTAGCAAGCTCCAGACCCGCGCGCGGAGCAGCCGAACCCCTCTCTTATCTTCTCTTATATATATACCTTATATAATTCTATTAAACCTTAACCCTAAACCCTTACCATCTCGATCACCTAAGCACCGCCGTCGACCCCAGAGCCACCGCCGCCGCCGCCGAAGCAGCCGCCCGCCGCCGCGACCACCGCACGATCGCACGTCACCCGCGCACGCTACAGCAACTTAGCCCTGTTCATGCCCCGATTTTTGTGCCATCGCTCGACCAAATTCGACCCCGTCTTCACCGGTATGTTCACGACTATCCCTCTTCCAACTCTGTGTATTAGTTTACTTCGAACAATGCGTAACCATAGGCGAAAACTGAGCCAAAGTTGGAGAAAAATGACAATTTTTAACCCCAAAAAACTACTGTAAACAGCCATGTTTAAGGATTCGTATCTCCCACCACAGAGATCCGAACTTAGAAATTCTTTTTGCTATGCGAAGACCACCTAACCGAGATTAATTCATGTCAATTACAATATTTTATTTGTTGCTGAAGGCTGAAATAAATCGAATTAAAAATCATGAAAACCTATTTTTCCAACTTCCAAAATTTGTGATACGGAGGGCGACCCGCCAAATGAGACCGCCCCGTCACGTACCAATTACACCAAAAGGTGCGTATGGTATGTCCAAACGTGTGAGCTTTCGCAGAAACTGATTCGGGCGCGTGTACGCGTCGGAATCAACCCGTATCCGCGAAAAGTCCCCGTATCGCAACTTTTGCAAAACCTCGCACCATTTGTTTCACGCTCGTCAGAATACGATGAAATTTGCTCCACTGGACTCGTAGTATCGCGCTGGTCCTGTGACCCAATTTTCACGTAATTCTTTGATAGTTGACCGAACCGCCTATTTACGGGCCCCACAGTTGACATTTTGGGCAAATTTGTGTTTGGTTCACCGGAATCCAAAACTGGACACACCGTTGAGTTCGTACTGACATTTAGAGTTTTTTGACCTATAATTTGTCCTATTTGACCTTACCCTTGGTACGCTTTTCGGTGCAAAGTGGGCCACTTATGGACTCTACTTTGACCCAAATTATCGTTTTGCCCCTGTGTCCAAATTGGACGAAAGGATAGTATTTTCTAGCTATTTTGCTAATTCCGGAAACATTGGTGAAATTTATTTCAGCATCCGGAGGCATTCATTCGAAGTCCTTATTTCCTGATCCTGTGTACCTGACATCTGGACGCTTACACTATAGAGATTGCTTGTCAGGCAAGTATACCTTGCCATTGTACTGTGATTTATATTACATATGTTGCATGTATCTTATTTCTGCTTATTTAGTTTATATATTTTAAACTGCTATATAAACTGCGCATCCAAGGAAACTTGGGTGCAATGACGGTGACATCGTATTCTGTTTTTATTATGTATATGCATATGGACCTACTTTATGAGACCACCCCATTATCATGAGGCATTTTATGTTTTATTGGCCATGACACTGTCCGTACACGAGTGTGAGTCACATGTAGAACACGAACTTGCGTACTCGGCTGGACACTGGTACGTATAGGTCGTGCGACGGATAGGGATAACTGCTGATAGAAACTTTGCATGCTAGTAGACCTGGCAGTTATTTAGAGGTATCATCGTGTCATGGATGTGATATGCTTAGAGCATGGGGTGGAGAGGACAACAAGTAAGACATTTGGGCTCCTTTGCACTTTTCTTGTGTAACCCGTACGCTCCGCCGGAGATGCGCGGTCATGATGACCACTATATATTATATATTATCAGGCGGCCTCTGTCGTTCAAAAGATGACATAGTTTTTAGGCCCCTAAATCTCCAAGAGAATCATGCCAATCTTATTTTAGCTAGATGGCCCACTTGTTGGAAAGTTGTTCTCAAACTACATTCACATAGATGGTTAGGCGACCCATTGGATGTTTAGTTTTAGTACTTTATTGGCATATTTATATGTATCTTGTTATGTCCCTCTGAGGACCTGGTACCTTTCCAGATATAGACGGGCAGGAGTATCCACAGGAGTACGGACCTGGACCTGACGCTTCTTATCAGACCGAGGTCTTACCTTCGGAGTATCTTTGATTCATCGCAGCTGATGAATATTTTAGTTGCTATTTCTTTCATGGATATTTGTCTTATATTAGAGTTTGATCTCTTCTGTCATTTAGTAGTTTCAGTATAGTCAATTTGCAGTAGATTTGTTTCCATCTGACTATCATACTTTTATACTTCATCTTTGAGATTCAGTTATTTATTTCCTATTTACTTCTTTATTTGTGTTGTGGATGAGATATAGATTGCGTGTGACTTGTTGACAGTATATTACCACTGGTGGATTTGATATTCATGTACAGCGTACATGTGTGTATAGTTTCCATATATTGGAGTTCGTATACATACGGCTGGCGTGTTACGTATTCCTAGTCCTACGTATTTTGGGACTGGGGCATGACATATTTTTGTGGTGGCCCATGCTGGTCGAAAATATATTGTCTTGGTTACGTTACTGTACCGAACAAGCCTGCGAATAGGAATAGAGTATAGGATCTCATCCACACTTGACTAAAACTCATCCTTCCTTTCAACTTCCTATTTAAATGCTTGCATCCTGTTTGATTTCCTGTACTTCTTTTAATCATTTTGTACACCACCTATAGAGAGATGGATATGTGTAGTGGATGTACTGTAGCCGATGGCGACACACCTTCAGAAGTCAATGGCCAAACTCAAGGAGAGACCTCAACGACTCCTAGACTTCCGGGGCCGGGTGAACAGACTCACAATCCAGTTCCATCTAATCCTTCAGCTTCACCTAATGGGACCCTTCCAGCTTCATCGATACCGCGGGATGGCCAGACACAGCTGTTCCAATTCTTTCAAATGATGATGCAAGAATAGAGATAATAGGCAGCCGTACTAGCTGCAGAGCAGAGGCAGCAAGCGGCAGAGCAGAGGCAAGGATTTCTGGCAGCACTTGAGAGAATGGCTGCATAGGCAATTGTACCAGCCCAGGCACTAATTCCAGCACCGCAAGCTAGGGTGGGTTCGGTCAAGGACTTTATAAAGATGGGTCCCAAGCCGTACAAAGGCACAGAGAGCCAAGAGGAGACTACAAACTGGATTACCCACACTCAGAAGTTATTAGAAGCATCGCAGCTACCTACAGATCTATGGATGACAGGCATAAGGACGCTGCTAGATGGTAATGTTCATCACTGGTGGGAATCAATGGAGCGCCAGTTGGGCACGTATCAGACCTGGGAGCAATTCTTGGAGTGCTTTGAGAGAAAGTACTTCCCTGACACCGTAAGGGATATATTGTACGATCAGTTTCTTCATCTGGAGTAGGGGAACAGAACAGTTGATGAGTATGATGCCGAGTTTAGTCGCCTCAGTAAATATGGTGCTGCCCTGATACCGAATGACTTGGTGAAGGCTAAGAGGTTTCACCGCAGGCTGACTCAGGAGCTCCAATACTACACTAGCTCACAGTCCCGGATCTCTTATGCCGAATTACTTACAGAAGCTAGATTACAAGAGACCATCAGCAAGGGAAAAGGAGGTAAACTGAAGACACAGTAAGGACCATCAAGGACACGGCAAGGAGGGCCTATCAGACGTCCTTTGGCACAGCAATAACAGTATCAGCACAGAGCAGGACCATACTAGAATTCGGGGAAGCCCCACTGCAGTTACTGTGGGAAACGCGAGCATATTTTGAGAGACTGTCGGACTAGCTTGGGACAATGTATGAGGTGTGGGTCCGGACAGTATTTGGCGAGAGACTGTCCAATGCAGCAGATATTGACACTTCCATCGCCAGTACAGAGGCTAGCACTTCTAGCACCAAAGCCAGCTCAACAGATGACTAGACCAGGAGCACCTCGACCCCCAGTAGCAGGAGGATTTCAGCGAGGACCACCGCTACCTACTCAGGAGGATCAGTACACGAGGGCCAGTCATGGGTTACCACAGAGGAATGGGCAAGCTTTTGTACTAGAAGTGGATGACATGGATCAGGAGATTGATGTTATAGCAGGTATTACTCTTTCTTTTACTTTTTCTGATGTGACATTATTTAATACGGGAGCCATCCACTCATTCATATCTTCTAGTTTTATTGCTAAACACAATATTACCACTCCACCTTTACCTAGTTGTGTTAGAATTCTCACCGGAGGAGGAGTTGTACCTGTTAGTCGGATTTGTAGATCATGTCCTGTAGTAATTTGTGGCAGAGAGATGAATGCCCGACTCTTAGTCCTTCCTATGCCAACTTTTGATATTGTGCTTGGAATGGACTGGCTAAGCAAGTACCACGCTTTCTTCGACTGTTTTGGAGGAAGCATTCTTTTTAAGGTACCAGGCCAGCCGGAACTTGAGTTTACACGAGAATCCACAGAAGCCTTTGATGGTGTTCAGCTTACAATAGACGACGTTGTTTATCACCCCATCATTTCAGAATTCTAAGATGTCTTTCCAGAGTAATTGCCAGGACTACCACCAGACAGAGACATAGAATTCTTAATTGAATTGACACCGGGAACAGCACCTATAGCGTCGCATGTTTATAGATTGGCGAAGAAGGAGATGGATGAGCTGAAGGCATAGTTGAAATAACTAGAAGAGAAAGGTTTCATCCGACCAAGTGCATCACCCTGGGGAGAATCAGTGTTGTTTGTACCAAAGAAGGATAGGTCAGTGCGTATTTGCATTAATTACAGAGCCTTAAATGTAATGACCGTAAAGAATAAATACCCATTGCCACGCATTAATGACTTATTTGATTAGCTTAGTGGAGCCAAGGTATTCTCGAAGATAGACTTGAGATCGGGATATCACCAGGTGAAGGTACGGAAGCAGGACATCCCGAAGACCGCATTCAGGACAAGATATGGACACTACGAGTTTTCTGGTTATGATATTTGGGTTGACCAATGCTCCAGCTATCTTTATGGACTTAATGAATCGAGTCTTCCATCAGTATTTGGACCAGTTCGTGGTTGTCTTCATAGATGACATACTTGTATATTCGAAGAGCCACGAGGAGCACGAGAAGCACCTGTGGATTGTTATAGAGACCTTGAGGAGAGAGCAGTTATATGCGAAGCTCAGTAAATATGAGTTCTTCTTGGACAGAGTCTCATTTCTTGGGCATGTTGTTACGGGAGATGATATTTCTGTTGATCCATTGAAAATCTCGGCAGTCGAGACATGGCCCGTTCCTAAAACAGCATCGGAGGTGAGAAGTTTTCTTGGACTTGCGGGATATTACCGACGGTTCGTGGAGAACTTCTCAAGGATAGCAGCACCTATGACTCGGTTGACTTGCAAGTATCAAGAGTTCGTATGGACCGACAAGTATCAAGCCGCTTTTGAGGAGTTAAAGAAGCGACTGACCACAGCACCAGTATTGACTATTCCATCAGGTTCAGGAGGTTATGTGATTTACAGCGACGCATCAAGGAAAGGCTTGGGATGCGTGTTGATGTAGCATGGCAAGGTGATTGCATATGCATCCAGACAGTTACGGGTGCATGAGAAGAATTATCCAACTCATGACTTAGAACTTGCAGCCATTATTTTTGCTTTGAAGCTATAGAGACATTACTTATATGGGGAACGAGTGGAGATCTATAGAGACCACAAAAGCCTTAAGTACGTCTTCACGCAGAAGGAGCTAAATATGAGACAACATCGATGGCTTGAGTTGATGAAGGATTTTGAGATAGAGCTACATTATCACCCAGGCAGGGCTAACATTGTAGCAGACGCGTTAAGCCGAAAACCAGCAGGTTACTTCTTCACGACACAGAGGGAATTATTAGAGGACTTGAAAGAGCTTGGCATAGAAGTTATATTACCCGAAGCAGATGGGACGTTAGCCAACTTGCAAGTACAGCCATCACTAGTAGAGAGGATCAAGGCAGCTTTGCCTACGGACGCCAGATTCAGGAGATTAAAAGAAAGGACAGAGGCCGAAGAGCAGACGGGATTGCGCATTCTTGATGATGGGACATTACGATGTGGTAATCGTCTATATGTTTCCAATGGAGAGATTCAACATGAGCTGATGGCAGAAGCTCATAGTTCGATATATTCTATTCATCCTGGAGGCACCAAGATATACCGTGACTTACGACAGAACTTTTGGTAGCATGGGATGAAAAGAGAGATAGCTCGTTTTGTAGCCAAATGTCTAGTATGTCAGCAGGTAAAGGCAGAGCATCAGAGAACAGCAGGATTAATGCAACCACTTAAATTATGGAGGCACTACTTATATGGCGATCGAGTAGAAATATTCACAGATCATAAGAGTTTGAAGTATGTATTCATGTAGAAGGATATAAATATGAGGCAGAGAAGGTGGCTGGAGTCATTGAAAGACTATGACCTGGAACTTCAGTACCATCCAGGAAAGGCTAATGTAGTAGCTGATGCACTTAGCAGAAGAGGTGGCAAATTTATGTTGACTACTCAAAAGTATATTCTAGAGGACTTACGAGAGAGGGGTATTGAGATAGTACTTCCACAGAGTACAATAGTTCGGGCTAGCCTACAGATTCAGTCAACTTTGGTAGATAAATCAAACTAGCTCAGGCAGAGGACCCAAAGATTCAAAAGCTACGAGAAGAATATGAGTAGTGTCTTCGGAAGGAGTTGACAATAAAAGCGAATGTAATAGTAAGGTTTGGGAATTATCTATGCATACCAAGAGGGGATATTAGGTAAGAAGTTATGACTAAAGCACACAGTTTTCAGAATTTCATTCATCCAGGAGGTACGAAGATGTATCAAGATATCAAGCAACACTTTTGGTGGAATAGAATGAAGAAGAAAATAGCATACTTCATATCGCGATGTATGATATGTCAGCAAGTGAAAGCAGAATAACAAAGACTGGCATGATTATTGCAGCCGTTCCCTATTCCAAAGTGGAAGTGAGAACACATCACGATGGACTTTGTGACCGGTTTACCGAGATCACCGACTAATCGAGATACATATTTTCTCTCCTTCAAAGTGGGACAGTCTACAGGGCAGTTGACGGATTTGTATATGCGACAGGTTGTAAGACATCATGGAGTGCCAGTAAGCATAATATCAAACTGAGATGCAAGGTTCACTTCTCATTTCTGGAGAATCTTACACGAGAGATTGGGTACCAAGTTAAGATTCAGCACAGTTTACCACCCTCAAACAGATGGACAATCAGAGAGAACTATCCAGACCTTAGAGGATATGCTACGAGCATGTATCTTAGACCTTGGTGAATATTGGGAAAATCACCTTCACTTGGTAAATTTTTTATATAATAATAGTTATCAGGTCAGTATTCTGATGGCATATTTTGAAGTACTATACGGTAGGAAGTATAGATCATCGATGACTTGGGATGACATTGTTGAGCAGAAGATGTTAGGCCCCAAAACAATTATACAGATAATAGAAGTTGTCAGGTAGATCAGAGAGCGACTTCAGGTTATGCAAGACTGACATCGTCATTGGGCAGATCAGCATCGTAGACCTTTCGAGTTTTATGTAGGCGATCACATATTTTTGTGGATTTTGCCTACCCGTGGAGTCATTAGATTCGGGGTTCGAGGGAAGCTTCGTCCCCGATACGTTGGGCCATTGGATATTCGATATTCTCGATCGGGTAGGCGATGTGGCATATCGTCTTGCCCTTCCACCTTCTCTATGTGAGGTACACGATGTATTTCTTGTATCTTAGTTGCCTTGGTATATCCCAGATCCAAGTGATATCCTCGACCATCCTAAATTAGTCGTTGGTACCGACTTATCTTACGAGGAGCAACCCATATCCATTCTGGATCAAAGAGAGAAGCTACTCAAGAACTGGACTATTTCTCTTGTTCGAGTTGCCTAGGGACATCACACACTTAAAAAATCGACGTGGGGGCACGAGGATGACATTCGATCTCGGTACCCGCACATGTTCGATTCAGAAGGTATATTCTACCTTATGCCTTCGTATCTAGATTCTGTGATCAGGTAATCACCTATGCGTTGTGATGATATTGCTTGCATGTGTGGTTTTACTAATAGGATTTTATCGTGCTTGTCCTAACTTCTCTTGCTTGGATTTGAATTCTGAGGACGTAATTTTCTAAGGTGGATAGAGATGTCAATCCCCGTTTCCGAAATACGTATTTGGAACATATTTTTATTTTAGCATGGTTGCAGGTGCATAGAGACTAGACCAATTCTTTGGTTTAACCTAGTTTATGGTTCATTTTATGGTTAGTTCAAGTCATGAGAACCATTGGTTCAACCCTCAACCCTACCATATATAAACCAACCTCTCATTCTCTCTCTCTATTACTTTATTTTCTTTCTCTCTCTTGTGTTTTCTCTTTCCTTTCCATAGACAAGTACACATTTCATGATAAATGGAGAAACTCCCCATATTAATTGATTGTTATGTTATTTGCATGATTTTAGACACTTTTAGAACTTGAAATTTTTAGATTTGGTGGATGGATTAGTGCAGATCTACATGTCTAACTTAGGTTTTTTATGGACATCATGAGTTTTTCTTGGTTTTGATCTATTTAAAATATATTTTTGAAAACCAGTTTTTCCTACATGGTAAAGCTTTTAATTTCAAGCATTTTGGCTTTTAGTTCACTTGATTTGGATTTAAAATGAGGATTTTATGGTCAAAATAATTTTTTGGTTTTTTAGGGTTTCTGCCATGGCCGAATAGCTGTTGGAGAAGACAAAGTGATCATGCGTCCAGCATCATATGCGGCAGAAAGTGTTATGCGGCCTGAGTACTATGCAGTCTGAACTCTGTGTCGCATATACTGACCAGAATGCGTCCATCTTGTTGAATGCATGAATACTAACTTTACACAAGTATCCTTGAGATTATAGTATTTTAACTCGCTGAACGAATGAGAAATTTGCTTAAGTCCAAGAGGCAATTCATGCGGCATAATTCATATGCGGCAAGAAGATCATGCGTCCATATTTCTTGGACGTATGACTCCGAACCGTTGGCACATATTTCTATGACTTTGTCCTTTCTCTCTAACACACTTTATTGCATTGTCATATCATTCACTCAATATCATATTTCTGATACTTCATTTATTGGTCGTCACTTCAACACTTGTCCCAAGGAGTAGACTTTAACCCTGAGCATGCAACTCTGACTTCATATGCGACCTTGACTTTATATGCGGCCAAGTGGTCTATGCGACCTTGACTTCATATGCGGCCAGGATTTCCTCTACGGCCTAGAGACATATGTAGCCAGGACTTCGTATACGTCCTAGAGACCCATGAGGCCTTGATTGTTTGCTTGAATGTTTTCTTTTATAATTTATAATTAAGTTAATGCTAGTGTTATGATTCTAAGAAAGAATATATTTAGTAACCAGACCTCGTGCCAGACATGACCATGAGCTAAGATTGGTTATGAACATGGCATGAGTTGAACTAAGATTTCAGTATGAAACAGATTAAGTGGATAGTGACTAACCGGCTATGTGCATGACATAAGCTTCGTGTTACAATATGATCTTGATTCATGTGACCCAATGTATAATTGGTAATTGGACTCGAATACTGTATCCGTGCTGATAAAAATTATTGTCTGAAAGTGTATATGATCGGATGTGCACCGAGGTGTGACATACCGTATCACGTGTTAAGTAATTTATATTTGGGTTGTGCATCGAGAATGCCTCCAAATCTCCTGAATGTGTGATATTATATATATATTATTTCCCAGCACGGGCATAATAAGCGAGTCAACTACCAAAGCAAGGCTAGGATATTGATTGAATGTTACATACACGCTCGGGTGAATCCAGATTGAACTTTCATGGATTCGTATCTAGCATGCCCGTACTTTGTACGACATCTTAAGAAAAATTCTCATGTGACCATGCCTTGAGATTTCGGATACAATATAGGAATAATTAGGTAACTAAAAGTGGTAGTAACATTTGGAGGGAACGGTATCCCGAGATCGTGCCAACGAACCTTTCCACCGAGATTCTTTCTAAGAGCGCTATGGGCGAACCATCACAGATACTGTATATCATCCTCCTTAGTGGAGTGCAGTATATGACCTATTATAAATATGTTGAGCTACTATTTTACTATAGTAGCATTGGAACCGCTAATACCGTATTTTTAGCGCAGTTACCCTAGGGGGGACTGGTACATCTTGCAAGTGCATGTATATTCCTTATTTGGTTCGGTTGGCTCATATTCGACACTAGCATGATCTGAGGATACCTATTATGCATTATTTCTGAGATAATCTCAGACTCCATAAAATAGCAAGCCATTCAAGTGATTGGCCGATATAAGAAAATGGACTTGGTTATAATTTTATTATTCAGTTAGTAGCCGAGGGAAATGGATTATCATAGTGTAATGGTCAACCCTTGTCCTTTTTTGGTTGTAAGGTTGGGCCTTTACACTAGGATATGCCATGGACCTAAGTTACGACACTGAACCTATGTATTATTATATAATTATTTCTTTGGGTTTTGTTTCCCCATTTCGTGCTTCCTTTGTGGTACTTGTTATTTGGGTTCTAATCCCACTTGTTTTGCATGACCCGGTTTCGATCCAGTACCCGAGAATCCAGCGTACTGTCCCCCAACTCATGGCACGTACTAGGAACATGTCCACAGAGGATAACGAGTGGGTTTTTTTCTTCCCTGCTCGTCGTTTTATATTTACTTCTTTGGATATTTAGCTACCGGCACCTGTTAGACGGTATATCTGGACATTAGTCTTCTTATATGATTGTATTAAATCAGACTTCAGCTGATCACTATTATGTACTTTTGATACTCTGTCAGCTTCTTATTTTGCACAGCTGGTCTCTAAGATATTTTGAGAAAGCATTTGGGATGCCTTATTGCTTTATCATATATGCTCTATGGTTATATTTCTTGTTTGAATGATTAAGACATAGAAGTTCTTGACCATAGAAGACTTAATTGTAGCATGCATTCCTTGTCTTATTATAGCCGTGATCGTCGTATGACGTATAGTATCTTGTACGGGGTAGCTGGCCATATCCGTCTCCGTATTTTGGTACTGGGACGTGACAGAGGGCCATTGGCACCACAAGCCATCCTGGACTATAGCTTGGTTAGATGGAAATTCTTTCAATACAAACAGTAATCCCCACTGAAATTCTCGAGTCACCCATTCTAAATTGCCAACACAGATATCCATGTTCTCCCAGGGCGAATAGATCCTAGTGCCCCGACGACCGTTCGAGGAACAATACCCTTATGCACAAGTTGTCCATGACCATACAACGTCTAAGAAACTAAGTTATCAAACGAAGCATGCAAAACAACATATATTGCAATATAACTACGTAGTAAAATTCTGATAGCATAATCTACCCGTTTCAAGTGATCGCATTGTAATTTATACTACTTATTATAAAGTTATAGATGAATAAATGCTAGCTACAACTGAAGTATGCCAAGCATTTAGAGTGGACAAGCATGCAACAGTGCGATCATTCCATGTTTCTATATGACAAGCATCAAGTGTTCAAGCCTACTCTCTTTTATTCTTGATTCTTTTGATTAAGGTATCGTTGATCAGAATACGCAACAAGAGAGTCATTCTGATTAATGTGAATACATGGGGAGAAGGGTCAAAGCCACTCACAAATTGGCGAATAGAGGAGAGAAAGAGAGGACTTGATTGTCCCGCTCGAGCGTCGCCTACACGATCATCTACAGTGGCACCAACAGGCGATCAATACCTTCTCTTCTCTTTCTTCAAGAATTTGATATGAATGCCAAGTTTGAAGGATGCAAGAATTAAAATCCATTAAAAACATTCATGAAAATACATTCAAAAAATGAACACAAAAGCAGTAAGGCGGTAGCAAAAATGAAAACAAAAACCAAACAGTGGAAAGGACCCTCGTGACTCTGCCGTAAAGTCCTTCCCCGAGATACAATCCACTGAATATGAAACATGATTTCGAAGAAATCAATCCATAACGAGAAAAGGATCTTGATTCAATCTATCCCGGTCAACTAATATCGACAGTATTCCATAATTATGCTCCATGTGCGGGGAGCGTGGCACTACAGGTAGCGTGGGCTCGAGGCATCCCGTTGCCCAAGGTAGCACACAAATTAATGCAGCATGTATTGCCCGAGGATAGCACGCAAACCAAGGTTGTTCTGCAATATGAGGCGTACACGTCGCTCGATAAGGCATATTGTCCAAGGGGCAGTATTCGAGGTTGCAGTATCCGAGGCTACTTGTGGCCCGAGGTAGCGACAAGGACAGCGACAATAGAAGAAATAAAGAGGAGAGAGAGAGAGAGAGGAGCTCGATCAGGGTCTAATAAAGTAGGGGGATTGTTAGCAGTGCTACGTTGAACGGAGGGAACGACGGAGCAGATCCGGTGGGAGAGAAGAGGACTAGGAAAGAGGAGATCCTCGCCGTGGATCCATATTGGAGAAGCAGTTGATGATGGAGATGGAGAGGATGGTGGCGAAGAGTGTTGGTGGTGGTGATGGCGACTGATGGAGGAAGTGGTGGTCGGACATAGGGGTCATAGTTATGGCAAGGAGAGAAAGAGGAAGGGCAAAGCTATACGGTAGATGGGAGGCACGACAACAGCAATGACGAAGGCCTGGGGGCTGCTACTACTATCCAAAATAATGATGAAGACAAAAATAAAGAGAGAAGAGTTGGGAAGGGGGGTTACTCTAAGGAGAGAGTGAGGAGAGGAGAACTAAAAGAGAGAGTGAACTATTAATATAATAATAATAATACCATAAATAAAATAATAAAAATTCTAAATCACAATAATATTAATAATAATAAATTTTGAAATAACATTTAAAATTTAGGGTTAAATCCCTACAAATTTGCAAATACCAACTCATACAATAAAATAATAATAATAATAATCTTTAAATCGAAATGCGAAAATACAATTGTATACCTATTTGAAAAATAGGGATATTATAGCGAATATGTGTACGTTGTTAGCCTCGCTTAGAGTTATGATATGCTCGTTATTTGCATTGCTTCCGATGATACTATGCGTGTTATTTGCGACGCTTCTAAAGTTATTGATGGTGTGGCAGGGCTATGCCCTCACTTACTACCTCACCTATAACGAAGCTAGACATTTGCTTGTTCTTAGCTATACTTCAAGCGAAGATGATGATGATGAATATATCTATCATGATCTAAAATTGGCATAGATTAGAGGGGTGTGTGTGGAAATCTAAAAATAATCTATGATAGAACATTAGAATTTTTAATCTAAAACATTTTTGGCTAATGGTCCACTGGCTTTGGGGTCGATAGTGAGATTTATTTGATCCAATAAAATTATATATTTGAGCAAACGTCGGGTTGGTCGAAAGATTGATAGAGTATGCTGATAACTTATTATGGTCAAATATTGACTAAAGATTTTATAGTCAGTAATCTGACTAAGGGTCTGTTTGGTTCACTGCAATATAATCGTAATCGTAATGGAATCGAATGGAAAAAAATTATTTGATTCTATTACGATTATGATTACACTGTAGTGAACCAAACGGGCCCTAAGAATTGACAAAAGGAGAAATAATTTATGGTATATAACTGTATTGTGATCTTCTTACTTCTATATTTATAATAGTACATTTTTTATTCGATTTCATTATGATTATGATTACTTTACAGTAAACCAAACAGACCCTAAGAATTGACAAAGGAAGAAATAATTTGTGTTATATAACTGTATTGGGATCTTCTTACTTCTATATTTATAATAGTCATGAGTTTAATAAGATTACAATGAAATGTTAATAAGATCATTAAAAATAGGCCCTTGATAATTACAAGTTTACCACTCTCCAAACTTGATCAGGGCAGCCCAATTTTTTTAAGATCATTACAAGTTTACCACTCTCCAAATTCTAATGAAATGTTAACAAGATCATTAAAAAGACTCATGATAGTCCATTTTTTAGATAATTACAAGTTTACCACTCTCCAAACTTGATCAGGCAGCCCAATTTTTTTAGTACTGTCAAAATTTTAACAGTCCTAACAATAGGAAGAACTCTCAAAATTTTGGCAGTCCTACAAATTGGAAGGACTCTCAAAATTTTGGCAGTCCTGTAACTACCACTTTCCAACGTAGGTGCATTTTGGTAATTTTGCATGGTGATTATTATTTTATATTAGTGGTTGCCTAGATATTAGTGATAGTTAGTGGCTAATCAATTAGAATTTGTAAGTGTTAATTAGTGTTAATTATTGCTAGTCAAGACTTTAGCAATTAGAATTAATTAAGTTTAGTGTCATAAAAGGAATATTCTTTTTTATTTGTAGAGATCCCCTCCTTTAGTTAAATTAGATTCTATTCATGACAAATGGAGAGGGACTTTTGAATTATATCAAACTATTCATAAACCTAACCCTAACCCTTTGAGAGAAAGTCTATATAAGCCATATTATTCATGAATAGCCTCCATTTATTTTTATTTAGTTCATCCTCAAATTTGAGAGCAAACCCTAATTTTTTTTTACTTTAAATCCTATTCCCCTGATTTTTATTTTCAAAGGAGACTAAGGAGCTTGTCATTGCTAGAGGAAGCTTGAAGAGGAGTCCAAGTATTGAGGATCGTGTCCGCTTCATCTTTCTTGTGTCCAAATTTGGAGTTCTTCAAGGATGTCACTCAAAATCTAGGTAATTCTCTCTTTTCCACTCTATTTATGGTTAAGAACACCCATTGGACTTATAGGAACCCTCCCATAGGTGAAAATTATTTTCTATGGCTAGATCTAGGTGCTAGAAGCCCTCATTTATATAGATCTATGATTTCTTCTTGTGGAATAATATTTTGTGCCCCATATTTGGGGATTTTGGGTCTACTAGTGTATTTATCCATAAATTGCATTTTTACTAATTACTTTAGTAATATAAGGATGTATTTGATATGTAGACATGGTGAGTGTTGGATATTGGGAGTAGTGTTGGTATCATAGTTGGGGTGGTGGTGCATACCAAGTGTTTGATTTTGTGTATAGGTGTGTGTCTACCCATATAGGAGTGTTATGTATATATATATATATGTGTGTGTGTGTGTGTGTGTGTGTGTGTGTGTGTGTGTGTGTGTGTGGTTATGGTGAAAGGGTGATGTGCAAGTTAGGTAATGTGTAGCCATGCACAGGTAAGTCAGTACTTGTGTTGTGGTCAGTAAGTGAGGGGATGGATGAGAATCAGTGTGTGTGTATTTAGAGTGAACCTGGAAACTGGAAGTACCAAAGTGTGAGTGTTTGTGAGCTATTGTGTCTGTACACATTAGGTCAGGATGGTGTATAGAAGTGGCAGTAAATGGCTCGGGAAGTGTTGTGGATGAGTGCCTTGGGAGTATGGTATTTTGTGATAAGGTTGAGTTTATTGTACAGCTAGGCATGTATTAGTTCATAGGTACTCATGTGAGTGAAGGATTAGAGGAGAGTATGCTCGGGTTCAGGGTACTTGAGAGCAGTGTCATTGGGAGGTTAGTATTAAATAGAGGTTGGGGTTAAGAAGATGAGTATCAGAGAAGTAGCAGTGCAGACATTATGCAGTGCCAGTTAGGGAGTTTTCCAGCAAGTTAAGTGATCGAGAAGGTGTAACATCAGAATCAATAGCAGCAGCAGTGGCTTAGTTGCCTCACCAACAGAAGAAGTAACCTTAGAACCAGCATTAGTATGCACTTCCCTTAGGCACTGTAATGAAGATTAGAATTTGGACTGTGGGGTTCAGAGATGAGGGAGGGAAGTGAGCTACTGATTAAGGTATTAAGAATAACTAAGGTAAATGTGATATTATGCATAGGGGTTGGATAACTATAAACATATAGTATGATACTTAGCATTCTTAGAAATTAAGAATTGACCTAGAAACCTAATTTCAACCTAGATATGTATATTTTGATTCCAAAATATTACTATGACATAAAATTTCATATTTAGGTCTCTAAGGCACCGATACGGACACAGTTTGACATTCATTTCTCTGGACCACAGGCGAGTACATTCTCTGATAGTTTTTATTATTTGATAATTACTATATTTCAAGTATTTAGAAATATTACATCTGATTATCGATACTATGGTACACTGATTGGTATTGACATTGGATCTTCAGTCATGAGATGTTACACTGACTCATCGTAATGGTATCGAATATTGCTCCTTGTTTGGTATTGGATAACCTTGGATAATATTGGTTAACGTTGGATACATTGGCTAGTAACGTATCATGATTGGATTTATTGCATCAGTCGGGACGGGGGAGGTACTATCTAGATATATGATCAAGAACTATTGACAAGTAGTATAAATCATCGACTACTAGCTAATCATATACTTTACCTATGGTTGAGCTAGTTTTTCCATAGTGTAAATCATTGAATCTCCCAAGCCGATCACATATCTAAATAGTATTTCAAAATACCTAGTATAGTTGTAGTTCTTCATATTCAGTTCATAGATTATATTACCTTGCACCTGATATTGTAGTTCTTTTCTTTTTTATTTTATATATGCACTGGCTATACCGTATTGCATATATTACCTGCTTCTCTTTACTATTTATCATTGCATCAGTTTATCATTTTTTATCGTATATAATATCCTCTATTTTACTATTTTATAGTCCTTTTCAATTAATTAAAACTGCTATTGGGTTGTACTAATTCCATCCTGACTGAATATATTTTTTCAGGCGATGACTTAGAGGACTGGTGTCCCACGTACTATGGACCACAGGAGGGGATAGCAACCATTGGCCCTAACACTCAGGAGTGATTTTCGAGAGGTGTAGCCGAAATCACTAGTTATCCTAGTTAGTTTTTATTAGCATTGGTATCGGATTTGTTTTCGGCTTATATTTGAGACTTGTTTATTGTTTGTTATTATTGGATGTTTTTTATATTTAGACTTCTTATTTATGTTAGACTTCTTTGATATCTTATCGTGCTTTAGATTTGTGATTAATTATTTATCATACCATCATTATCATATTGTCCTCCTTCTTGGAGTTAAGATTTTATTGACAGATTATATATTGTATGAGATGTTAGTTAGTTAGTTAGTTAGTAATGACCTAGACAGCGTTCTACTACTGAAGCTATGGCGTAGGCTGGACCTACCCTCGGGTCGTGACAGTCTTAAAAAAATATGTTAATTTTTTAGGACTATCAGGAGGGGGAGGGTGTCTGCGTGAGGCGAGACAAGGGCAGAGGAGGAGGAGGAAGGCGGAGGTTAAGGGGGAGAGGGAGGAGGAGGCAAGAGCAGCGGTGACGGCGGCCGTCTTCCTCCTCCACATCGTCGTCTTTCTCCTCCTCCTCCTTCTCCTCCTCCTCCTCGAGCAGCTCCGCCTCCTTCTTGTCACCCTCACTTTTTCAGCTAGGGGTAGTTTGGTAATTTTGCTATGAGTATTTAATTTTAGTATTTAATATTGAATGTTATTGTGATGATTGTATTAATTATTTATTTATGTTGAGCTATAATTATTTGTGGCTAGTAATAGTTATTTAATTAGATACTTATGTTATTTAGTTTAGTTAGAGAGACTAGCACAATATTTAGACTTGACACATATGGACCTATTTAGACTTGTCATGACAACATGAGCCCAACTTGGACCCAAGCCCATTAGTCATTTCCACTAATTAATTAAGGTGAATTAGTTAATTACAATTAGATAGAGACTTCCAAAAATACCCACCCTTAATTATACCTCATAATTAATCATATAGGGGTAACTTGGATATTTAAGTTTCCTTGGGAAAGGGGAGAAGAGGCCAACCACTATTAGAGGGGGGTTCTCCTCTCTCTCTCTCTCTCCTTATTTGCATTTATTTTGATCCAAAAATTATAGATCCCCAAATTCTATTTTTTTCTCCATTGATTTTCTACTCAATTCATCTCCATTTCTTTCTCAAATTCATCATTCTTGGAGCTATGTGTGTGTGTACTAGTGTCTATATAAAGTGGTTCAGATTTGGTGTGCCTGCGTGAGTGCTAGTGCAAGAGTGTACCTGTATGTAAAATCCCTAATTTTAAAAAACCGTATTAACTATTTAATTAATTATTTAAATTATTTATGGTATTTATTAGCCAATTAGAAGAAATAGAATTTATTGGATTTTTATTTCTAGGTGATTATGCAATAGAGGATTTATGGAGCAACACATAATTTTACCTTAATTTATTCCATTTAGGATACCTTGTGGACGATTGATAGATTTATTGTATGCACTAATATAAATTTTTAGAATTTTATATGTATATATATATATATATATATATATATATATATATATATATATATATATATATATATATATATATATAAAGTTTATTAAAAATAAATAGAAAAGAAAGAAAAGAAAATAGAATAAAAGAAAAAACCCTAAATAAACCCAAACCAGCTAGTCCTAAGACCAGGCCCGCAAACCCCAGCAGCACAGCAGCTAGCAATCCCCAGACCCGCGCGCGGAGCAGCCGAACCCCCCTATAATCTTCTCTTATATATCTACCTTATATAATTCTATTAAACCCTAACCCAAAACCCTTACCATCTCGATCACCTGAGCACCGCCGTCGACCCCAGAGCCACCGCCACCGTCGCCGAAGCAGCCGCCCGCCGCCGCAACCACTGCACGATCGTACGTCACCCGCGCACGTGACAGCAACTTAGCCCTATTCACGCCCCGATTTCCGTGCCATCGCTAGACCAAATTCGACCTCGTCTTCACCGGTACATTCACGATTATCCCTCTTCCAACTCTGTGTATTAGTTTCCTCTTCCAACTCTGTGTATTAGTTTACTTCGAACAGCGCCATCGCTAGACCAAATTCGACCCCGTCGCATGCCAATTACACCGAAAGGCGCATATGGTATGTCCAGACGTGTGGTCTTTCGAGAAAACTAATTCGGGGGCATGTGCGCGTCGGAATCAACCCGTATCCGCAAAAAGTCTCATTATCGCAACTTTTGCAAAACCTCGCACCATTTGTTGCACGCTCGTCAGAATGCGACGAAACTTGCTCCACTGGACTCGTGGTATCGCGCTGGTCCTGTGATCCAATTTTCATATAATTCTGATATAGTTGACCGAACCACCTATTTGCGGGCCCCACGGTTGACTTTTTGGGTGAAATTGTGTTCGGCTCACCGAAATCTAAAACCGGACACACCGTTGAGTTTGTACTGACATTTAGAGTTTGTTTGACCTATAATTTATCCTATTTTGAGACCTTACCCTTGGCACACTTTTCGGTGCAAAGTGGGCCACAAGTGGACTCCACTTTGATCCAAAATTATTATTTTGCCCCTGTGTCCAAATTGGACGAAAGGATAGTATTTTCTAGCTATCTCGCTGATTCCGGAAACGTTGGTGATGTTTATTTCAGTATCCGGAGATATTTATTCGAAGGCCTTAGTTCCTGATCCTGTGTACTTGACATCTGGACGCTTACACTATACAAATTGCTTGCCAGGCAAGTATACCTTGCTATTGTACTATGATTTATATTCCATATGTTGCATGCATCTTATTTCTGCTTATTTAGTTCATATATTTTAAATTGCTATATAAACTACGCGTCCAAGGAAACTTGGGTGCAATGACGGTGACGTCCTATTCTGTTTTTATTATGTATATGCATATGGACCTACTTTATGAGACCACCCCATTATCATGAGGTATTTTATGTTTCATTGGCCATGACACTGTCCGTACACGAGTGTGAGTCACATGTAGGACATGGACTTGCGTACTCGGCTGGACACTGGTACGTATAGGTCATGCGACGGATAGAGATAACTGCTGATAGAAACTTTGCATGCTAGTAGACCTGGCAGTTATTTAGAGGTATCATCGTGTCAAGGATGTGACATGCTTAGAGCATGGGGTAGGGAGGACAAAAAGTAAGGCATTTAGGCTCCTTTGCACTTTTCTTGTGTAACCCGTACGCTCCGCCGGAGATGCGCGGTTATGATGACCACTATATATTATATATTATCAGGCGGCATCTGCCGTTCAAAAGATGACATGGTTTTTAGGCCCCTGAATCTCCAAGAGAATCATGCCAATCTCATTTTAGCCAGATGGCCCACTTGTTGGAAAGTTGTTCTCAAACTGCATTCACATAGATGGTTAGGCGACCCATTGGATATTTATTTTTAGTACTTTATTGGCATATTTATATGTATCTTATTATGTCCCTCTGAGGACCTGGTACCTTTCTAGATATAGACGGGCAGGAGTATCCACAGGAGTACGGACCTGGACCTGACTCTTCTTATCAGACTGAGAAGGTCTTACCTTCGGAGTATCTTTGATTCATCGCAGCTGAATATTTTAGTTGCTATTTCTTTCATGGACATTTATCTTATATTAGAGTTTGATCTCTTCTGTCATTTAGTAGTTTCAGTATAGACGATTTATAGTGGATTTGTTTCCATCTGACTATCATACTTTGATACTTCATCTTTGAGATTTAGTTATTTATTTTTTATTTACTTCTTTATTTGTGTTGTGGATGAGATATAGATTACGTGTGACTTGTTGACAGTATATTACCACTGGTGGATTTGATATTCATGTACAACGTACGTGTGTGTATGGTTTCCATATATTGGAGTTTGTATACATACGGCTGGCATGTTACGTATTCCTAGTCCTACGTATTTTGGGATTGGGGCATGACATATTTTTGTGGTGGCCCATGCAGGTCGAGAATATATTGTCTCGGTTACGTTACTGTACCGAACAAGCCTGCCTATAGGAATAGTGTATAGGATCTCATCCACACTTGACTATAACTAATCCTTCCTTTCAACTTCCTATTTAAATGCTTGCATCCTGTTTGATTTCCTGTACTTCTTCTAATCGTTTCGTACACCACCTATAGAGAGATGGATATGCGTAGTGGATGTACTGCCGCCGATGGCGACACACCTTCAGGAGTCAATGGCCAAACTCAAGGAGATACCTCGACGACTCCTAGACTTCCGGGGCCGGATGGACAGACTCACAATCCATTTCTATCTAATCCTTCAGCTTCACCTAATGGGACCCTTCCAGCTTCATCGACACCGCAGGATGGCCAGACACAGCTGTTCTAATTCTTCCAAATGATGATGCAGGAACAGAGACAACAGGCAGCCGTACTAGCTATAGAGTAGACGCAGCAAGCGGCAGAGCAGAGGCAAGGATTTCTGGCAGCACTTAAGAGAATGGCTGCACAGGCAATTATACCAGCCCAGGCACTAGTTCCAACATCGTGAGCTAGGGTGGGTTCGGTCAAGAACTTTATACAGATGGGTCCCAAGCCGTACAAAGGCACGGAAAGCCCAGAGGAGACTACAAACTGGATTACCCACACTTAGAAGTTATTAGAAGCATCGCAGCTACCTACAGATCTATGGATGACAGACGTAAGAACGCTACTAGATTGTAACGCTCATCACTGGTAGGAATCAATGGAGCGCCAGTTGGGTACGTATGTAAACCCCCTCAATTATTTTTGTAGATAGTTAGAGTGGACCAGGAAAAATTTTGATAGAAGATATTGAGGTTTAGAGTAGGGAATATTTACCTGGAATTTTAATCCAATTAATTAAAACCTTTGACGCGCACTATCGTTGTCTATTTATTCGGAGCCCATTTTCAGCCCATAAATTCCGTACAAATATTGTACACTCGACTCAACTCGCCAAATTAGGCACTGAACTTTTCTGACTGTTAAAATCAACTTTCGTGTGCTCTAAATTAATTGCGCAACATTCCGAAAATCGTAACCCGTATTTTATTCCATGTCGGACACCTGTGTCGTTACCCTCGATTTTGGGGTACCAACTTAACCCGTTGAGCCGGACCAACTAAAGGGTCTAAGACCGACTCTAAGCTCCCACCATTTTTGGCCTTTGCGCCGTTTCCAGATTTTGACCCCGCGGGCCCCAATTAAATTAAATTCGCGGGATGCGTTATCGTTAATTAAATCGAGATTTAACAACCTTGTAAATTCTATTTTAATATTAAATTAATCCCAATGCCCTTCAAATTAGACCCACGCCCAACACGCAACACCCCCTCACCATGACAATTTTTAAATATATTTTTTCTCCGCAATTTTTTTGCGTCATTTCATGTGACCATGCAATTTCCCGAATTTACGGGGGCTAAGTCGCAATTATCAAATTGTTGGCAACACCTCATTGGTCAATGGTTATTTATTGGGTCCCAAAATGGGGTCCCAAACCCATTTCTCTCATGAAGAAACCCCTCACCTATTCATGTTAAATCTCATCCATCGATGGATCCCAACGCTTCATTTCCCAACACATTCCCCTATAAAGTTACATTTTCCCCACCCTCACCACATAAACCCACCGGCCCTAATCCCTAGGGAAAACTTCTCCCTCCTCCTCATTTTCATACGTAACCTCCTCCATATTTCTTCCTTCCTCCTTCCTTTTTATTCTTCTTCTTCTCCTTCCATTCTTCTTCTCCTCCCTTGGAACCGGAGCTCCGGCCACCGACTGCGGAGCTCCGGCGGGCCAGTAGCAGCTCGACCACCCCACGGGCTGCTCCGCCACTCCACGAACTCTGGCCGAGCCAAGCTCCGGCCGGCCCTCACAGCCCCACGGGCTTCTCCACCCCGCCCGACTACTCCGATCTCCGGCCGCTGGAGCTGCCGGCCGACCCTCCAGCAGTGCGGCGACCCTCCAGCAGTGCAGCGACCCCCCCAGCAGTACAGCGAGCTTCCCGCCGGCTGTGCCGAGCTCCCCGCAGGCCTGTGCACTCCCCCGTCGCTCGAGCTACCTCGTGGCTGACCCCGCGGCTGATCTCGACCCCCGGTGCAGCCATTTCCTTCACTCCGGCCGGAGCACAGTCGCTCCGTCGCACCCTGACCCGCTCCACTGTCCAGCGTTCCCCTCGACTCCGGTTCAGACCTCCGCAGCACTCCGTCCGACCGCTTCGACAGTGCAGCTCCCCGCCTGCTGCCAACGCGGTGCTGCTCCTCCCCGTCTACTCTCATCACCACCCTCGGCGCTCCCTGCCACCGAGCACCACCCCATTCCGGCCATCATCTCCGACTAGCAAGCCTAGTCGAGGTATCAACTCTTTCCCCCTCTCTATTGATATATATAATATTTTTGTGTTGTGTTGTTAGGGTTGGTGTTTTATATGAATTGTGAGCATAGCTAGAGTCATGATGTTACATGATGTGGTGGATGAGAATGGAATAAGAACAGGAGAAATAGGAATTTATGTGTTGTTAGGGTTTATGTTGGATAGTATAAGTATAGTACTTGAACATAGTTGATTAAATCAAATGATAACAATATGAATGGTGGTTAAGATTAATGGTGAACTTGGAGATTTAATCGTCATCAATATATTAATATGGATTGGAATGAGAGGCATTTAGCTTTAGGGATTCAATGTATTTATTAATGAGCAGGTGATTTATGGTGAGATGGTGGGGGATATCATTATGGCGTTCATAAGATTGAGGACTTGATTACTAATATCGGAATCGATGGAGGAATACATATTTGTAATTGTGAGAGAGTGTTTGAATACTGAACGATTGCCTGTGAAGGTTTAACTGGATATAATTATTCTGTTGAGAGTGGTAAAAATAGCAATAAGTTAATTAAGGAGTGGTGTATATGGTGAAATGGTAATAAAGGGTATGAAGGAAGGCCTAGTATTTAATGAGAAATTATTTTAAGGAAGACATAATTAAACATGATGATAACGTCTATAAAGGTCAGAAGAGACTGAGGATTGGATCAGGGTTTGATTAACGGAATATCGTACTTGAGGTTGGGTTTGATGATATTGTACAGGGGATTAGTTTGAGTAGATGTAACGTACTCCGATAGTCAACTGTGGTCAAACCCCCCTAGTGTCTTGTCCCTGTGAGTTGTAGCTGAGTGGAATTTACGGATAGATGTGTGTCTCATCTTATTTCAGCTTCGTGGTAGTTTACTGATTGGGTTGTATCTCATCTTTAGGTACTACGGGACCTGAGGTCTTGGACGCGGTACCGGGACCCCGTCATCAGCAGCCTCGCGCAGGCAAGTGTACCTTGCCACCCTGTATTTCAGTTTACAGATATTGTTGTTCTTTATGTACTCGTGCACATATTTCTGTTGACGATCGATATTCCGTGTTCGGTTCACAACCGGGTGTTGATATTCGACTTAACGACCTAGAGAAATTACTGATGTTTCATAGAACCTCGATGCACGTACCAGAGTACATCGATACCCCAGGACACACTTATACACTGTGCTCGTGCCAGATTCCTGTATCCTGATACTGACATCATGACCAGAGACTGGGACGACCTTAGGGTCGCGTTTGTTGAGTTATTCCTTGTGTCGAGACTGTTAGATAGAGGTTCAGGTTCAGCGCACTATCGCTGACCGCTTGGGAAGGGGAAGACAGTTACTAGACGTTTGGGCTACTCTGCACGCGCTTATATATGTACCTGTTGTGATCCTGTTTGATAGTATAGTGGTAACACCCGTGTGTCTCTGTGCTCGGAGCTGCGGTACGACCCGTGTGTCTCTGTGTTCGGAGCTGCAGTTTTATTTTAGACAGCCCACGCGTCGAACATTGTCTTTAAACTGTGTCACACTAGTTGGTTATGATAGAGTACCCTGTCGTGCACTTGTACTTTCTGTTTACTTGGCATGCTATATTTCTGTACCTTGTTACGTCCCTCTGAGGACCTGGTTCCCTGCCAGTTTTGCAGCATAGACGATTACGGAGCACTTGGAGATACTGATGGAGTGGCATATCTTGCGAGCATGGTACCAGGTACTCGCATTATATCTACCGGCATTATGGTTATTTTATATTTGATTATTCATCTGCTGTTGTAGCCTAGTTTTGTAGACTCATACTTCTTCTCGAGTCTATTCGAGTTACTGTGTTATTGGGCGGCCGACCTTAGCACATATAGCTCTTTCTTGCATACTATTGTACATTGTGGATTGAGACATAGAGGTTTACATTTATGGAATATCTAGATAGTGCCCTTTATTTTACAGCTTATACGTATTCGAGTCAGACCAGAGTCTGGTCGAATGCGTAGCTGGCGTGTCACGTATTCCTGGTCCTACGTATTTTGGGACTGGGGCGTGACATGTTTTTGTGGTGGCCCATGCAGGTCCGATTTAAATCGTCTTGGTCACCTGACTGTGCCAAGCGAGCCTGCAAATTAGGAATAGATGTTATGATTGTTTGAATAGGATCTCAATCCATAATCGATTTTAAAACTCTTTGTATGTGATTATCGCCCTTGGACTTCCGCTTTGCATTCGTTCAATCTTCGTATATATCGCTATCCTTATTTCTCGTCCCCTATTGTTCGGGGAGATGAATGCTTGTGACTGATGATTTCCCTCCAGAAGAAGATCGGAGACCAGACGGCGGAAGACAGAATTCGTATACCTTTGTCTGAGAAGATTATTACCTTATCAGGATAGATTGATGGGTTCCTTGGATTCTAGAACTAGTGTGGAAGGTTGGTAAAAGAATTGGACCCAGTAGTACCCTACCCGTGCTTGAGGTAACAGTGATCTTGGGAGTACTGAGAGCTAGAAGGATTGATGATCATGACCTAGATTGATTTATGGAAATGCATAGCCTGATGATGGAAACTAGTGGTTGGATATGATAGCAATACCAGGAATGATATTATGGACTAAGAGAAGATAAAATTGCAAGCTCTCACTTGGATGATGATGATCTAATACCAGAAATTTTAGTATGTGCTAGGGTGACATCATTATTATGGTTGTAATTATGACTTGGAGAGATAAATAACGAAAAGAAGAAATTCGAGGAATAAAATTTTTTAGGGAAAACTTTGAGGAAGAGAATTATACATTAGGCAAGGAATTTTTCTTTTTTCTTTTGAGGATTGATGTTAGAAACAGAACGGGAGAAATTATTTTGAGATTTAGTTTAGACTATGACATTATCCTAGACATGGATTGGTTGAGCCAATACCACGCAACGCTTGATTGCCGTCGTGGTTGTGTCACCTTTAGACCACCGGATTAACCTGAGTTTGAGTTATTAGAGAGCCTGGAAGCATGGTGCCCATCTACCTTGGAGGCATACAATACAGGAGGTGAACCAGTGTACCACCATATTATAGCAGAGTTGAGGATATTTTCTAGATAATCTTTTAGGCCTGCCACCTGACAGAAAGAGTTTGTTACAGAGTTGACTCCAAGAGCCGAGCCGATTATTTTTCTGTCTTCAGACTAGCACCGACAGAGTTTGGTTGAGTTGGAAGTCCATAATAGAGGACCTCTTAGACAAGGGTTTCGGTCGGGCTAGTGTTTTTCCATGAGAAGCAACCATCTTATAGTACCGAAGAAGGACGAGACGGTACGTCTGCGTATTGATTTCAGGGATGGGATGTTTGTGTATCGATTACAGGATTTAATGCAGTAACGGTAAAGAACAAGTACCCTATGCCGTGCATCGATGATTTAATTAATTAGCTTAGTGGCGCATGTGTATTTTCGAAGATCGATCTCAGATCAGGTTATCATCAGATCAAGGTACGGAAAGAGGACATCCAGAAGACAGCTTTTCGGACGTAGTATGTTCTCTATGAGTTTCTAGTCATGACAGTTTCGTTTAACCAACGTGCCAGCAGTATTTATGAGTTTGAGGAACAATATTTTCTACCAATACTTGGATAAGTTCATGGTGGTAATTATCGACGATATCTTGATATATTCCAAGAGCCAGGAGGAGCATGAGAGATATCTCAGGATTGTGTTGGAGACGCTGAGACATGAGAGGCTGTACGCCAAACTCAGCAAATGTGAGTTCTGCTTGGATAGAGTACCATTTCTGGGACACATAATCACCGGAGATAGACTATCAGTTGACCCGGAGAAGATAGCTGCAGTAGAGACCTGGCCTACCCCTACATCAGTTACGGAGGTTAGGAGCTTCCTCGGACTTGCCGGATATTATCGGGGGTTTGTGGAAAACTTTTCGAGGATAGCTGCGCCTATGACGCGACTGACGCGTAAAGGCGAAGAGTTTATCTGGACCAATGAGTGTCAGACGGCTTTCGATGAGCTGAAGAAGCGTCTGACATCAGCACCGATTTTTGACACTACCTTCAGGATCAGGAGGATTTGTAGTGTACAGTGATGCGTCAGGGAGCGGATTGGAATGTGTACTGATGCAACACGGCAAGGTGATAGCCTACGCATCGAGACAGTTGAGAGTTCATGAAAAGAACTATCCGACGCACGACTTGGAGTTAGCTGCAGTGCTATTTGCACTAAAGCTATGGAGACACTACCCTTATAGAGAGCTAGCGTGTTGGGATTTAAAAGGAACACGAAGGTCTGAGGTATGCCTACACGCAGAAGGAACTCAACATGAGACAAAGGCATTGGCTAGAATTTATGACAGCTTATAATATCGAGTTGCAGTACTACCCTGGCAAGGCGAATATAATAGTAGATGCCTTGAGCAGGAAGCCTATGGCATATTTTTACGACTCATCGCCAGTTGTTAGAGGATTTTCAGAAACTCAGGATTGAGATTGTATTGCCAGGCATGGATGGACAGATGGTCAGTCTCGAGGTTCAGTCTACATTGATTGAGAGGGTCAAGGCAGCCTTGCCTACAGATACGAGATTTAGACGATTGCGAGACAGGATAGAGGCCGACATGCAAACAGGACTCAGGATTCATGGAGACGGAACGATGAGGTAAGGAGATCGCCTTTACGTTCCGAGTGGCGAGCTACGCCAAGAGTTGATGACCGAGACTCATAGCTCGATTTATTCTATTCATTCTGGGGGTACGAAGATGTACCAAGACTTGAAGCAACAATTCTAGTAACATGGGGTGAAGAGAGAAATTGCAAGATCTGTGGTGAAGTGTTTAGTTTGTCAGCAAGTCAAGGCTGAACATCAGAGGACTGCAGTTATTGCAGCCACTTACCATGGACTTCGTCACAGGATTTCCGCGAAGCCCTAGCGGGAAGGATGCAGTTTGGGTTGTCGTAGACAGACTCACCAAGTCTGCACATTTCTTGCCCTTCAGAGTTGGGCAATCCACAAGGATACTAGCTGACATGTATATGAGGCAGATAGTACGATTACATGGAGTGCCTGTCAGCATCGAATCGGATCATGATTCCAGATTCACATCACAATTTTTGGCAGAGTATACAGGAGAGCCTAGGAACTCGTCTCAAGTCCAGCACTGCGTATCATCCACAGACTGATGGTCAGACAGAGCGCACGATACAGATATTAGAGGATATGTTGAGAGCGTGCATGATCGATTTTGGAGAATCTTGGAAGGACCACCTACACTTGGTAGTATTCTCCTACAATAACAGTTACCAGGCCAGCATACAGATGGCACCTTATGAGGCACTGTACGGCAGGAAATGTAGGTCGCCAGTTTGTTGGAGTGACGTAGGAGAGCGTCAGATACTTGGTTCCGAATTGGTAACACAGACAGTAGGGAAGGTCAAGCAGATTCAGAGCCACCTGCGAGCAGCACAGGACAGACAGAAACACTGGGCAGATGCGCACCGCAGACCATTGGAGTTCAAGGAAGGTAACCATATATTTTTGAGGATATCGCCCACTCGTGGTACCATCAGATTCAGAGGCAGAGGCAAACTGAGTCCGAGGTATATCGGACCTTTCGACATTTTGGAACGAGTCGACGAAGTGGCTTACCGTCTTGCATTACCTCCATCATTAGAGGGAGTACATAACGTATTTCACGTATCGCAGCTGAGGAGATATGTCGCAGATCCTAGCCACGTGCTTGATCATTCGGAGATTACAGTCGGGCCTAGTCTGTCATACGTAGAGCAGCCAGTTGAGATCCTCGATCGCAGCGAGAAGACTTTGAGAGAGCAGACGATTCGACTGGTCAGAGTGGCATGGAAGCACCATTCACCAGGCGAGTCTACTTGGGAGCGCGATGATTCAATTCGACAGTGATTCCCGTACTTATTTGAGGAGCAAGGTACGAATTTATGTACGGCATTTGATTACTAGTTGTTTTTAAAATTCTTTTAGATATTATCGTGCTTTACTTTTAATTTCGGGGACGAAATTTTTCTAAGTTGGGAAGAATGTAAACCCCCTCAATTATTTTTGTAGATAGTTAGAGTGGACCAGGAAAAATTTTGATAGAAGATATTGAGGTTTAGAGTAGGGAATATTTACCTGGAATTTTAATCCAATTAATTAAAACCTTTGACGCGCACTATCGTTGTCTATTTATTCGGAGCCCATTTTCAGCCCATAAATTCCGTACAAATATTGTACACTCGACTCAACTCGCCAAATTAGGCACTGGACTTTTCTGACTGTTAAAATCAACTTTCGTGTGCTCTAAATTAATTGCGCAACATTCCGAAAATCGTAACCCGTATTTTATTCCGTGTCGGACACCTGTGTCGTTACCCTCGATTTTGGGGTACCAACTTAACCCGTTGAGCCGGACCAACTAAAGGGTCCAAGACCGACTCTAAGCTCCCACCATTTTTGGCCTTGCGCCGTTTCCAGATTTTGACCCCGCGGGCCCCAATTAAATTAAATTCGCGGGACGCGTTATCGTTAATTAAATCGAGATTTAACAACCTTGTAAATTCTATTTTAATATTAAATTAATCCCAATGCCCTTCAAATTAGACCCACGCCCAACACGCAACACCCCCTCACCATGACAATTTTTAAATATATTTTTTCTCCGCAATTTTTTTGCGTCATTTCATGTGACCATGCAATTTCCCGAATTTACGGGGGCTAAGTCGCAATTATCAAATTGTTGGCAACACCTCATTGGTCAATGGTTATTTATTGGGTCCCAAAATGGGGTCCCAAACCCATTTCCCTCATGAAGAAACCCCTCACCTATTCATGTTAAATCTCATCCATCGATGGATCCCAACCCTTCATTTCCCAACACATTCCCCTATAAAGTTACATTTTCCCCACCCTCACCACATAAACCCACCGGCCCTAATCCCTAGGGAAAACTTCTCCCTCCTCCTCATTTTCATACGTAACCTCCTCCATATTTCTTCCTTCCTCCTTCCTTTTTATTCTTCTTCTTCTCCTTCCATTCTTCTTCTCCTCCCTTGGAACCGGAGCTCCGGCCACCGACTGCGGAGCTCCGGCGGGCCAGTAGCAGCTCGACCACCCCACGGGCTGCTCCGCCACTCCACGAACTCTGGCCGAGCCAAGCTCCGGCCGGCCCTCACAGCCCCACGGGCTTCTCCACCCCGCCCGACTACTCCGATCTCCGGCCGCTGGAGCTGCCGGCCGACCCTCCAGCAGTGCGGCGACCCTCCAGCAGTGCAGCGACCCCCCCAGCAGTACAGCGAGCTTCCCGCCGGCTGTGCCGAGCTCCCCGCAGGCCTGTGCACTCCCCCGTCGCTCGAGCTACCTCGTGGCTGACCCCGCGGCTGATCTCGACCCCCGGTGCAGCCATTTCCTTCACTCCGGCCGGAGCACAGTCGCTCCGTCGCACCCTGACCCGCTCCACTGTCCAGCGTTCCCCTCGACTCCGGTTCAGACCTCCGCAGCACTCCGTCCGACCGCTTCGACAGTGCAGCTCCCCGCCTGCTGCCAACGCGGTGCTGCTCCTCCCCGTCTACTCTCATCACCACCCTCGGCGCTCCCTGCCACCGAGCACCACCCCATTCCGGCCATCATCTCCGACTAGCAAGCCTAGTCGAGGTATCAACTCTTTCCCCCTCTCTATTGATATATATAATATTTTTGTGTTGTGTTGTTAGGGTTGGTGTTTTATATGAATTGTGAGCATAGCTAGAGTCATGATGTTACATGATGTGGTGGATGAGAATGGAATAAGAACAGGAGAAATAGGAATTTATGTGTTGTTAGGGTTTATGTTGGATAGTATAAGTATAGTACTTGAACATAGTTGATTAAATCAAATGATAACAATATGAATGGTGGTTAAGATTAATGGTGAACTTGGAGATTTAATCGTCATCAATATATTAATATGGATTGGAATGAGAGGCATTTAGCTTTAGGGATTCAATGTATTTATTAATGAGCAGGTGATTTATGGTGAGATGGTGGGGGATATCATTATGGCGTTCATAAGATTGAGGACTTGATTACTAATATCGGAATCGATGGAGGAATACATATTTGTAATTGTGAGAGAGTGTTTGAATACTGAACGATTGCCTGTGGAGGTTTAACTGGATATAATTATTCTGTTGAGAGTGGTAAAAATAGCAATAAGTTAATTAAGGAGTGGTGTATATGGTGAAATGGTAATAAAGGGTATGAAGGAAGGCCTAGTATTTAATGAGAAATTATTTTAAGGAAGACATAATTAAACATGATGATAACGTCTATAAAGGTCAGAAGAGACTGAGGATTGGATCAGGGTTTGATTAACGGAATATCGTACTTGAGGTTGGGTTTGATGATATTGTACAGGGGATTAGTTTGAGTAGATGTAACGTACTCCGATAGTCAACTGTGGTCAAACCCCCCCTAGTGTCTTGTCCCTGTGAGTTGTAGCTGAGTGGAATTTACGGATAGATGTGTGTCTCATCTTATTTCAGCTTCGTGGTAGTTTACTGATTGGGTTGTATCTCATCTTTAGGTACTACGGGACCTGAGGTCTTGGACGCGGTACCGGGACCCCGTCATCAGCAGCCTCGCGCAGGCAAGTGTACCTTGCCACCCTGTATTTCAGTTTACAGATATTGTTGTTCTTTATGTACTCGTGCACATATTTCTGTTGACGATCGATATTCCGTGTCCGGTTCACAACCGGGTGTTGATATTCGACTTAACGACCTAGAGAAATTACTGATGTTTCATAGAACCTCGATGCACGTACCAGAGTACATCGATACCCCAGGACACACTTATACACTGTGCTCGTGCCAGATTCCTGTATCCTGATACTGACATCATGACCAGAGACTGGGACGACCTTAGGGTCGCGTTTGTTGAGTTATTCCTTGTGTCGAGACTGTTAGATAGAGGTTCAGGTTCAGCGCACTATCGCTGACCGCTTAGGAAGGGGAAGACAGTTACTAGACGTTTGGGCTACTCTGCACGCGCTTATATATGTACCTGTTGTGATCCTGTTTGATAGTATAGTGGTAACACCCGTGTGTCTCTGTGCTCGAAGCTGCGGTACGACCCGTGTGTCTCTGTGTTCGGAGCTGCGGTTTTATTTTGGACAGCCCACGCGTCGAACATTGTCTTTAAACTGTGTCACACTAGTTGGTTATGATAGAGTACCCTGTCGTGCACTTGTACTTTCTGTTTACTTGGCATGCTATATTTCCGTACCTTGTTACGTCCCTCTGAGGACCTGGTTCCCTGCCAGTTTTGCAGCATAGACGATTACGGAGCACTTGGAGATACTGATGGAGTGGCATATCTTGCGAGCATGGTACCAGGTACTCGCATTATATCTACCGGCATTATGGTTATTTTATATTTGATTATTCATCTGCTGTTGTAGCCTAGTTTTGTAGACTCATACTTCTTCTCGAGTCTATTCGAGTTACTGTGTTATTGGGCGGCCGACCTTAGCACATATAGCTCTTTCTTGCATACTGTTGTACATTGTGGATTGAGACATAGAGGTTTACATTTATGGAATATCTAGATAGTGCCCTTTATTTTACAGCTTATACGTATTCGAGTCAGACCAGAGTCTGGTCGAATGCGTAGCTGGCGTGTCACGTATTCCTGGTCCTACGTATTTTGGGACTGGGGCGTGACAATGTATCAGATTTGGGAGCAATTCTTGGAGTGCTTTGAGAGAAAGTACTTTCCGGACATCGTAAGGGATACATTGTACGATCAGTTTCTTCATCTGGAGCAGGAGAACAGAACAGTTGACGAGTATGATACCGAGTTTAGTCGCCTTAGTAAATATGGCGCTGTCCTGATACCGAATGACTTGGTGAAGGCTAAGAGATTTCACCGTGGGCTGACTCAGGAGCTCCAATACTACCTAGCTTACAGTCCCAGATCTCTTATGCCGAATTACTAACAGAAGCTAGGTTACAAGAGATCATCAGCAAAGTAAAGGAGATTAACTGAAGACACAGTAAGGACCAGCAAGGACACAGCAAGGAGGGCCTATCAGACATCTTTTGGCACAGCAACAACAGTATCAACACAAAGCAGGACCATACCAGAATTCGGGGAAGCCCCACTGCAGTTACTGTGGGAAACGCGAGCATATTTTGAGAGACTGTCGGACTCGCTTGGGACAATGTATGAGGTGTGGGTCCGGACAGCATTTGGCGAGAGACTGTCCAATGCAGCAGATATTGACACTTCCACCGCCAGTACAGAGGCTAGCACTTCTAGCACCAAAGCCAACTCAACAGATGACTAGACCAGGAGCACCTCGACCCCCAGTAGTAGGAGGATTTCAGCGAGGACCACCGCTACCTACTCAGGAGGATCAGTACACGAGGGCCAGTCATGGGTTACCACAGAGGAATGGGCAAGCTTTTGCACTAGAAGTGGATGACATGGATCAGGAGATTGATGTTATAGCAGGTATTACTCTTTCTTTTACTTTTTTTGATATGACATTATTTGATACGGGAGCCATCCACTCATTCATATCTTCTAGTTTTATTGCCAAACACAATATTGCCACTACACCTTTACCTATTTGTGTTAGAATTATCACCGAAGGAGGAGTTGTACCTGTTAGTCGGATTTGTAGATCATGTCCTGTAGTGATTTGTGGCAGAGAGATGAATTTCTGACTCTTAGTCCTTCCTATGCCAACTTTTGATATTGTGCTTAGAATGGACTGGCTAAGCAAGTACCACGCTTTCTTTGACTGTTTTGGAGGAAGCATTCTTTTTAAGGTATCAGGCCAGCCGAAACTTGAGTTTGCACGAGGATCCACAGAAGCCTTTGATGGTGTTCAGCTTGCAATGGACGACGTTGTTTATCACCCCATCATTTCAGAATTCCAAGACGTCTTTCCAGAGGAATTGCCAGGACTACCACCAAACAAAGACATAGAATTCTTAATTGAATTGACATCGGGAGCAGCACATATAGCGTCGTATGTTTATAGATTGGCGAAGAAGGAGATGGATGAGCTGAAGGCATAGTTGAAATAACTAGAAGAGAAAGGTTTCATCCGACCAAGTGCATCACCATGGGATGCACCAGTATTGTTTGTACCAAAGAAGGATGGGTCAGTGCGTATGTGCATTGCCTACAGAACCTTGAATGCAGTGACCGTAAAGAATAAATACCCATTGTCACGCATTAATGACTTATTTGATTAGCTTAGTGGAGCCAAGGTGTTCTCGAAGATAGACTTGAAATCGGGATATCACCAGGTGAAGGTACGAAAGCAGGACATCCCTAAGACCGTATTCAGGATAAGATATGGACACTACGAGTTTCTGGTCATGCCATTTGGGTTGACCAATGCTCCAGCTATCTTTATGGACTTAATGAATCGAGTCTTCCATCAGTATTTGGACCAGTTCGTGGTAGTCTTCATAGATGACATACTTGAATATTCAAAGAGCCACGAGGAGCACGTGAAGCACCTGTGGATTGTTCTAGAGACCTTGAGGAGTTATATGCGAAGCTCAGTAAATGTGAGTTCTTCTTGGATAGAGACTCATTTCTTGGGCATGTTGTTACGGGAGATGGTATTTCTGTTGATCCATTGAAAATCTCGGCAGTCGAGACATGGCCCATTCCTAAAACAGCATTGGAGGTGAGAGTTTCCTTGGACTTGCGGGATATTACCGACGGTTCGTGGAAAACTTCTCAAGGATAGCAGCACCTATGACTCGGTTGACTTGCAAGGATCAAGAGTTCGTAGGGACCAACGAGTATCAAGCCACTTTTGAGGAGTTGAAGAAGAGACTGACCACAGCACCAGTATTGACTATTCCATCAGGATCAGGAGGTTATATGATTTACAGTGACGCATCAAGAAAAGGCTTGGGATGCGTGTTGATGCAGCATGGCAAGGTGATTACATATGCATCCAGACAGTTACGAGTGCATGAGAAGAATTATCCAACTCATGACTTAGAACTTGCAGCCATTATTTTTGCTTTGAAGCTATGGAGACATTACTTATATAGGGAACGAGTGGAGATCTATACAGACCACAAAAGCCTCAAGTACATCTTTACGCAAAAGGAGCTAAATATGAGACAACGTTGATGGCTTGAGTTGATGAAGGATTTTGAGATAGAGTTATATTATCACCCAGGCAAGGCTAACGTTGTAGCAGACGTGTTAAGCCAGAAACCATCAGCTTACTTCTTCACGATACAGAGAGAATTATTGGAGGACTTGCAAGAGCTTGGCATAGAAGTGATATTACCCGAAGCATATGGGATGTTAGCCAACTTGCAAGTACAGCCATCACTAGTAGAGAGGATCAAGGCAGCTTTGCCTACGGACGCCAGATTCAGGAGATTAAAGGAAAGGACAGAGGCCGGAGAGCAGACTGGATTGTGCATTCATGATGATGGGACATTACAATATGGTAATCATCTATATGTTTCCAATGGAGAGATTCAACAGGACTTGATGGCAGAAGCTCATAGTTCGATATATTTTATTCATCCTGGAGGCACCAAGATGTACCGTGACTTACGACAGAACTTTTGGTGGCATGGGATGAAAAGAGAGATAGCTCGCTTTGTAGCCAAATATCTAGTATGTCAGTAGGTAAAGGCAGAGCATCAGAGAATAGCAGAATTAATGCAACCACTTTCGATTCCTGAGTGGAAGTAGGAGCATATCACTATGGACTTCGTCACGGATTTTCCTAAGAGTCCAAGTGGGAGAGATGCAGTATGGGTAATAGTGGATCGACTCACCAAGTCAGCCTATTTCTTACCTTTCAGAGTTGGTCAGTCTACAAAAGCTTTGGCTGACTTATACATGAGGCAAATCGTGAGATTGCACGGCATTCCGGTCAGCATTGTGTCAGACAGGGATTCGCGTTTTATATCACACTTTTGGAGAAGCATACAAGAGAGTCTTGGGACTCATCTGAAGTTCAGTACATCTTACCACCCGCAGACAGATGGGCTGTCCGAACGTACTATTCAGACACTGAAAGATATGTTGAGGGCTTGTATGTTAGACTTTGGAGGATCATGGGAGGACCACCTACATCTTATGGAGTTCTCTTACAACAATAGCTATCAAGCGAGCATCCAGATGGCTCCGTTTGAAGCATTGTATAGAAGAAAGTGTAGGTCTCCCGTATGTTGGAGTGACGTGGAAGAATGTCAAATTCTGGGACCAGAGTTGGTAGTCAACACCGTTAAGACAGTGAAGAAGATACAAGGGCACTTACGAGCAGCGCAAGACAGGCATAAACAGTGGACAGACCTTCATCGTCGTCCCTTGGAGTTCAAAGAGGGCGATCATGTCTTCTTGAGGATATCACATACCAGAGGCCCCATTCGATTCGGAGGGCGTGGCAAGTTGAGCCCAAGGTATATCGGACCATTTGACGTGCTAGAGAGAGTGGGAGAAGTGGCGTATCGACCTGCGCTACCACCTTCACTTGAGGGAGTACATGATGTATTCCATGTGTCGCAGCTTAGGCGATATGTGGAAGACAGCAGTCATATTCTCGACCATTCTGAGATCACCATTGGGCCGAGCTTGTCATACCAAGAGCAACCCGTGGAAATCCTTGATCGTCAAGAGAAAGTGTTGAGGAACCAATCTATTCCCTTGGTTCGCGTGGCATGGAAGCACAGCGCGCCAGAAGAATCAACTTGGGAGCGCGAGGACGACATGCTCAAACATTTTTCGTATTTATTCGTAGACCAAGGTATGATTTTGCTTTGTTAATTTCTACCTTATACCATCCTTGATCTTTCTATCGTGGCTTATTTTAATTTCGAGGACGAAATTTTTATAAGTTGGGTAGAATATAAAACCCCTAATTTTAAAAAACTGTATTAACTATTTAATTAATTATTTAAATTATTTATGGTATTTATTAGCCAATTAGAAGAAATAGAATTTATTGGATTTTTATTTCTAGGTGATTGTGCAATAGAGGATTTATGGAGAAACGCGTAATTTTACCTTAAATTATTCTATGTAGGAGACCTTGTGGGCGATTGATAGATTTATTGTATGCACTAATATAAATTTCTAGAATTTTATATGTATATATGTATGTATATATATATATATAAAGTTTATTAAAATAAATAGAAAAAAAGAAAAGAAAATAGAAAAAAATAAAAATAAAAAAATAAAAACAAAACCCTAAATAAACCCAAACCCGCTAGTCCTAAGACCCAACCCCAGCAGCACAGCAGCTAGCAAGCCCTAGACCCGCGTACGGAGCAACCGAACCCCCCTCTAATCTTCTTTTATATATATACCTTATATAATTCTATTAAACCCTAACCCTAAACCCTTACCATCTCAATCACCTGAGCATCGCCGCCGACCCCAGAGCCACCGCCGCCGTCGCCGAAGCAGCCGCTCGCCGCCGCGACCACCGCACGCTCGTACGTCACCCGCGCACGCGACATCAACTTAGCCCTGTTCACGCCCCGATTCTCGCGCCATCGCTCGACCAAATTCAATCCTATCTTCACCGGTATGTTCACGACTATCCCTCTTCCAACTATGTGTATTAGTTTACTTCGAACAGCGCGTAACCCTAGGTGAAAACCGAGCCAAAATTGAAGAAAAATAACAACTTTCAACCCCAAAAAACTGCTGTAAACACCCATGTTTAAGGACTCGTATCTCCCACCACAGAGATTCGAACTTAGAAATTCCTTTTGCTATGCGAAGACCACCTAACCGAGATTAAGTCCTGTCAATTACAATATTTTATTTGTTGCTGAATGCTAAATTAAATCGGATTAAAAATCACGAAAACCTATTTTTCCAACTTCCAAAATTTGTGATACGGAGCGCGCCCCGCCAAACGGGACAGCCCCATCGCGTACCAATTGCACCAAAAGGCGAGTATGGTATTTCCATACCTATGGGCTTTCGCAGAAACTGATTCGGGGGCGTGTGCGCGTCAAAATCCGCGAAAAGTCCCCGTATCGCGACTTTTGCAAAATCTCGTACCATTTGTTGCACGCTCGTCAGAATGCGACGAAACTTGCTCCACTGGACTCATGGTATCGCGCTGGTCTTGTGACCTAATTTTTAAGCAATTCTGAGATAGTTGACCGAACTGCCTATTTGTGGGCTCTACGGTTGATTTTTTGGGCGAAATTGTGTTCGGCTCACCGGAATCCAAAACTAGACACACCGTTGAGTTCGTACTGACATTTAGAGTTTGTTTGACCTATAATTTATCCCAGTTAGAGACCTTACCCTTGGCACGCTTTTCGGTACAAAGTGGGCCACATGTGGACCCCACTTTGACCCAAAATTACCATTTTGCCCTTGTGTCCAAATTGGACGAAAGAGTAGTATTTTCTAGCTATCTCGCTAATTTCGAAAATGTTGATGATGTTTATTTCAACATCCGAAGACGTTTATTCGGAGGCTTTAGTTCCTGATCCTGTGTACCTAACATCTAGACGCTTATACTATACAAAGTATACTATACAAATTGCTTGCCAAGCAAGTATACCTTGCCATTGTACTATGATTTATATTCCATATGCTACATGCATCTTATTTCTGCTTATTTAGTTTATATATTTTAAACTGCTATATAAGTTGCGCATCCAAGAAAACTTGGGTGCAACGACGGTGACGTCGTATTCTATTTTTATTATGTATATGCATATGGACCTACTTTATGAGACCACCCCATTATCATGAGGCATTTTATGTTTTATTGGCCATGACACTGTTTCATACACGAGTGTGAGTCACATGTAGGATATGGACTTGTGTACTCGGCTGGCTACTGGTACATATAGGTCGTGCGACGGATAGGGATAACTACTGATAGAAACTTTGCATGATAGTAGACCTGGCAGTTATTTAGAGGTATCATCGTATCATGGATGTGACATGCTTAGAGCATGGGGTGGGGAGGACAACAAGTAAGGCATTTGGGCTCCTTTGCACTTTCCTTGTGTAACTCGTACGCTCCGCCGGAGATGCGCGGTCATGATGACCACTATATATTATATATTATCAAGCGGCCTCTTCCGTTCAAAAGACGACATAGTTTTTAGGCCCCTGAATCTCCAAGAGAATCATGCCAATCCTATTTTAGCCAGATGGTCCACTTGTTGGAAAGTTGTTCTCAAACTGCATTCACATAGATGGTTAGGCGACCCATTAGATGTTTATTTTCAGTACTTTATTGGCATGCTTATATGTATCTTGTTATGTCCCTCTGAGGACCTGGTACCTTTCCAGATATAGACGGGCAGGAGTATCCACAGGAGTATGAACCTGGACCTGACGCTTCTTATCAGACCGAGGAGGTCTTACCTTCGGAGTATCTTTAATTCATCGCAGCTGATGAATATTTTAGTTGCTATTTCTTTCATGGATATTTGTCTTATATTAGAGTTTGATCTCTTCTGTCATTTAGTAGTTTCAGTATAGTCGATTTGCAGTGGATTTGTTTCCATCCGACTATCATACTTTGATACTTCATCTTTGAGATTCAATTATTTATTTTTTATTTACTTCTTTATTTGTGTTGTGGATGAGATATAGATTGTGTGTGACTTATTCACAGTATATTACCACTGGTGGATTTGATATTCATGTACAGCGTACGTGTGTGTATGGTTTCCATATATTGGAGTTCGTATACATACGGATGGCGTATTATGTATTCCTAGTCCTACGTATGGGACTGGGGCGTGACACTGAGTATTAGTACACTAGTTAAGGTTTAGATGCATAGCATAGAGGAGGGAAGTATTCAGAGATTGTAGTAGGGTGGAGCTCAGGATTAGTGGGGGGTAAGTATTGGTGTTCAGGCCTGTGGGTAAGGTCTGCAAAGGTAGGTGATACTAAGCGGGTGCCTTGGTTAGCAACAATAATGCAGTGAGAATGATTTGGTATCAGAAGTGTCAGCTAATAGGCTTCGTGATGGCTAAGACTGATTTTAGTGTATCATTAGATTGGTAGGTATCAGACTGAAGTTGATGCATTAACTTCAACATGCAGCAAGGGACCCAAAGGCAGCAGTGTACACATGTGTAATGACATATGTGAAATAAAGTTTTAGTGTGCACATAGGTATGAACTATGATGGTATTAATAAGTTTAGTAAGGTTAGCTATCAGTATATGGTTAACTATGATACTAGGAGTAGTTATCAGTCATATAACAGGTAGCCTATACTAATTAATAGTCTATATATAAGTTTGATAATAGGTATGGCTTGGACTCCTAGATAATGACCTAGTATAGTTAAACCAAGCTAGTATTGGCTAGTAAGGGACCAATATAGACCAATAAACATAGTATTGGCCTAGAAATGTATTCTAGAGCATACTTTAGCTTAATTCTCATTCATTGTTTTTTTTACATGACATTTCATATATAGGATTGTGTGACACCAACTTGGACATCGAGAGACACCATTTGCTCAGGACCAGAGACGAGTACATTTATCTGTTAGTTTTTATTTCATGATGGTGTATATATCACATGTTCTAGAACTGTATACTTAAATTTGATACAGTGGTTTTATATACTGGTACTATATGGATCCTGTCAGGAGATATTATCCCTTACCATGTTCAGCGGGTACTCATTTACATGTATTTCATCATATGTATCGGGTATTGATTATCGTGTACTTTGTATTCACACACTGCTCATGTTCAGTATGCTTATATTCATGTTCGTAACGTGTCATGATTGGATCTATTGGTATTAGTTGGGGATGGGAGAGTAAGAGTTGGTTATGTGATCAAGCCCAAGTGTATTCGTGTACATATCGATTACATATCACATGTGTAATCGAATTACCATATTGTATTCGTGTTCAACCTAAATCGATCACATAATGAATTTGTATTCCATGACACATTAGCTAGTTTTATCTATTTCCATTTATTACAGTTATTCTATTGCCTATTCTTCATTCCAGTACATTACCTATTCACTCTAGTTCACTCTATTTCTGATGTTTAGCTATCTTGTATTCTTTTCTATATCTGTTATATATGCTCGATTATGTATTTGGAACTGCTTTCCGAGATATGTACTTCTCTCCAATCCTGACTGGATATATTTTTCAGATGATTGGCTCGTAGACCAGTATCCCACGTACTACGAACCGCAGGACGGCGTACCATTGGAGGATGCTCCATTAGAGTAGGAGGACTTAGTACCAGAGTCTGAAGAGGTTTAGACTATCTGTTTAAACTTCTATCAAACTTTTATTGAGGTTATTGGAATGAAAATATATTATTTTAGACTTATGGATGTATGGTGACTCTTTTCCTTCGTTATTATATCTCATGCTTTATCTTCTTAGTTTGCTATGTGATTGAGTATAGTTTACCATTTATCAGATATCCTTTGTTCCTCCGTTTGGAGTTGAAATGATTGATAGGTACCATATATATATTGTATGAGTTATTTAAATAGTAGAGTTGACCCAGACAGCGTTCTGCCGCCGATGATGCGGTATAGGCTGGGCGTTGCTCACTACTCGTTCCCTTATTTTGGGTGCGGGTTGTGACACATTTTTAGTGAAGGCCCATGCAGGTCCTAGAGTCGCATTTAGAGCGATATCGTAGTAGTGCTCACCTAGAGTGCTGCTACGAGCCCGCTTTAGGATGTAGGATTTAGGCGGAGAGTATACTCAATCACAACTAGAAAATAATTTCAAATATCTATTTGCTATCCTTACCTATTGAATGTTTGCTTTACTTTGAATAATTTTGTCCTTCTTTAATGATATCGTATCCTACTCAATAGTGATTTCTTTGTTCAATCTATCTTCAGGATGCCGCCGAAGACGGTTCCCAGCGCTCAGGTGCAATGTCAGTGAGGTCGGTCACTTCGTTGCTTATGAGGGCAGCACCAGCAAATACTGTTCCAGCAGCTACATTCCAGAGGTCCGCTTCACCGATCTAGGTGGGCATTTCTGTAGCAGCTTTCGGAGGTGCTCCACCTCCGGTATAGAGGGTAGCACCAACAGTTTCAGGGGATCTTCCACCCCCACCATCCGTAGTCGATCAGACACATATGTTTGCGTTCTTTCAGCAGATAATAGAGGCACAGCAGTGCCAATCAGAGGTTATGAGACAGGGCATTGAGAATGCTCACCAAATTGCGCTCGCAATAGTTGAGAGAGTCGTCTTAGTCCAGCCACAAACGGCACCACCTTAGTTTACCCCGCAGCAACCAAGGCCGGGGACTATTATAGATTTCAAGAGGATAGGGCCGAAGGACTTTAAAGGCACTGAAGGGATTATTTATGCTGATGATTGGATAAAAGACATTGAGCAGAACCTGCGGCTGGCATAGATTCTAGAGAGATTGCAGATAGAAGCCGCAGGAAGCATGATGTTTGACATCACACTGACTTGGTTCAGGATGGACCCTAGGATCTCAATACCATAACTTACTTGGAAAGCTTTTAAAGAGCTCTTTACAGAAAAGTTTCTTCCAGTTGTGGCTCTAACATCTCCAGAGAGCCAGTTTCAGTACCTCATTTTGGGAGGTATGATGGTGGATGAGTATGCAATAAAGTATTACAGATTAGGCCGCTTTGTGGAGGGGCATAACCCCAGAGGAAGGGCCAGGAAGTTCAGGAAGGGCTTGAACAAGGAGATCAAATCACATACGAATGGTGACCCCGCCGCTACTTTTGAGGAGATTCTGAGGTAGGCGCAGTGGAAAGAGGATGATCTAGAGCTTGGATCTAAGAGGCTGAGGGACATAGGAGGATCCAGTACTAACACGGGTCCAATAAAATGGCCTCACTTTCAGCAAAAGCATTAGAGGCACTTCCAGCAGCCGAGGCAGCAGTATCATAGACCAGCTAGAGTACCGATACAGTAGATGTACCATATCCGGAGATTAGCTATTCCTTGTCCATTATGTAAGAAGCAGGGACACGGATGAGATGCATGCAGGATGAGATTTGGCCAGTACTTATTTTGCTGATCAGGAGACCATCAGAGCTTGTTCTAGAGCTCCAACTCGTCCAGCTCAGGGCGGGGCACGGGCACAGAGAGCACCCGTGAGACCACCAGCGGGACAGAAGAGATGACCTCCTCTACCACCATAACAGCAATAGTTCGGTCAGCATCAGCAGCAGTAGAGAGGTGCCTAACGACAGGGGCAAGCTTTTGCCTTGACCGTCGAGGAGGAGGAGCCAGTCGGTGATATTATTTCAGGTCTAGTCTATCTTAAAATTTTTTTAACGCATGCTTTATTTGATTCTGGTGCATCACATAGTTTTATATATGTATCTTTTGCTCTGAAACATCACCTTAAAACTGAACCGTTGGTGAGGACTTGCAAGATCACGACCGGGGGTGGCATTATCTTGGTCAGTGATATTTGCATAGATCAGAGAGTTTCTTTGGGAGGCCGAGAGTTGAGCATGTGTCTACTCATAATGCCACTTCCGAGCTAGGATATAGTACTCAGGATGGATTGGTTGAGTAGGCACCATGCTAGTATTGATTGTTATGGACGCAGAGTTTTGTTTCAAACACCAGGAGAGCCAGAGTTTGAGTTCGTCAGAGAAGCAGCAGAGCGGAGCGAAGGAGACTTCTGTGGAGCAGCTATGACAGAAGAGCAGAAGCCACCACATCTATTGATCACAGAGTATATGGATGTCTTTCCTGAAGAGTTACCGGGGTTTCCACCAGACCGAGATATGGAGTTCTCTATAGACTTAGTGCCAGGCGCAAAGTCGATATCACAGCATGTCTATTGAGTGAACAACAGCGAACTGGCATAGTTGAAGAAGCAAGTGGATGAATTACAGGACAAGGGCTTCATCCGCTCCAGTTCATCATCGTGGGGTGCTCCAATTTTTTTGTACCGAAGAAGGATGGGTCGGTACGCATGTGTATCGACTACAGGGCACTCAAAAATCTCACTATCAAGAATAAATTACCTGTTGTCGCGGATTGACGATTTATTTGATTAGTTGAGCAGAGCGAAGGTATTCTCAGAGATAGACTTGAGGTCGGGGTACCACCAGGTGAAAGTGAAGAAGAAAGATATTCCAAAGACAGCTTTTAGGACTCAATATGGGCGGTTTGAGTTCTTAGTGATGCCGTTTGGGTTTACCAATGCCCCAACTGTATTCATGCACCTAATGAATAAGATGTTCCATCAGTACTTGGAACAGTTTATGGTAGTATTCATTGATGATATACTGATTTATTCGAAGACCCCGTAGGAGTATGAGAAATACCTGAGAATAGTTCTGGAGACCCTCGGGAAGGAGAAGCTTTATGTCAAGCTTTTAAAATGTGAGTTCTTCCGTGATAAGGTTGAATTCCTCGGGCATGTGATTATAGGAGACAAAATCTCAGTAGACCGGAAGAAGATTTCAGCAGTTGAATCATGGTCTACCCCGAGTTCAGTGGCGGAGATCAGAAGTTTTCATGGATTGGCAGGCTATTATCGAAGATTTGTTCAGGATTTTTTCAGGATTACGGAACCGATGACTAGACTAACCAGGAAGGATGTGGAGTTCGTCTGGACTGAGGATTGTCAGTCTTCTTTTGAGAAGCTAAATAAGAGGTTAACTACAGCTCCAATATTGACATTGTCATCAGGGACAGGAGAATTTTCTATATATAGTGATGCATCGGGTAAGGGTTTTGGGTTGTGTGTTGCAGCAGAACGGGAAGGTGATTGCCTATTTTCCAATCAATTATGCCCTCATGAGAAGAATTACCCGACCCATGACTTGGAGTTGACAGCAGTTATTTTTGCTCTTAAACTGTGGAAGCACTACCTATATGGAGAGAGGGTAGAGATCTTTACAGATCATAAGAGCTTGAAGTATGTGTTTACACAAAAAAGCTCAACATGAAGCAGAGGCGGTGGCTAGAGCTGATGAAGGACTTCGACACTTCCTTGCAGTATCATCCAGGGAAGGCCAAAGTAGTCGCTGATGCCTTGAGCAGGTATCCAGTGGTTATGTACTTGACGAGGGACAGGTAATTGTTGGCCGATCTTGATAGCTTAGGTATTGAGGTGTTGGTTCCTGGAGTTGCGACACGGATGTGGGGACTCCAGGTGCAGTCAGAGTTGATGGACCGGATCAAAGCCACACAGTTCGAGGATGAGTCTCTGAGGTGCATCAGAGCGCAGGTCCGGATGGGATTGGCAGAGGACTTCAGTATTACAAAGGATGGATTATTGCGGCACAGTACCAGATTGTGTGTGCCGAGTGGAGCATTGAGAAAGGAGGTTCTTTAGGAGGTGCATCGATCTCAGTTCTCTATGCATCCAGGTGCCAACAAGATGTATAGGGACATGAGAGAGCATGTTTGGTTGTTTGGTATGAAGCGGGAGGTAGCTAGCTTTGTATCCAGATGTTTGGTATGTCAGCAGGTAAAGGCAGAGAGGCAGAGGCCGGGTGGATTGCTTCAGCCTTTACCCATACCAGAGTGGAAGTGGCAACATGTGATGACAGATTTTGTTTCGGGGCTTCTACGTTCTCTAGGAGGTAAAGACGCGATTTGGGTCATCATTGACAAGTTGACCAAATTAGCCCACTTTCTGCCATTTAAAGTGGGTACGTCTACGGAGAAGCTCGCAGAGATGTATGTGTGTCAGATAATCAGATTGTTTTGAGTTTCTGTGATCATAGTCTCAGATCGGGATAGTCACTTCATGTCCACTTCTTGAGGAGTTTGCAGGCTAGCTTGGGCACTCAGCTCAAGTTCAGTACCGTATATCACCCTCAGACAGACGGTCAGTCGGAAAGGACTATCCAGACTCTCGAGGATATGCTACTCACTTGTGTTTTGGATTTTGGGGGCGCTTGGAAGGATCATCTTCACTTGGTAGAGTTCTCTTACAATAACAACTACTAGGCCAGTATCGAGATGTCACCATTTGAGGCGTTGTATGGACGGAGATGCCATACTTCGTTATCATGGGATAATGTTGGTGAGAGAGACTTATTGGGACCAGAGATGGTCGTTGATGTAGCTGAAAAGGTGAAGCTCATCAGGGATAGACTTCGGGTGGTGCAGGACAGACAGCGGCATTGGGCCGATAGCCACCGGAGACCATTGGAGTTTGAGGTAGAGATTTTATTTTGTATTGCTTGTGATTGCTAGTTTTAGTCAGAGTGCTAAGGATATATTTTGTGCTAGGTTGGCTATCTGGTATTCTTGAGAATTTCTCCGACACGGGACACGATTCGCTTTGGTAGAGACGGAAAGCTTAGTCTGCGGTACATCGGACCCTTCGGTGTTATTGAGAGGGTCGGTACAGTGACCTACAGACTAGACTTGCCGCCTGCATTAGAGGGAGTGCACAACATGTTTCACGTGTCACAGCTGAGGTACATGGCAGATTCTAGCCATGTACTAGATCACTCGAAGATCGAGATTGGTCCGACTCTCAGCTACCCAGAGCATCCTGTAGAGATTTTGGACCACAGGAAGGAAGTGTTGCGAAACCAGATGATTCCTTTCGTGCGCGTTGTGTGGAGGCATCACTCGCCAGGAGAGAGTACCTGGGAGCGAGAGGCAGAGATGCGCAGGAAATATCCTTATTTGTGTGAGCCGTGAGGTATAATTCTTTCTTGCTTGTATTGATTACTTTTGATAGTTAGTTAGTTTTAATTTCGAGGACGAAATTTTCTAAGGTGGGTAGGACTGTCACCCCCACTTTTCCAGCTAGGGATAGTTTAGTAATTTTGGCATGGGTAGTTAATTTTAGGATTTAATATTAAATATTATTATGATGATTGTATTAATTATTTATTTATGTTGAGCTATAATTATTTATGGCTAGTAATAGTTATTTAATTAGAGACTTGTATTATTTAGTTTAGTTAGAGAGACTAGCCCAATATTTAGACTTAACACATTTAGACCTATTTAGACTTGTCATGACAACATGAGCCCAACTTAGACCCAAGCCCATTAGTCATTTCCACTAATTAATTAAGGTAAATTAGTTAATTACAATTAGTTAGAGACTTCCAAAATATTCACCCTTAATTATTCCTCATAATTCATCATATAGGGGTAACTTAGACATTTAATTTTGCTTGGGGAAGGGGAGAAGAGGTCGGCACTATTAGAGGGGGTCTCTCCTCTCGCTCTCCTCATTTGTATTCATTTCGATCCAAAAATTCTAGATCCCCAATTTTTATTTTTCTCTCTATTGATTTTCTACTCAATTCACCTCCATTTCCTTCTCAAATTTATCACTCTTGGAGCTTTGGAGCTTGGAGTAGCAAGAAGCACAAGGAGGAGGTGCTTTGGAGCTAGAGATCGTGTCCGAATTATGTCCAATTGTATTTTTATTGGGAATTCATCTCCCAATTGGTAATTTCTGAATTTTACTTCCATTGTAGCCTCTTAATCATGCAATTGACCACTAGGAATCATCCCATGGCATAGGACGACCTATAGGAACAAGTTCTAGGCTATTTGGCTATGTGTTATGAGTTCTATGTGGTATTTTGTGTGCATGTTAGGAGAATTACGAATTTGACACATCAACTATGTGTCATGAGACTAATTAGATCTAATTAGACTTAGATCGGGGTTATGTGACTAGGTATGTGTCCACAATTGGATACGTGTAGGCTGTATCATGGTATTTTGTGATACGGTGCGACACGGGGCCCAATTTTGGGGGTTTTACACAATTAATCCTCAATTCTCCTTGTAGCAAGTTACTTTGGTCATATTGTAGGGTGGTTGATGTGTTTGTATGATTATCGATAAGAATTTGGATTTTGGCCCTTCACTTGGACGCGTACCATGAATATCACAGGTACACACTCTAAGTGTTTGATCAATTGACACTAGGATATATTTATATCGATATATAATGTATATGTGTGTTGTGTGTGTGTGTGTGTGTGTATATATATATATATATATATATATATATATATATATATATATATATATACACACTAGTCTATACTATACTTATATATCTATAATTCCTTTGTGTGTATGTAATTGAGTGTGGGAGTATACTGTGACACAGTAGTGTCAGTGAATGTCTAGTTTTGTGCAGTTAAGAGCTAAGTGTTGTGTGTGTGTGGGTGTCGAGCAGTGAGGGGAAAGGGTGAGCCAGTATCAGTGGTAGCAGTAGTGCATACTCATGCACTACTATAGTGCAAGCTGTATGCAGCAGCAACAGCAGCAGCTAGGAGCTGCAACAGAAATAGCAGTTATAGTAGAAGCATGAGCAAGCAGCAATAACAACAATCTCAGTTGCAGTAGTAGTAGCATGTTGGAGAAGGATGAACTTGTTGCTGATACACTGGTATTAGTTGGGCTCGAGAACATTGATGCAGAGTATCATGTGTTTGTGTTAGCAGTGAGGTACCTGGACAGTAGGAGGCTTGGGGTGAGTATCAGATATATGGTTAAGTGACTGAGTATTTTTGTGTATCAGTTTTTTTAATCTGTGCACTAAGACTTCAGGTGTGTGTGACTCGAGTATTAGGAAGAGATGTGAGGGGGAAAGTGTGAAATTGTATTCACAGTGGCTAAGTGTATGTGTGTGTGTGTGTATGTGTGTGTGTGTGTGTGTGTGTGTGTGTACTAGTGTTTATATAAAGAGGGGTTCAAATTTGGTGTGCCTGTGTGAGTGACAGTGCAAGAGTACCTGAGTGTTGGTACACTAGTTAAGGTTTGGATGCACAACAGAGAGGAGGGAAGTATTCAGTGATTGTAGTAGGGTGGAGTTCAGGATTAGAGGGGGGTAAGTATTGGTGTTCAGGCCTGTGGGTATGGTCTGCAAGGGTAGGTGATACTAAGAGGGTGCCTTGGTGTCACTACCACATTTTCTAGGAAAGAGTATTTTAGTAATTTCATAATTAATTAAATATTATGCATGTTAAATAATTATTTGTTGTATTATTTAATTGTTGGTAGATATTAGTTATTTATTTTAGACTTGTGTTAGTGGATCTAACTAGTTTAGTTTAGACTCATGGACCAACATGTATTAATTGTTAGATTTTAACCTATTTAGAAAGCCTATTGATTAGGAGGATAATTAATTTAATTAAACCATTAGACTAGAAGCTTCTCTCCTTAATTATTTCTTCATGAGAGGCCCCAAGGGGTATATTGGACAATTCATAGTAGCTTGAGGAAGGGGAAAGGGGGGCCGGCCTATTAAAGAGGAGGGAATTTGTTTTTCTCTCCTCTTTTCATTTGCAAACTAGATCTAGAAATTTTCTCAACCAAATTCCTTCATTCCCACTTCATTTTTCTACCAAATTTTATCCCAATTTCTTCCCAAATCACTATTAGAGACTAGTGGAGCAAGGATCTAGAAGGAGGAAGCAAAGATCTACAAAGAGGAGCAAGGATCTACAAGTTGGAGGCCAATTTCATCATATTTGGAGGTTGTATTGGGAATCCATCTCCCAATAGGTACAATTTGATTCTTCTCCTTAATTTAGGTTCTAAATCTGAGATTTAACCATGAAAAATTAACCCTATGTATAGGCTACCCATAGGATTTGGTTTTGTGTTCATATGAGGCCTATTGAGAAAGTTATGGTACTTTTGTGTCAATTTTGGGGGAATTCCGAGATTGATATTTGTTGTGTGTGTCAATTGGTCCTATAGATCAATTTGAAATATGCTTGTGTATTTGGAGCTAGTGTAGTGTCCACAATTGGATACGTGTAGGTCGTATCCCGACAATTTGGTGATACGTGTTGGTTTTGGGATTTTTTCTCCGACACGGGACTTTATGCATGTCACATTTTGACACGAATACGTAAAATTGTATTTGACTCAATTATTCATAAATAATATACTAGACTTGTTTGTGTCCTTCGGGGTACGTTTGGATGTGTGGTGGACTCGTGTCGCAAGCGTATCCTAGATCTAGTAGGATATGGGGTGATACGTTCCATGTATTTTGCAATTTAATTTTAGATCTATTTCTCTTGTGTTCTTAGTCTTGGTAAGGTGTAATTATTAATATGTATATATGTATATTATGGTGTATTTATATTTATGTATTATTTTGTCTTAGATCTATGTATCTATTTATGTATATTGTATGTAGCTATTATTCTACATATGTAAGAGCTATTTAATAGTGTAGTGTATGTATATATATTATAGTATGTATATATATATATATATATATATATATATATATATATATAAGTATATATAGGTAATTATATATATATAAGTATATATAGGTAATTATATATATATATATATATATATATATATATATATTGTTATATATATTATATATTGTGTTATATATATATATAAGTGTTTGAGAGAGCGACAGCAGCTATTGTGACGCTTTCAGCGTCATAAAAGGAAAACAACAACAACAACAGCAAAAACAACAACAACGGTAGCAATAGCGACAACAGCCGTAACAGCAATAGCAACAACAGCATCACTGGCGATGGCTGCAGCAGCAACAGCGACAGCAGCAGCTCAGCAGTAGCGACGGCAGCAGAAAACTGTCGCTATAGCAGCAAGAACAGCAGCGGTTACAGCAGCGTATCCGCAGTTTTAGCGACGATCAGCAGGGCTTCAGCGACACATATGCGACTTTGAATATATATTATATATTATATATAATAGTTATATATGTGTATATATATGATATTAATATATATGTATATATATTTCTAATTGCTAATTGTGTTTTAGTATACTATATGTATAATATTTAGTTGTTAGCATATATTTTATTATGGGTAGTTAGTATAAGTAAGGTATTGGATATTACCTTGAGATGCCAAGGTAAGTATCAAGGTAATTTGGGATACCCAAGGTATTGGGTTTGGGTATCAAGATTGAGGTTTAGTGTTGTGATACCAAGTTGGTTCGAAACCAAGGTATCCCTTTAATGTTTGTGATTATGATCTTTTATAATTAATATTGTTTGATATTGTATGAGTGTGATAATTCATATCCCTATTTTTCGTATCATGAGATACGGTATCCTAGTATACTAAGATGTAGTTTATGACCTAGACTCTAGTGTTTGAACCCAATATCCTTGAGATAGACTCATGCAACCTAGAAATAGGTAGTTTGACATAATTGACCATAATTGACCATAGTTTGGCTTAGAGTTGACCTAGTTTGACTTTTGACTTAGAATTGACTTGTTGACCTAGAAGTTGACTAGTTTAACTTATTTTTTTTTTGAAATCTTGTATTGATATTGTATTCTATATCTAGGTCTTTGAGGTACCGTGTCAGACATATGTGAGACTATTCATTGGACTTCAGGCGAGTACATTCTCTGATAGTTTTTCATTTATGATATCCTCTATATTCATTGTATTTAGTGGATATTCATGTTTTCTTGACACGATGGCTACACGGATTGGTATATCTGGATCTCGTCATGAGATGTTATTCCTTGGTATATGGTGTATCTTGTGCAAGTATTATTTTATTGTTTATCTTGTACATATACAGACATTGATTCCCGGGAAGACTAGCTATCTTCTTGGGGAATCTCGTGCCATAGCGTACCATGGTTGGATTTATTATACCAGTCGGGGTAGGAGAGTTTTAGTGTAGATATGTGATCATACCTTCCTGTGCAAGTATTATTTTCCTGTGAATGTTGGTCATACATCGCACGTATGACTAACCAGGCCATTATTCCTGTGCAAGTTTCCAAGTCGATCACATATTAAAGCTAGTGCTCACTCACTTAGTCATTAGTATTCTTGTTCATTGACATATTGTTCATTATTATATTTATTCCAGTATTTCCTTATTGTGTATCTCTTGTATCTATTGTTATATCTTGTATATTCACATCTATTTACTATTACATAGTTTTTATCATTGATTAGAACTGCTGTTAGAGATGTACTCTGCTCCTTTTCTGACTGGATATATTTTTTCCAGATGACACTGAGGAGTGGTACCCTACACATTATGGACCTCAGGATATTGTGGGTTTAGAGTCAAAGACCCTGGCTCAGGAGGGACTTATCCCAACTGAGACAGATGACCCGGGATTAGTAGCTTCTTAGTATTCCTTTGTACTGGATTTATCTCCAGCTTATTTGTTAGTATTCTTTCAGACTCATTGATGTTATTATTTTAGACTCATAAGTTGTATATGACTATTCTATTCCTTATCATATTCGCGCTCGTTTCGACCTAGAGCCACAATGAAATCATCTCATTATTCCTAGTGTAACCTCTTTCTTAACATGGTATTAGAGCATGCCGATCTCAACCCTTGCTGTCCATCTTATCATCTTAGCTGTCTATTTTTCAAAAATCACAACCTAAGCTAAGCCTCCATCGTCTCCCAAAATTCTAGCTTCTTCCATCTTTTCCATAGTTTAAAGTATCGGCCGATACCGATCCGACACGGCCGATACCGATACAGTTTGGCATGTCCCGATTCGATACCGCCCGATATCCGATACTGACCGATACCGACATTAGATATCTCTTTTCCGGTCAATTCGGCAAAAAATATTGAATTAAAAAACCAATTAGCAAGGGTGTAAAAGCATAGTAAGGTTGTAAAAACATATAAAAGAGACAAATTTATCTATCGCATATAAATCAATCGACAATGATGACTACTATTTCATTCAATATCAAAAATACTAAGAAACAATACTGGAAATACTTTAAATTATGCATAAATGTATAAAATATATTCTCGAAAATGTTAATAATTTACTAATAGTTGTTTGCTTTCCGATACCAAAAAATCTGATACTCTGATCTGAAATCGTCGATACTACCGATACCGCCGATCCCGATACTCATAGGAATGGTCTGATACCGATTCCGATACCGATACTTTGAACCTTGATCTTTTCCTCTCCAAATTCTAGCCCATAGTTACCTAGAACGTCGCACGTTTTGAGTTTGGGAATATTGTAGGCTACTTGTCTTAATTTTTGGTACAAATGGGGTAGGGTGAGTTGGTTCGTCAATTGTTAGCCTACCTAATTATATTTAGTTAGTTATCATAGATTGATAGTGAATATCTCTTAGCATAATTATTGTTAGCAAAGTTTAACCAAACCCTTGTATATATATCTCTGTTGTTAATATGAAAAGCACGGATTTTAATCTCCTTTATGGTATCAGAGCAAGGGATCCACATGCAAGAATGTATTTCAAACTAACCGACCATGCATAACCTTCTGCATAGATTTTATAACGATGATTGCACTGGCTAGATAGTCCAGAATTCTTAAAACCAGAGCTAGACTCTTTCTTCCAGTCCTGACGCATAATTTGGGCTCCCCACATCTTAGTGTCGTTACAACTTAATAATGCCGCTCTTATCGGAGATTGAACATCCGGATTTTCCTTCCAATAGGCAGTGGCATCCTTGGTCTTCCATGGCACAGCTTGAGTACCAAACTTGATGGTTCTAAACTCTTCATCCCAAGGTTTTATATTTATCTCGGACCAGCCCCAAAAAGACCAGTCGGGGAAGGGTATATCGAAATGGTCTCGGGTGGTGCACTAGCGGAAGAGTGGGGGAGGATCGGAGGAGTAGTTGGAGCGGTTGATGGTAGGGCGATCCATGCAGTCAAACATGATATCGACGTCGGGGATCTTCCATGGGTACCTACGGAGGAGCTGCAGGAGTCCCCCACACGGTAAACATGGCCCTGCTCTGCATGCAAGCGTAGTAGAGGTCGAGGTAGAGGCGTCCACCCATGATGACGATCCGCATTGAGGCATGCCTCTGCGCCCCTGCCAGAATGGCAGGAGTTATGCCACTGCCGCGTGACCAAGGCTCCAGATCCCTGTGGATGGAGCGGAAGAAGAAGGAAGGGCAAGTATTACTACTACTATTCTTCTTCTTCCTCCTTTTATTATTGTCTGCAGGAGGACGAGGGAAGGCGGTGGTGGGTAACCGACATGAGAGATAGGAGCAATGGAAGATTTTGGAGGCATGCAAGGGGTGTGTATCTTCTTCTTTATTGAATGGGTGCCACGGTATCGGATCCAGGTTGTGACCCACCACCGTCTTCGTCCGAGATGCAACATCATCCACTGCCATCCCTCCCTCCCTCACGCACGTCTTTCTTTATCCGTCCTTGGACGCGTTCCTTTCAATTCCACTGCATGTCTCTTCTGGCTTCAGAATTTGCTATGAAGGATTTGGGACCTCTTAGCTATTTTTGGGAATTGCAGTTACACGAAATTCTTCCGGACTCTTTCTGAGTCAATCAAAATACGGGGAGGAGATTCTCGACAGGGCGGGAATGACGACATGCAATTCTTCTAATACACCTGTTGACACAAAAACCAAACTCACTCATGATTCGGATCCCCCCTTCGACGATCCGACTCATTATCGGAGTTTAGCGGGTGCATTACAATATCTCACATTCACCTGGCCGGATATATCTTATGCAGTTCAACAAGTATGCTTACACATGCACAATCCTAAAGTCGTGCATATGCACGCTTTAAAGCGGATGCTTCGGTATATTAATGGCACACAATTGACATTGGCTTGCAACTCTATAAATTATCAGTTTCAAGTCTCATTTCATACACCGATGCAGATTGGGGTGGCTGCCCTGACACTCGACGCTCGACATCCGGTTATTGTGTTTTTCTTGGCGAAAACTTACTATCTTGGTCCTCCAAACGTCAACCTACTCTCTCTCGTTCCAGCGCCGAAGCCGAGTACCGAGGAGTCGCCAATGTCGTTTCTGAATTATGTTGGTTACGTAATTTGATTCTTGAGCTTCATTTTCCGATTCAGAAGGCTATCATCGTTTATTGCAACAATGTTAGTGCCATCTATCTCTCAGGCAATCCGGTTCAACATCAACGCACTAAACATATCGAAATGGATATACATTTTGTCCGCGAGAAAGTTGCTCAAGGCCATGTTCGAGTACTCCATGTTCCATCTCGGTACCAAATTGCTGATATTTTTACCAAAGGGCTTCCACATATACTCTTTGATGATTTTCGAGACAGTCTCAACGTACGGAAACCTTCCGCTACGACTACGGGGGAGTGTTAGCCTACCTAATTATAGTTAGTTAGTTAGTTATCATAGATTGATAGTGAATATCTCTTAGCATAATTATTGTTAGCAAAGTTTAACCAAACTCTAGTATATATATCTCTGTTGTTAATATGAAGAGCACGGGTTTTAATCTCCTTTATCAATTCAGTTCACGGTAGACTCCAAATTCAATTTTTTATGTTATTCTGCCTTAATTTAATTTATTTGGTTTATCTTGTATAGTAGTGTTACAAGGTACTGATGAGCTGTAGTTACAAAATTTTATGTTATATCTCTGGTCCTTGACAAAATATCATGAAGAACACAACGATTGAATCATACTTTCTTAGAATAGACGTCTGAGAATAAATTTTATTATTTTTAAAATAGTTTTATCTTTTTTATCAAGATCTTCACATGAATGGAATTTAGCTATTGACATGTATATCTAGCTGTTATTGGTGAAAGTGAGTTATAAACTTTGTATTATATAAGATGTAGGCACTTCCCTTTTATTCCATCTTGCTGACATTTGTGATTACGTCAGTTATAGCAGCCTAGTAACGTTGACAAACTCCTCTCCAATGGCTTACGATTTTCTTTAATATCAATTTATATCCATAAATATACAAATAAGTGGAATGTTCACATGGTCTATTCCACCAAAGCACATAAACATATTTTCATTAAAATCTGAATATTTAGGTGAACAATGTGAAGTAACAGAATTTTACAAATGAAAGTACAATGGGCTCCTAACTTTAGTAGCTACCTTTTTCATATATTCATTAATTGTCATATGTCTCACTTAGTCAAATCTGATATCTTTTCTTCAAGTAGTTTTATTTTGTACTATCAAATACTTATACTGTTTACTATAAAATGATCAAAGGGAATGTCATTTTCTTTGGGACTTTGCCTGGGCATGCACATGAACAGCGAAAATGATTTACCAACTCACTGGAAAAGCTTGCCTTAAAAAGATTCCTGTTATGGTTTAATTGTAAAAGTTAGATTACACTTGTTTTTGCCTTTTCCAAGTTTTTGTGATAGGACCTGCACATTCTGGTTTTGTTCAACTTTATGGTACTATTAGCAATTCTTTTGGCATGTCATACGAATAATTATGCTGTGGTTTTTTTTTATTTTGGGTTAAAATCAGGCACTATGGTGTGCCATTGCACCTGATCCGTGAGCTATATGAGACATTCCGTAGCTTTAGAAACCGCATTGCTGATTACATTCGTTATCGGAAGGTCACATCAAATATGGACGAACGATTCCCGGACGCAACGCCTGAGGAGATTAATGCGTAAGTACTCTTTATTCATGCATTTTATCCACGAGTTTACCGTTCCAGTTATGGTGGTCATGGTGCTGGATTTTTCTTATTGCAATTTAGAGGTGATGAAACATGCATTATATGTCGTGAAGAAATGATCACAGCCAAAAAGTTGCTCTGTGGACATCTTTTTCATGTTCATTGCCTGCGGTCATGGTTAGAGCGACAAAATACCTGTCCTACTTGTAGAGCTTTGGTTGTCCCTCCTGAATCTTGGCCAGGTGCAGCTCCCCGTCAACATGGAAATTCTTCCAATCAACAAGCTGGTAAGACATCTATTTTTTATTTTTCAGTGCTTTCTACTTCTATCTTTACATCTTGATTAAAGACCATTATTCATAATGGTTGAGAACTGTAGTTTTTTTCCTGTAACATGAGCAACATGGTCAAAATATTTACTTTCAGGAGGAAATTTATATACAAAAATTGATGTATAATCCATGTGGTATATGATCCTGTTGAAGGATTGTCTATGTCCTGGCCCACTAGCTCGTGAGGGCATGACCAATGCAAGTGCATCCTCACTTGACCTAGTTGTCCAAATGGTTAACCTGGATGTACACACGAGACAAATCACTCAAATATAAACCAATAAAATCTCATATTATGTATGCGATTAGATTGTGGGATTTCACAATCTTACCCACGCAAAGACGCTAAGTCTCCCGAAGGAACCCGAATCTACTAGGTATCTCTAATACTACTAAGTCCTTGTTACAGCCTACTAAGTCCTCGTTACAGTCCGTGCAAATGGTTTAGTCTCCAGTGAAACCGGAATCTACTAAGTATCTCTAGTACTATAAATTGTCATTTCTCCATTTTCTATTGACAATTTCTTTTGTACCGTCCCATAGGCCTTTCAAGACAGGACCGGCCCTGGCACCATTTTCGATTGTAAATTTGGCAGTATAACAATTTCTTTTGTAACGTCCCACGGGCCTTTCAAGACAGGACGGGCTCTGGCTTATGGCAGAGCGGCCATCCGGGACACCAAAAAACAATTTAGGTTCCTTTTTTTTCCAGCAATATTGGTTTTCACTTACTTCTCCTATGTAAAGGGGCACGAGTTTGAGGCCTAGCTGTCCTTTTTTTTGTTTACAAATTTTTCAGCTTTTCAGTTTTTTTTTCTAGAAAAATAACACTATTTTGATTTTTGTCATGGGCACCCAAAAACTCATGGCTGACCCTGCTTCAAGGCATAGGAATGCATGGCCACATGTGCATCACCACTTGGCCCTTTTGTCAAAATAGTTAGCCCGGTTAACTTGGATGATGTACACGAGACACAAGCGATCAAATATAAACCAATCCCACTCTGATCTCATATATGATGTGGGACTAATCTTGGGGTTTTATAAGGATAATCTTGGTTTATTAGAAGCCAATTTGACAGCATGGAGAATCACTTGCCAATTTATTCCTATCAGTCTTAATTTCAATTGGAGCACTTCATCCATAAATGAAATGATCATTAAAAACTAGGTGAGCATGAAGATTAGGTGGGGAGATTATCCTTAGAAATTTAAAGTTACTGGCCCAGTGAAACTCACATCAAATACTCATATACTTCAAAAGAAGGGAGAAGAACCACCTGCATTAGAGTACGAGCAATCAACAAAAAGAGCTAAGAGAAGAAAATTAGAAGGCCAGCTACACCACTTGAACCTGATGTGGTCTGCCTCACAACCTAACCATACTTTGACCATTTACTTTCCAGATTTCCTAGATATAACAGTCTTTGATCTCTAAATCCACCATCAATGATGTGTTTTTTTATTTGAACATGTTTGCAGTTGTCATCCTTATATACAGTTCCAGAGGGGTTGCCAATAATTATAAATTGCCACTTAACTATTGTAAGAAGTTGATCCTCTTGTAGGCCTCAATGTTCTTGAGCCCTGTCAATGTTCTCGAGCCCTGTCAATGTTCCCACAGCTTGAATTCCATTGGTAACCAACTGATTAGTACTCATTATCATTTAGCTGAGGTCTTCATTAGAAGTTTTCTGTAAATGAAGTTATTTTCATGCCAAAGTCTCCACCAAAAGCTACTTCACTTATTCCTATACTGAAAAATACAACTATGTTAGATCAAGTTTGAAGAATGCATTAGTGGATATATAGAGGTGTGAGGTTCTCATGACCAAGGATAGATGGTAGAGAAAGATGAGAATCTATGTCGTTTATAATTTGCCATCGATTATTCGCTAACTAGAGGCTCTTGAAAAACGATCTCTTTACTGCATGATTTGCGGATAGTCACTTTGAAGAGACGGTCTTCCCGTATTTAGGGGGAGATAAAGAACGTCAACATTCCTGAAGAAAGACAATTGACGTGGTTTATGCCAACTTTGTCTCTTTTTGATCCTTGTAGCGCACATTGTGATAAGGAAGTGCGAAGAATTCTAAATCTTTATAATGTAGTGCAAAATATGCCATACACGTTCTATGATCTAGCTAAAGTGACAAGATCATTTATATTAGTTGCAAACGAGCCTGCAGCGATAAGACGTACCACAAGACCAAAAAAAAAAATCTTGAAGGAAATGTCGTCCTTGACAGACGGCGTACCGAACCCTAAGTGCAATACGGTACACCGACGTCAAGCTAATCTTTTGCCCTCAATCGGAAGTACGACAAATTCCTCGGTTCAAAGGATTTCCTACTTCGGAAGAGGAGCTTGCCCCCCCCCCCCCCCAATTTTGTCACATCTCGACCGTTCTAACTCATGAAATCATTCCGAGTTATGGAGGTATCCTAAAAGAGAAATCTCATTTCCAAGAATCATAATTTTTTTGTCTAGTATGCTAGCTTAGACGAGTTGTGGAATAAGAATCAGATAATCATTGATGATATTTTGCATATACAATTAGCTACTGAAACCGTAAAGTACGGCGATATTGAACCGTATTACGTTGAAGAATGTTGACGTAAAACTGATTCTGTTGAAGGATGTCGACGTGGAATTGATTGATCAAAATGGAAAGAAGCAATCCAGGTCGAGTTAAATTCTTTAGCGAAAAAGAAAGTGTTTTGGCATGTCGTTCCAACACCACCATATGTAAAACATGTATGATACAAGTGAGTTTTCGTAAGGAAGCATAATAAGAAGAATGAAATATTACGTTATAAAGCGCGCCGTCAGACAGAAGGATTCTCTCAATGTCCTGAGATTGATTACGAGAAGACGTACTCTTCCGTAATGAACATTATTACATTTTGCTACTTAATCAGTTTGGTGGTTTCCAAAAAACTGAACATGCAACTTATGGATATGATTATCACGTATCTATATGGGGACTTGAATATCGAAATCTATATGAAGGTTCTTGAAGAACTTCATCTAACTGATTCAAATAGTTCTAGACCACTAAACACACTCTCAATTATGTTGAGACGTTCACTATATGGATTAAAGCAATACGGGAAGATGTGTAGTATAATCGTCCCCGTCAAGGATATATGAATAATAAGATATGCCTCTGCATATTTATCAAAAAATCACACTCCAAAATTTGCGATTATAGCAGTCTATATCAATGACATGAGATTGACATGAATCTCATCGGAACACTGGAAGAGCTTGAGAAAACTCCTTCACACTTGAAGGCAAAATTTGAGATAAAAAATGAAAAAACTCGATTTTGCCTAGGCATACAACTTGAGCACTGTATCGATGATATCTTGGTCAATCGATTGAATTACATCCGGAAGGTGTTATATCACTTTAATATGAACAAAACGAAGCCTTCAAGTACTCCCATGATCGGTCATACTATAGATTCCAAACGAGACCCATTTCATCCTAATGAAGATGATGAAGAGGTATTGGTGCTTGAGTGCGATTGTTGAGTTATTGTATTTAGCTCAGTGTATTAGACTACATCAAAGAAGACAACACCAAGCATATTGTGCCGAAGTTTTGTTCCCATCAACAATAAGAGAATCAAACGATTGAAGTCAAGTAGATAAGATCCCAAGACAATCTTGATGACTTGTTTACGAAGTCCTTGCCAAAATTCAGTCTTCAGAAGTTTGTTCGAGGAATTGGTTTGCGTAAATTGTCTGATTTGCAACGCTACTAGTTTATTTGGGATAAAATATGAAAATCAGGAGAGTATTCCGAAGTATACTCACTTGACCTTAATGTACTCTCTTTTTTCCTTAATTTTAGGACCCTTTTTCCACTGGATTTTTAGTTTCCTAAGAAGGTTTTAACGAGGCACCCATACTTGGATGAACATATCTTTAGATATTTTTATGTGCTCAAGACGTATCGACATTACCTCACTTTTTTCCTTCGATTGCGTCTTTTTCTACTTGGTTTTCTGAATCAAGGTTTTGGTGGTTCATATTTTCGTTGTACATCCCTATAAATTCGCGTTTTCATCAATTGCCTAAAGACTAATGTTGATGTTTGTGGTATTAAACGAAAGAATAAAAGTGTATTTTAATGACAGGGTTTATACGAGACCCGTGCCCTTTGGTTTACAAACAAACTTGTACAATTCGATCCTATACGAGGATGCGGGAGTACAATTTATTTAATCTGGATATAAATTGCTATAGGTGTCTGATCTGCGGTCGATCACTTTAGCCCTTGGACTACACGATGTTGAAGAAGTGCCGTGGAAGACAGGATGCAGCTTCGGAGGTTGCGAAGGAGGGTGGATGCGTGATGCTGAAGGTCGTCGCTCCCTATTCCTTGCCTGAGCTCTGTATTCTTCTCTCTCTCTCCGACTCTCCCTCTTGATCTCCGGTTCGGTGACCTTGTTCGATCCTTCTTTCAAAGTTTCGAGCTTTGATCTGGTATTGGTATTCTTGGCCAAATTTTCTGACCTGGTTCGATCTTCCAAATTGTCGACCTTGTTCCCCATTGATAGGGGTCTCTATTTATAGAGTTTTGGTGACAGTGACCACTCCGTTGGTGTAGCAACCGAGGAGTGGAAAGTACAGCACCCTATTACACAACGGTTAAAGTAACCAATGCCTACGTATAGATGATCTTTTGAATGAGCGGGTGATGCGGGTCCAACTAAGGGGACACAACGCGTACAATTGCTACTAAGATCACGGTGTAAAAGCCACGTAGGTAGGTATCCATTGTGTAGAAGGGGTTGGCGTAGAAGCCAAATGTCCGTCACCATGGCATAGAAGCCGAGTTGGCATGGAAGCCGGGTAGTCGTAGAGACTGGGAGGGCGTTGAAGCCGGATGGGCGTTGAAGCCGAGTGGTCCTAGAGGCCGGATTGGCGTAGGAACCGAGCGGTCATAGAGGCCGAGAGGGCGTTGAAGCCGGATGGGCGTAGAAGCCGAGTAGGCATAGAAGCCGAACAGGCATAGAAGCCGAGTAGGCGTGGAAGCCGTAGGAGCACAGATCCTGAATGGGCGTAGAGGCCGCTGCGTACTGTGCCAGGGTGCTGATGTGGATGTCTTTAGCCAGAATTACGGCTTTTGGAGATCAAATCTTTGGCAGAGATTTGCCATCATCCTGTGCATTAAATGCGGAGACGTGCCTTGAGGGGAAACTGTCACCGCTCTGTGCGTTTTGACGGAGGGACGTGCCTTGAGGGGACACTGTTATCGCTCTGTGCGTTTTGGCGGAGGGACGTGCCTTGAGCCCCGTACGAAGCGCAGCTTTTGACGTGGCAGGCGGTTTGTCTTCTGCGGAGCGTAAAACAGCCCATGTTTGCCTGTGTAAAACAAGGCAGCGTGTTCTCTTTGCACGCGAAAGAGCAGTTTACGCCGGGGGATTTTAGTAAGCGCCGATTTGGTGATATTTTAACCAAATCTTCTGCATTAAATGCTGAGATCCGCCATCATACTATGGAGCGCGTCCCGAGGGGTCTGCCCCCGTTCCCAGCCGTCGTTTGGGTAGCTGTGCAGCACTTTTTGTCAGGAGTCAGAGGTCAGGTTTACTGCATGACTGGACAGTTTCTTTTCGGGAATATGAAGCGTTCTTCGTACGCTTTAACGCTGCTTTGAGAGCGGCTGGGTTTTACGCCATGGAGGCGATGAAGAACCCTTTTTTACGCTGGATGGCTCTGAAGGCCTCTGCTTACGCTGCTCTGTATCAAGACGCTGCGTAGATCTTCCAAGCATTTTTTTCATGCTTCTACAAGACCCCCTTCAAAGCTTTTAAATTCCTCGGAATTTGAAACGCTTTGAATGAAGCATGAACGGCCCCTCGTAACTCGAAACGTTTCTGAATGGAGCGTTGAAACGGTCGATGCTGACTTTATGGCGGATTTATTGGGGACCGCTGTGATCTCTTTTGCCTATAAAAGGCTGGGGGGGTGAACCTATCTTCACCACATTCCCATTGTCATGCAGAGATGATCGCCGGAGTTCGTCGGATCGATCTGAGGAAGAAGGAGATCATGTTCTTCCAGCATGTAGGGAGCCATAAAAGACGGCGTTTTCGAGCAAGTGTCCACTGCAACGATGGATCATGGAAGGACGTCTTAGCCTCCCTTGCTCGGGATAATCAGCAACTTTGTATGGCGTTGCCCCAGGAGAGAGGAAGGGTCGTATTGGCCCACAGCGGCTAGCATGCTGTGTATCTTCCTCTGAGATCCCCGCGGACGAGATTAGACAAACTGTAATCTATCGTCCCCAATCGAGTTGGGCTTTAAGAAGCCTCAACTGGATCGACCATGGCGAATGGAGGATCTTCTTGTTCATGACTGTGGTAGTCGATGAACAGCCCTCGAAGAAGAGGAAGACCTTCACCCATGTGAGAACCTGTCAGTACAGCTTCTGGGCGATCTTCGGACGATGATGGAGGGACTCCTTTGTAGACGGAGTTTCCCTCAGATGTAATCATGAGAAATAGAGAAAAACCCTTGTAGATTGGATTTCCCTCATATGTAATCATGATTTTAATCTTTAATAAAATCGTCTTCTTCTCCATATGATCGTCTTGCCATACGTTGCTTGTGAAGTCTGAATATGTGCAGCTTCGACACGTCTGAATCTTTACGTTGACTCTGATAGAAAGAGTATTAGGCCCCATTCTTTATGCATAGCGGATAGTCCATAGAACGCTGCTGAGCACTTTTGAACATTTAGAACTGTCCTGTTGCTAGGACTGCGTAGAATTTCTGAACTGTTGCCTCTCTGATGAGCGGAATTTCGTTTCGTTCAGAATTTATCTTCAAGAATGATCTCTTGAAACTCCCTTGGAACAGGGTCGAGGTTTTTGGCTGTCACACTGAGTTGCCACTTTGATAGACGAGATGTTCAGACTGGAATCTGGATGAACCTCCAGTTTTCTGGACCCGAGAGGAGTAATTTCTCAATGTTTGAACTCTGCATACTTCGGGTACTTGGGGATGCTTTGGGTCAAGAACGAGTATCTTCTGTGTGAACTCTTTGCACTTGACCGCCTTGGGGACTGTTTGGATATGCGGAAAGTCGTGGAGCGGGAAATCATGTCTGTAGCCTCTTGAGCATAAAACACCATCGAGCGTGAAATCGTAAACTTGTGGTTCCTGGGCGTGAAGTCGTAGGTTTGTTGCCTCTCGAGCATAGAATGCTACCGAGCACAAAGGCATCCGGGCAAGAAAAACTATAGACTTGTAGCTGTCGAACGTAAAGCCGTTAGATTCGTAGCTGTCGAGCGTAGAAAAGCTCCTTTAGCGTAGGACTGTAGATCTGTAGCCTGTGAGCGTAGAACACCATTGAGCGTGAAATCGTAGACCTGTGGTTCCTGAGCGTGAAGTCGTAGGTTTGTTGCCTCTCGAGCATAGAATGCTACCGAGCACAAAGGCATCCGGGCAAGAAAAAAACCATAGACTTGTAGCTGTCGAACGTAAAGCCGTTAGATTCGTAGCTGTCGAGCGTAGAAAAGTTCTTTTAGCGTAGAACTGTTTGATTTGTAGCTCCTGAAAAGAAAATTTTTTCGAGCGTGAGGTTTACAGATCTGTTGCTGCTGAGCGTAAACTGAGCACCACCGAGCGTGAGATCGTCGATTTGGTATCTGCTGAGCGTAAAGTCGTGGGTTTGTGGCCTCTCGAGCATAAAAGCTACCGAGCACAAAGGCATCCGGGCGTAAAACCATAGACTTGTAGCTTGCGAGCGTAAAACCGTAGATCCGTTGCTGTCGAGCGTAGAAAGCTCATTTAGCGTAGAACCCGCTGAACCGTGTTGCACGAAAAAAAAACTTTTGAATTCGCTGACTGTCCGTCTTCCAAGGGTAGTGGGCTGACGTAGCATCCAATCATAACCAACTATTAATTGCGAGATTTGGTTAGGGTCTCGAGGGGTTCATCCGAGGATTCGAGGAGTCGACCCGGACTGTATATATATCCCCAGCTTCTGGAAAGAAAAAACTTTTTATCTGTCTTCTGCGAAAGAGAGCTTTCGACCGTTCGAGTTTTTCTTCGTTCTTTCTCCGAGCACTTCGAGTCTTTCAGAAATGGCGCCGAAACAAACCCCCTCCGCTAAGGGAAAGAGCATAGGTTCTTCTTCTCATTCTTCTGTCCCGGCGAGGGAATCTTCGGTCGGGCAAGGTGAACCTCCCTCTGAGGGGAGCATCCCTCCGACGACTAGCGCTCCCGGCTTTAGAGGTAGAACTTTTTGGGATGACACAAATGACGAAAAATCCTTCGCACACGTTGAACGTGACTGCGCTAGGTCATCTTCTATGCTAATAACCTCTTTTGAGGAAGATGACGCACGGAGGCGTTTTCATCTTTTACGCCCACATTTCTAATGTGTCAGCGTAAAGACTCCATATTTTCGTAGCTCTGGGCGTAAATAGCTCGGGCTACCGAAAATTGGTGTATTTCGTAAAATTTGAATTTTACGTTCGTGGAGGAGACTTCCGGCGTAAGGTGACCAAATTTGTACAATCTTGGCGTAGAGCACAGACTGTCGTTTCCTTGGTCCGTGTGTTTGTGCCAGACTTGTAATGACATATCTTCTTTGCATTATCTTGCAGTTGATCTGGGTGAGTCCCCATTGGCTGAGGTGATGGGCTCCGCTGCGGGGATGCTGCACTCGAACTATCTGGAGGATCTGTCCTATGTGGCATTTCCCATCTCTGGACCCCAGTATCCTGAGGGAAGGGAGCTCCTGATATCGGCTCAGGGTGAGCGAATGCTGTTGAGTATGATCAACGGCGAACCCTTGGTACGTGTAGATGGGGAGCGGTACATAAAGCCGGCTTTCCTTTTTGGGGACATGATTGATAAACAGTCCCAGACGAAGCCCAAGAGGGAGCCTTGGGTTTTCCCTGCCTGGGATTTGGTCTTGTACCTGCCAACGATGCCGAGGGATTATCCCATCTCGGCCTTCTCCCATGCGACGCTTCCCAGGAAGATGTCTTGGAAGCTGACTCCTGATCTTTACGGGAAGCCGGGGAAGATCTTTCATCTGAAAGGTGCTGACCAGGGGTCATTTGTTAGTCGCCCTTCTGGCATTGTGACGCTGTTCCGAGGACTGTGCCCGGGCAGTGTTCCAAATGAAGATAGCTCGGTGATCCAGCCGGTCCAATTGCCGACCTTCTACAACGACTTCATAGGTCGAGGTGGGGTATATCCCAAGGAGAATCCTCGGTGCAATGGGTGGATCGCCCCAACGAACTCCCGATGGAGATGCCTAGTTGACTGGGCCTTAAAGAATTTCCAGAGAGAGTTGGAGGGCATTGGACTATATGCCGCTGTGAGTGCGACGAGCGTCGGGCTGCCTCCGAACCCTAATTTGTTCCTGGCACTGATGGAGCGGTACATTCCGCTCACCGGGACCTTCGCCACTCCACTAGGGGAGTTGGGGTTGGCCCTTCATGAGATGGCAGTTGTCTCGAGACTGCCGATGGGGGATACCCCATATGAAGAGTACGTTCCCACCAACCGGGAGTTGGGAGATATGGACCCTCGGGTGACGGAAGTATATCAGGAGCTGATGTGTCAGTACTTCGCGTGCACCGCTTTTTATAACGAGCCTTCTGATTTGGCTCACACCACCAAGTGGATGTCCTACCTTTTCTTCCATCGGGCTAGGGCCACCAAGTCGGAGAAAGCTTCGGGGGGCAAGAACGAGCCCGTGAACTGCTTGGGCGTCCTCAGTGCCCAGGTCGTTGCGGCTCTTATGGAAGACGCCAAGGCTCCCGATCAGATTCTCGTTGAGGGGGTAGGAAAGTACCCCGAAGGTACAAAGGCCTACAGTTATTTGAGGTGCTGTCGCAGGCCTCTGTCTAAGGAAGCCCAGCTGGCTGGTTTCCTCTCCATATGGCTGCGTCAAGTAGTGGTGCCAGGCATTGCTTCCGCGGATCGCATTCACCGGAACATCCTATGGCCCGCAGTGCGTCTGGTGTTTGGGGCAAGACTGGGCTTGCTTCCTGCCATGGTGTGCCGTATACAGACTGGCCTAAGGGCCATGACAGATGGGTTGCTTGTTGATGAAGCTCGAAGGGAGAGCTTCCCTCGGGTGGAATTACCATACTTGCACTTGATGGGATGGTTAATTCTCCACAATTCCCGGGTTATGTCACCCGGTTCCGGTAGCAGCTCAGGGGGTATATTCCTATTGAATTACAGGGATTCCTCCTGGAATGTGAATACAGTTTTAGATTGTCGGCTGGTTTTGAACCTCAGCCATGGCTGGAAGATCCTTTGTACTCCCCCTCCTGTGCACCGCAACCAGTCAGGGCTGTGGCTCGAGGATTCAGGTCGAGAAAAGACCGTTCTTTCTCCGGAGGCGTTTAATTGGTTGGTCTGTATTAGACCTTCCCATCTGCTGTATAGGAGCGAAGACCATTGCTTCTTCGAGCCCTACCTGCCTAGTCGGTTCGCCAGGCAGTTCGGGTACGACCAGTTGCATGTGGGCAACGCCGTCACCAGCTTCAGGTCCAGGGGTGGACTCATTGATGGAGCTAGAGGGTGGCGATATTTTATCATGGGTTGTACGGGGGCAATTTTTATCGTGCCGGTCGTTACAACCTCCACAGAGCTGCGCATCCTTCACTCCTACGCCCAGTTCTATGTGGCGATTAACACCTTCCATCGCGATTTTGACATGCGTGGAAGCTTCAGAGTGCCTTCTGCCAAGCTTGGGGGAAGGGTCGAAGTCCCCTCGGTCTCTTCTGACGAGGGTGAGGAGTCTGGTACCCCGGATGAGCCTCTGGTGCCGTTGCCGAGGTGTGCAGTGCCTCCGCCGGCGGGGGCTCTGGTAGTCTCTTCTGGGAAGCGACGGGTTTCTGCTCCGAAGGAAGCTTCCCTTCGTAAGAGGAAGAAGGAGACGGTTGCTTGTCCTCTCCGCATTCCTGGTATTGGGGCTTCTGTGAGTGAGCCGGCATCTCCCTGTCTCAGGGATGATTCTTTGGCTGGAGGTTCCTCGCCTTTTAGAGAGTGACCTTCCACAGTTCTGGCTGGTGGCGCCGGAGAGTCCTCGCTAGAGGTGGCTGTCGCTGCGGCTGTTCCAAGCAGCGGAGCAGGATTGCCTGCGTGGCCCCAACAGATGGGAGAATCTTTCCTGAGGTCAGTAGCGGGCGGAGTTACTTCTGCGTCAGTGAGCGCGCCTAGCGAAACTCCGGCTGATGAACCTCGACCGCGTCTCTGGGAAGGCTTGACCGAACTCTTGGCGATGTCGGTCGGCCCACCTCCTTCTCCAGGTATGACAGTTCGTATCGCGTCATTAAGGCGTGGCTTAGCTACATCTGCTGCAGATGCATCGTATATGCCGTTGGTTCCGGGTAAATGTCGTTTCGATGTCTCCTCCTAGGAGGATTACCACTGTGTTTGACATTTTGCTTTCTTGTCCTTTTTTTCAGGGGATGACGTCCACGGGGAGCATGGCGTTGAAGCGCCTTCCGGCTTTGTTCTGGCTCCTGGCGGTGACGTGGAGGCGTCGGATTTTGAGGCAGGAGTGTCTTCGGGGGCTAGCTCGCCCGGGGAGGTTTCGTCGTCTCAAGGGGAGGATGAACCTGTCATCGTGACCTCGCCTGTTGCGAGTATGCCGATGACTTTGATTGTCGCCATCGCACCTTCTTCGGGTGTGCCACCTGTTGAGGCGGCGGTGGCTACCTCGTCTGCAGTTGTGGCCGCTCCGGGCGCTCAGTCGGGTTTAGTCGCGTTGATCGAGCAGCATTCCAGCCTCGTCAATACTGGCTTAAAAACGATAGTACCGATGGTGTTGGCGAAGAACCTTGACTTCGAGCTCCTGAAGAAGACTTCTCAGCTTTCGATCGAGGTTATCAGGGGGCTTGGCAACCCTGGAGTGGCTGACACTCTGGAGGCGGTGGTTAATGGTTTAGAGCAACCCATTAACGAATACTTGCAGCGGACTGAGGGCAGCCTTGATGCTGATGTCCAGGCTCGGTATGACCTCATGTCTAAGCGGTTTGCTGCAAAGCTTGAAAGCCTAAACAACTCTATCCAGACGCATAAGCTGGAGATAGATAGGAGAAGAGCTGTTGTGGAAGAAGCCCTTGCCGTTGAGACGCAGTGTCAATCCGAGCATGAAGGGAATGCGGCGAGGGTCTCCAAGCTGCGGGAAAAACTTGCTCGGGCAGAGGAGTGGGCTTCCCAGTCGTTGGCAGGTTTGGAGGTAGCGACTGGCCGACTGAGCGAAGCGCGACGGGATCTGGACCGTGCGGAAGCTGCCCGTACGGGCTGTCTTCGGGCAAGGGCTAATCTGACCCTTGTGCATACTCCGGAGGCACGGCTGGAGCAGGCTCGCGCCGATGCTTTGGCCCTTAGGAATGAGAGGATAGCTGCACTGGAGCGGCAGATTCATGGCTTGATTACTCCGCCATCTTGATGTACCCCTTCCTATGTAATTCTGCCTTCTTCAGAAATAAATAACAGTGACTCTTTTCTGACTGTTGTGGACCCATCATTTCGGAATATAAATGACAGGTTAGGTGAGAGTGATATCAGAGGTAGTATGGACGTGATAAACTCTCGATAAACTTCTTAGCGGGACATATCTATTCAGAGGTCATGCGGACATGATAGAGTGTAACCCAACTAATTATGTCTTTGGAAGTAGTTTTGTCAGAATCGAGGTCCTTGCTATTTTCCTCTCTGAGCAGGAGAGATTAAGCATAGTACCTTTTCAGGAATTTGCCGTTGATAGGAGCCATTAACAGATCTCCGTTGGGCTGGGCTATCCTGTAGGCGCCGTTTGAGAACGTTGTCTCGATCACATAAGGGCCCTCCCATTTGGGCTGGAATTTGTCTTTACTTCTGTGAGTTAGGATCATCGGCCTTCTTACGGCTAGAACTAGCTCGCCGACTTTGAACAGTCTTTCCTTTACTTTATGATTAAAAGCTTTGGAAATGCGTGCTTGGTAGAGCGCGATGCGCTGCTGAGCTTGGAGGCGTTTCTCGTCTAATCCTTCCAGCTCTTGGAGCCTCAACAGGTCATTCTTTTCTCGAGTCAGCTCACTAGTCACGGCTATTCGGAGCGACGGGATCTGGATTTCGATAGGAAGGACCGCCTCGCTTCCGTAGACTAGTGAAAAGGGGGTACAACCTGTTGGTGTCTGTACCGTTGTGCGGTATGCCCAGAGACATTCGCCCAACTTCTCGTTCCAGTCTTTTTTGTTTGAAGAAATGAACTTCTTCAGGAGCTTGATAATGGTTTTGTTGAAGGCTTCCGCCAAACCATTAGCAGCTGGATAATATGCCGTAGAGGCAATATTGTGTATCCGGTTATTATCGCAAAACCGATGAAATGCTTGGCTGATGAACTGAGGTCCTTTATCGTGGATTATCCTTCGGAGAATCCCAAAGCGATAAATGACATGGTGCTTGATGAAGCTGATTACGTCAGACGCCTTTACTTCAGCCAGAGGGATTGCTTCGGCCCATTTGGAAAAGTAATCTGTGATGGCCAGTATGAACCGGTGGCCTCTGGAGGAAGACGGGTGAATGGGCCCAACGATATCCATACCCCAGGCTTTGAAGGGCCAGGATGCAATCGTAGGATGTAGATATTCAGACGGTTGATGTATGAAGTCTGCATGGACCTGGCAGGCCCTGCATCGTTTTGCATAACTGATCGCGTCTGTGATCATAGTGGGCCAGTAATAGCCCATTCTTCTGATGCGGTCTTGCAGCTTAGGACCGGGCTGATGCGCTCCGCACACGCCGTCGTGAGCTTCACGGATAATCTGCTGTGCCTCGGCGCCAGCGAGACATCTCAACAGCAGTCCGTCGTAGGTCCGGCGATACAGGTATTGTGAAGATGCATCGAAGTAGAAGCGTAACGATCGTCTCTTGACGGATACTGCTTCTTTGGGGTCCTCTGGCAAGATTCCATATGCCACGAAATCTATGAAGGGACTCGTCCAATCTCTTGTAGGAGGATCGGCGTTTACAGCGTAGCTGCGTTCTAGGTGACAGCTGTTCTTCACACAGAATAAATCTCTGTTAAGAAGGATTATCGAATCCTGCCTTCTTATAGGGGTGGCTAAGTCCGCAGCTAGGCTGGCCAGGGCATCAGCTTCCAGATTCTGAGATCGAGGTACATGCTCTAGGAAGAACCTTTTGAACGTCATGGCTATCTCGACCGTTGCTTGGTGATAGGGGATGAGGTCTGGATTCCGGACTTCGTATATCCCCCTGACTTGGTTGACGATGAGCAGAGAATCGCCGAAAGCTTCCAAGGATTCCACCCCCAGCTCTTTAGCGACTTTGAGCCCTATTAGCAGGGCGTTGTATTCTGCCACATTGTTGGAGCAGGGCTCGCTAAGAGAATATGCTCGGTAGATGACGAGCTGATTTGGAGTAACTAGGACGACTCCGACTCCTGAAACGACGTTTCCCTTAGGACCGACTCTGGAGGCGCCATCGAAGAATAGTTGCCATTCGTCACTTTCTCTTGCAAAATTACATTCCGCAACTTCATCGAGGATGTCCTCGTATAGTTTGGAGGTCTCCGGGATTGGATGAGCTGCTAGGAAGTCGGCCAGTGCTTGGCCTTTGATGGACTTCTGTGGGACGTAGACCATGTCATATGGCGTCAGTAGCAATGCCCAAGTTGTGAGTCGGGAGTTAAGGGCACTTGGCTTGCTCATCAGCACCCGGAGAGGGTTGATCCTGGAGATGATATGAATAGTCTGGCCGGCGACGTAGTGTCGCGTTTTCTGGACAGCGAACATCAGAGCCAAGCATTCCTTCTCCACTGGATTGTACCGGTGTTCGGCCCCGACCATCATCCTGCTGAGGTAGTAGATAGCCTGTTCATGACCCGCATCGTTCTTCTGTGCAAGAAGAGCTCCTAGCGAATGACCATTGCCCGAATGTACAGCAAGAAGGGTTTTCCCATGACGGGAGGCACCAGAACCGGTGGACTGGTTAGGTAGCGCTTGATATCCCCAAACGCTTGCTGGCAGGTTTCGTCCCATATGAAGGACACACCTTTCTTCATGAGGTGAGAGAAGGGCTGACATCTCCCCGAGAGGTTGGATATGAATCGCCGGATGTAAGCCAGACGTCCTTGGAACCCCCTGAGTTCCCTCAGATTACGGGGTGGTCGCATTGCTACGATCGCCTGGACTTTGTCAGGGTCTACTTCGATGCCTCTGGCGGTAATGACAAATCCCAGAAATTTGCCACTGGATACCCCCAGAAAGGATTTTGTAGGGTTCATCTTGAGTTGATGCTGGTGCATTAACTCGAATACCGCCCTCAGGTCTCGAACGTGATCATCTTTGAGGCGGCTTTTGACAGCTATGTCGTCCACGTAACATTCCACTGTCTTGTGTAACTGCTCACGGAATATGTTACTCATAGCTCGTTGGTATGTAGCCCCGGCATTCTTTAATCCGAAGGGCATGACCGTATAGCAATACACCCCCAGTGGTGTCCGGAAGGCAGTGTGCTTTTCGTCTTCCGGATGCATCTTGATCTGATTGTATCTCGAGAACCCGTCCATAAAAGACATACGCTCGAAGCCGCAGGTGTTGTCGATCATGATGTCCGTGATGGGAAGGGGGAATTCATCTTTGGGGCAGGCCGCATTCAGATCTCGGTAGTCGATGCAGATACGTACCTTCCCATTTTTCTTCATGACTGGGACAACGTTGGCGACCCAGTCGGGATGTTGTTCTTCCCGGATGAAACCGCAGGTTATCAACTTCTTGACTTCGTCCTCGATGGCGTCCATCATATCCGGGCGAAACCGACGTTGGTGTTGTTTCACTGGCTTCGAATCGGTCGAAATATTGAGCTTATGAGTAGCTACCCTCGGGTCTAGGCCTGGCATGTCCTCATAACCCCATGTAAAGACGTCGACATATTCCTTTATCAGCTGTATGATCTCTTCTTTTTCAACTGGGGGAAGATTGTTACTGACAAATATTGGCTTTGGTGAGAGCTCACCCCCAACATTGACTTGGATAACTTCGTCCTTGGTGGGAGGCTCTCTCTGCTCGAAGCGGAACTCCCACTGTGTATCCATTTGTTGAGCCCAGGGGTCGTTCTCGAACGACTCAAACTTTGGGGTTGTGACTCCATTGGGGATGGAGGTACGCATCTGCTCAGAGGTGATATGGACATGGCAGTTTTTATGGACTTAATATCACTGGCGTGCTTAGAATTTAAGTACGGATGTTAAGTGTAGATGACAATCAACATCAGAGGTAATATGGACATGATGATTGACGGCCGAAAGTTTTATTCAGAGGTAATATGAACATGACAAACTTTTGTGATTGTGACTCCATCGGGGACGGAGGTACACATCTGCTCAGAGGTGATATAGACATGGCAGTTTTTGTGGACTTAATATCACTGGCGTGCTTAGAAATTAAGTACGGATGTTAAGTGTAGATGACAATCAATATCAGAGGTAATATGGACATGATTATTGACGGCCGAAAGTTTTATTCAGAGGTAATATGAACATGACAAACTTTTGTAATTGTGACTCCATCGGGGATGGAGGTACACATCTGCTCAGAGGTGATATGGACATGGCAGTTTTTATGGACTTAACATCACTGGCGTGCTTAGAATTTAAGTACGGATGTTAAGTGTAGATGACAATCAATATCAGAGGTAATATGGACATGATGATTGACGGCCGAAAGTTTTATTCAGAGGTAATATGAACATGACAAACTTTTGTGATTGTGACTCCATCGGGGACGGAGGTACACATCTGCTATCCTGCTAAAGTGATCGTTCCCTTGTTTTTTATAAACGTAGAGTGATGACCTTAGCATCGATTAATTCCTGAATTCTCCTTTTTAGCGCATGGCAGGTCCTTGTAGGGTGGTGAGTGTACCTATGGAAGAGGCAATAATCTGGGTCATCAATTCTGTCGGCCCTCTCAGGGTATCTGATGTCGGGTAGCTGAAGCTTATGTTCCCTCCTCAATATATTGAAGATTTCAACTATGTCATCTTCTTTGAAGGAGAAAGTTCCTTTTGGTCGCAGGGCTCCTGATGCCTGAGTTTCACGGTCTTCCGGGAAGATTGCCGTTGTTATATCATCTTCGACTCTCGAGGACCTTCCGCCCCTAGCCTTGGACGCTGCTTTGTTTCGTCGAGGTGAGTTACCCCCGGACACGCTGTGGCCTCTGGTCAAAGAAACTGATTCAACAGGAGTTGCCTCTGGTGGTACGGGATTAGATTTTGAAGTTTTGGGTTTTGCAGTATATCCCAACCCGAAACGAGTTTGTTGATGGTGAGAAGTACCCTGCAACGGTGTTCGTCGGCCTTTTCCATAGTTGAGGCCTTGCTTTGATTTTAAATCATAACCCATATTCTGTATAATCTTTAAAGCTTGTGGGCTATACCTGTGGATTTGCATTTTCCCACTCTCAGACTCGCAGAATTCTTCCTGTTCAACCAGACCGCTCCGCTTGTGTCTGAAGACTATCGGATGCTGATCGTCGCGGGTAGGAGGGACAATAAAGGCTTCATTTTTGTATGGTTCATACATCATGATGACATCAGATGTTGTTGCATCTTCCCATACGATCGCTCCCCGTTTGACAGTTAGGGGTTCTAAAACTTGTTTACGACTCCTGTCTTTGTCTTTCTGGATCAAATAGGTACGCAGGTCAGGAGGTTTTGCAGAAGGAGAAGACAAAGGCTTGTTTTTTTTGTTCCCATCAGCGGGTATGCGGAGGATGGGCACCATGGTTTCCCCTATGCCACCTGTATACAACAGGTTGGCCATCTGGGCGGCGGATAATCACCTGGGAGGGAGTCTTTCCGCGATCTGGGCTTGTTTTATGCCGAGGGATTGTGCCTGGCATAACATGGGGATTCGCTCAGTTTGGCGTAAAGCTGGAGAGGCCCTCAGTTGGCCACTAGCTTCTCGTGTAATCCAGAGAATAGGCGGATCATTCTTTTGCTGGCATAAAGGCCGAGTAGTTGAGTATTCGCCCGCTTGCTTCCCCTTGCGGGGATCGCAGCGCTCATCTGGTTCATCGTAGAGGTCAGATGTCGTCCTGTGCCTGGAGCGTGATCTGTACTTCTGATTTGGCGTTGAGGCACCATCAGAGGTTTTGTCTGTACTGCGCGTAGCGGGAGACTGATTTTTGCGCGTATAGCGCAGTGGATACTCCTGGGTTAGCGCTGAGGCTTTACCAGAAGTTTTGTCTGTACCGCGCGTAGCGGGAGACTGATCTCTGCGCGTATAGCGCAGTGGATACTCCTGGGTTAGCGCTGAGGCTTTACCAGAAGTTTTGTCTGTACCGCGCGTAGCGGGAGATTGAATTTTACGTGCGGGGCACGGAGGGAGCGATGCTACCACCTCATTGGTCGGAGAGATCGGAGAGTCCACAGGAACGGCGGAGGATGTCTTGGGCATCCACACTTTGCGTAGCTTCCTGTTGTCTTGGACGGAGAGAGAGTGAGAGCTACCCCCAGTCCGAAGCATGTCTTCGTAGGCAGACTGGTCGAAATGAACGACCAGTGTCTTCTTCACGGTTCCTACAGGTACCGCATCGTGTTGAGCAATTACTTCCTCGTCAGAAGAGAAAGACGTCCCCAGCAGAGTCGTCATCTTGTTTGTGGTATTAAACGAAAGAATGAAAGTGTATTTCAATGACAGGATTTATACGAGACCCGTGCCCTTTGGTTTACAAACAAACTTGTACAATTCGATCCTATACGAGGATGCGGGAGTAAAATTTATTTAATCTGGGTATAAATTGCTATAGATGTCTGATCTGCGGTCTATCACTTTAGCCCTTGGACTACACGATGTTGAAGAAGTGTCGTGGAAGACAGGATGCAGCTTCGGAGGTTGCGAAGGAGGGTGGATGCGTGATGCTGAAGGTCGTCGCTCCCTATTCCTTGCCTGAGCTCTGTATTCTTCTCTCTCTCTCCGTCTCTCCCTCTTGATCTCCAGTTCGGTGACCTTGTTCGATCCTTCTTTCAAAGTTTCGAGCTTTGATCTGGTATTGGTATTCTTGGCCAAATTTTTCGACCTGGTTCGATCTTCCAAATTATCGACCTTGTTCCCCATTGATAGGGGTCTCTATTTATAGAGTTTTGGTGACAGTGACCACTCCGTTGGTGTAGCAACCGAGGAGTGGAAAGTACAGCACCCTATTACACAACGGTTAAAGTAACCAATGCCTACGTATAGATGATCTTTTGAATGAGCGGGTGACGCGGGTCCAACTAAGGGGACACAACGCGTACAATTGCTACTAAGATCACGGCGTAAAAGCTACGTAGGTAGGTATCCATTGTGTAGAAGGGGTTGACGTAGAAGCCAAATGTCCGTCACCATGGCATAGAAGCCGAGTTGGCATGGAAGCCGGGTAGTCGTAGAGACTGGGAGGGCGTTGAAGTCGGATGGGCGTTGAAGCCGAGTGGTCCTAGAGGCCGGATTGGCGTAGGAACCGAGCGGTCATAGAGGCCGAGAGGGCGTTGAAGCCGGATGGGCGTAGAAGCCGAGTAGGCATAGAAGCCGAACAGGCATAGAAGCCGAGTAGGCGTGGAAGCCGTAGGAGCACAGATCCTGAATGGGCGTAGAGGCCGCTGCGTACCGTGCCAGGGTGCTGATGTGGACGTCTTTAGCCGGAATTACGGCTTTTGGAGATCAAATCTTTGGCAGAGATTTGCCATCATCCTGTGCATTAAATGCGGAGACGTGCCTTGAGGGAAAACTGTCACCGCTCTGTGCGTTTTGACGGAGGGACGTGCCTTGAGGGGACACTGTTATCGCTCTGTGCGTTTTGGCGGAGGGACGTGCCTTGAGCCCCGTACGAAGTGCAGCTTTTGACGTGGCAGGCGGTTTATCTTCTGCGGAGCGTAAAACAGCCCATGTTTGCCTGTGTAAAACAAGACAGCGTGTTCTCTTTGCACGCGAAAGAGCGATTTACGCCGGAGGATTTTAGTAAGCGCCGGTTTGGTGATATTTTAACCAAATCCTCTGCATTAAATGCTGAGATCCGCCATCATACTATGGAGCGCGTCCCGAGGGGTCTGCCTCCGTTCCCAGCCGTCGTTTGGGTAGCTGTGCAGCACTTTTTGTCAGGAGTCAGAGGTCAGGTTTACTGCGTGACTGGACAGTTTCTTTTCGGGAATACGAAGCGTTCTTCGTACGCTTTAACGCTGCTTTGAGAACGGCTGGGTTTTACGCCATAGAGGCGATGAAGAACCCTTTTTTACGCTGGATGGCTCTGAAGGCCTCTGCTTACGCTGCTCTGTATCAAGACGCTGCGTAGATCTTCCAAGCGTTTTTTTTCATGCTTCTACAGCTGATCATTTTTTGAGTTGTGCACACTCAATAGGAAATATTGCATTTAGTTTTAACCGCCAACTAATAGATAAGAGTTATATCATGTCCTTATCTTATTATGATCTTGTTAACTTATTGTTATGTTGTTAAGAGCCTATGACTATTATAAATATAAATAGAGAAGTATATAGGTCCTATTCAGAGTTAACACCACAAATTATTTCTCTTTCAATTCTTCGTCAATCTGTTGACTACAAAATCTCTAGTCAATATTTGACTTCAACATTCTAGAATTTTTCTCATTTATAAGAAAGTAATTTGGCGAAATATTTTATGCATGAAATATTCCAATATGACTTATTTTTTCTCATGACATGAAATAATATAAGTTGGAAAAGCAAGTTAAATTTCTTACATCCCTTATATACTCAACACATAAAATAAGCATCTCTTATAATAAAAGATTCCAACTCAGTTACTTTTCTTGCATCCTAGATAACTTTTACGTGCTCAATATATATTTAAATTACCATGTTGAATAGTTTTATAAAGAAATTACACCATGTGTGTGTGTGTGTGTCTTGCAAGTACTATAGTTAAAAATTTCATCAAAATATATTAGTGGATTAGTAATGATTTTCTTTGGACTATAAATTGCAATAATATATCTTTTGGATAATTGGATGATACTTTGATGATATGCACTGACGTTGGGCATTGATGGAAGTAGCACAAAGTTGGTCAATAAGATGGCCTTTATATTGGACTAACAGATTCTCAGGGGAAAGGAAACCATTTAATAGGTGTTGATCAGTATCTGAGGTTGTTTTAAGTTTTAACGTTAGATATTAGTTGACTTTTGTTGTCTACCATTACTTTTAAATTTTCTTAAAGTTGATATATATTTGCTCCCCTTAAAAAATATCCTACGTCATCCACATACACCAAAGTCTTGTGACAGTTATTAATATACTGCTGTTTGTCAGAGGATGTTTGGTTTTAAAATTACTATAATGCATTATTTTGTCTCTGTAGTATGCAACATGCTCTGTGTCATTTGAATATCTTACCCTTTTAATGTACACATGTTCTGCTATATTTGTTTTGAGTAACTTAAAAGTAGGATTTGACTTGTGTGCTCTGGTAGCATATTGATTGCTTTGTTGAAAGGATTGTAGTTAGATGATTTTGAAAATTACACTTTGGAAAAAACTGATGTTGGCAGGAACCATTATTTGCATTTTTATTTAAGCAGGATCGTCAGAGGCATGCATGTCCATGCAGGGCTCTGAAGGTGGTGTGCCAGGTGATTACTTAAGCCAGCATCAAGTAAGGCTTAGAGCTGCTGCTGCAGCTGCCTCAATATATGAGAAGTCATTAAGTTATCCTGCAGCAAAATCACTGATGGGGTGTGCATATTTTTATTTGACAATTTTACTCAGGGTATTGATATTATTGGACCTGTGAATGTTATCATGTATGCAGTTGCAATTGCTTAGCTAGTCACATGAAATTGCATTGTGTTTGTTTAGACTATGTTCTCTGCTACACATTATCAGGTCTCCAGGACATTCCTTGTTGTACCCAAAGGTAGATGCCTCTAGACAATTGCAGCAACCTTCAGTTTTTAGTGGGTACCCACGGATTCACATGCCTTCTCAGGTACCTGGTTCGGGTTTGACATTCGACCAGAATGCTTGGGCAGTCCGGACCTGAAAGTTCCCATCTTGGAAGCACAGGAAGCATTTATCCAGACCCAGATTGAGGTAAAGATTTGCTTGGGTTGTTCATCTACTAGTACTTTGCTTTTCAGCTAAAAATTCACCTCTTTTCACTCATCAACAGGCTTGTTATATCCCATATCCACAAAATTAATCATGACATTGCATATATTCACAAACAATCCTGTCTATAATTGAAAGAAACTCATCTGGTATTGACAAGTTTTTGTAGTTCTATCTTTGCAACTGAGATATGCCCTTACTATGAGTCTGCCTAATTTGAGTCTGCCTAATTTTTCGTGAGTTTACCCGGTCTGGCTATATCGAGAGCTAAAGTACACGTATGGGCTATACCCGGGATGCCATTGATTTTGATATTCCTCGTGTTCTTCAGCATCCTCTTCTTTTGTCAAAATATCTACAAGTCTACACTGAGAAAGTATCGTATACTAATACAGTGTCACTAAATGGTCGCAGACTTGAGCATGTTCATAATAATTAAGACAATTAGGTTTCTCTGAGCTGCAGACTGCAGACTGCAGACTTCTCAATAAGTCATTAACATCTATGACAGATCCTGCAAAGCGAGTTGCAGTCACTACAGCAGCAGGAGGCAGACAAGCCCAAGGAGGGTAGGGGAACTGCAGAACGTTCTGAATCTGATGTCAAAGAAAAGGGTGTTGTGGCCGTTGTTGCTGCTGCATCAGATTCCACTGCATCTGCATCTCTTTCTGATCGCAATCACGACAGATAAGTTCAAAATGCTGGTGAAGAAAAAGAAAGCTCATAATAGAGTCCGGCAAAGGAGAAAAGAGGCAAGAATTGGAAGAGGTCCCTATAGAAAATGATTAGGCTGCAACATCTGAAATAGCATAGTCGACTGTTCACCTGTGATGTTTCTCATTAGTTCTTTTGGTAGTCAACTAGTAAATTGTGCATCATAATATTATCATTGCACTGTAATGTTATCATCCGAGACAAGCACCAGTAAGGCCCCTGCTGAACCTTCTTGCAATTAGAAACTATCAGTAAAAGTTCAGAGCTGCAAAATGGCAAGTTGGTTAGATGTGTCACTGATCTTTATATTATATTTTACCCTCTTATGATCTTCTAATTGCTTGATAATGGTTTCATTTGTTCTCTCTCTGATGGAGTGTCTCACATCCAATAAGGTTGATGGGAAGGCTTAGAGCAGACATCAGATATGTTGACATCTCCAATCTTACAATGCGGCTCGGAATCGGCTCAACATCGAGCTGTCCAAGCCGTAAATAAATACTCAACCAATTTACTTTTTTTTTAAACTTACGGAGATAAATAATAACTGAAACCAACTTTCCTCTTATCCATCCAAGCTGTAACAAATTACTCAACCAATTTAATTTTGTTTTCAAAAATTTACGGGTAATTACAAAATTCTAAAACCATAAGTAAATAATTAACCAATTTAATTTTGTAAAAAACTTACGGAAGATACATAATTTTTATAAATAGTAAAGATATATCCATAACAAATTATAATTTAAATATATTTAAACTATTTTATAATAATTTACTAGTTAATTTAATGGGTCTGGTCTAGTGTAGGATAACCTTTCATGGGCTGGGCATATGTTCTGGCTTAACTCGGATTGCTCTTTTCTGCGTGGGTTTGGTGGACAGGGAGGGATCAAATCCTATACTGGTAGACAATCAGTCCCTTGGCTCTTTGGTAAAGAATCATAGTAAGTTGCGTATCTCATCCATCTTTAGACTGAAATTTTGGTCTACTCAACCCCCCGACTGAGAACCTTCCTTTACATCACACGTGTTATTCTGCATAGAGAAACTATGTTTGTACTTTTGGTCTTGAGCCAATTTTTCCTTTGGATTTTGGGGGTATTAACCATTTGCTCAAATATCCATTTTCTCGAATGCTAACTGCACCAGCAATTGTTGAACGCTGGGCTAGTACACTGCATTTGGGCTTCAAAAGGACGCCAGATAAATGCAAAGCAATGCAAACTGGCCCTTAATGAGCAAAGAAGGGGCTACGCCATGCATAGCTTGGTTTGACACACCACAAATATCTATCTCAAAAATGTGTAATTTTTAAGGGCCAGTATTATTGGCACCACATTTCTATCATGCAGGTGATATAAATATTTTTAACTTTTTAATCCTCAAACTACATTTTTTTACTGAACTCAACTGACTCTTGTGGTCAGTGAGAAGCGATATAACCTCCTTGGTTGGATGGGAGGTCTTGGGATCAAACCGCGGAGGAGGTGTTAGGGACAGTTGGGCCCAAATGACATGCAATGTAGCGTGCGTAAAGTCTCGTGCCTATCACTAGGCATCTAAAAAAAAAACTATATTTTTTTTTCTTGGGGACAACACAAGTTATGATTTTAAAAAAAATTCATTTGGCTTCTTCCTTTTGTCATCTTCCTTTCCCAAAGACCCAAAACCTAAAATTCCAAAAAAATTCTCCAACCTTAGATCCTATAGTTCGACCACCTCCAGCGAATCTCCTAACATGTCTTTTTAGAGTCCCCTGACAAAGATTTTCAAGCTTATGGTTCTTCTCCAATGAAATGAATCTAAAAAACAAATAAGAGGGTGATTTCGATGAACTCATCGGCGAAACTATTTCAAATCATTGGAAAAGATTGCCAAGAATGTCATGTCGTTTCTCCCCTTTTCCTTCCTCCATATTCATAAACAATTTCTCAAACCTGCAACTAACGCATCGAGACTGCCAATTTGGGTCATATAATATACTAGGACTGCCAAAATATTGGTAGTCATAAAATGATAGTCCTATAGTCAGGGACTTCATATTTATTTATAAAGGTTTGTTATTTTTTTTTACTTACATATTTCTCTCTATTTTCGGGTGGTGAACATTTCGTCAATAAATATGGTCGTCCTTACTCCTAGTAACGTCTGCATAGGCCATTTATTCCGTTACACTTTGGTCGTGATAAATTTAATATTGACCAGAACCGTGAATGAGATCAATGCATCATTTAAGACGAGTCTCAATATTCTCAAGCATGAACAGAAGAATGAACCACTTTTGAAGGAGTTACTTCATGTCGTATCTCAAAAGGCGTTGGGCTTGTTGTTTGAGGAGATAAAGAAATCGAAAAAGTGGGTTATGATGGCGAGGTTTGTGGTTGTGTATTTGTGAGGCTCACTTCACTACATCGTTATATAGATACACGTGCATATTTTTTGTATTAGATTTTTAGATTTCTGTAATTTTGGTATCGTGGTTAAGGACAGTGAATTTTCGTAAGGTGAGACCATGGCTATCGAGATCGTGTCGTGATGGCATTGCTGGATTATGGTATTGATGGATTTATTGGCTTTTTCAGATTTTCTTACTTTACATGCATCGAGGATCCAAATGATATCTCATGGGATAGTCCCGTGCGTATCACTAGGCATCTAAAAAAAACTATATTTTTTTTCTTGGGGACAACACAAGTTATGATTTTAAAAAAAATTCATTTGGCTTCTTCCTTTTGTCATCTTCCTTTCCCAAAGTCCCAAAACCTAAAATTCCAAAAAAATTCTCCAACCTTAGATCCTATAGTTCGACCACCTCCAGCGAATCTCCTAACATGTCTTTTCTAGAGTCCCCTGACAAAGATTTTCAAGCTTATGGTTCTTCTCCAATGAAATGAATCTAAAAAACAAATAAGAGGGTGATTTCGATGAACTCATCGGCAAAACTATTTCAAATCATTGGAAAAGATTGCCAAGAATGTCATGTCGTTTCTCCCCTTTTCCTTCCTACATATTCATAAATAATTTCTCAAACCTGCAACTAACACATCGAGACTGCCAATTTGGGTCATATAATATACTAGGACTGCCAAAATATTGGTAGTCATAAAATGATAGTCCTATAGTCAGGGACTTCATATTTATTTATAAAGGTTTGTTATTTCTTTTTTACTTACATATTTCTCTCTATTTTCGGGTGGTGAACATTTTGTCAATAAATATGGTCGTCCTTACTCCTAGTAACGTCTACATAGGCCATTTATTCTGTTACACTTTGGTCGTGATAAATTTAATATTGACCAGAACCGTGAATGAGATCAATGCATCATTTAAGACGAGTCTCAATATTCTCAAGCATGAACAGAAGAATGAACCACTTTTGAAGGAGTTACTTCATGTCGTATCTCAAAAGGCGTTGGGCTTATTGTTTGAGGAGATAAAGAAATCGAAAAAGTGGGTTATGATGGCGAGGTTTGTGGTTGTGTATTTGTGAGGCTCACTTCACTACATCGTTATATAGATACACGTGCATATTTTTTGTATTAGATTTTTATATTTCTGTAATTTTGGTATCGTGGTTAAGGACAGTGAATTTTCGTGAGGTGAGACCATGGCTATCGAGATCGTGTCGTGATGGCATTGCTTGATTATGGTATTGATGGATTTATTGGCTTTTTTAGATTTTCTTACTTTACATGCATCGAGGATCGCAAATGATATCTCATGGGATAGTCACGTTTTTGAAATTATTAATGACATGACACAATAAGTATTTCTGGATTTAATGTGAGCAACCTTGCTAGCCTACAAAACACCCTAAATTAGCTGAGACCCATTGTCACGACCCGCACCCGGAAATTCGGGCACGAGTGCGTGGGTACGTCCAGCCTACACCGCAGAGTCGGCGGTAGTACGCTGTCTAGGTCAAATCCATATTTACTAAACTAGCTCATTCACAATTAACATAGGCAAGATAAAAATGAGAACAGAAACTTAAGATTGCAACTGAAATAAATACGATAACAGATTCAAATATTTTAGTACAGAAATTCAGAATAAAATCGGGGACAAACCCGATTAATAAGATAAGAAACAAAATAAAAGATAGCTACTGCTAGCTACTCTGCAGTAGGGGTTTCCTGGGTGGGATATGGCTCCTCATAAGTATCATCTGTACCCTCATAGGGACCATAATAAGTAGGGGCAAGGTCCTCATCATCGCCTAAATCAACAGATCCAGTCAGGAAAGGAGCAAAGTACACAGTGCACAACAAGATTAAACTAAATATTTATGACAATTAAAATGAATATCATGTTGAGAAACTGCATAAAAGAACATCAATATCTCAGAGTTAATGCTGTAAACAGGAATATGAGAAAACAGAAATAAATAAGACAGGAAGTGAACTACAACAGTCAGCAAGAAATATAACATGACCAGGAACTATCTGTGTGAACTTGTGTTTGTTTTTAGAATACATAGTTGGCATGTAGGGGTTTATAAGGCTAATTCGGCCGTCATAAACGGCTATTAAACAGGGGAAATCGAGATCCGGCTGAGGTACAGTCGTGTACCAACAGCTATTAAACATGGCAGGGGAAAGGGTAAACTACATGCCTTCTAGTATTCTCCCACCCGACATGAAAAACAAGACATGAACTCCAATATTCAAGACATAAAATCCAGCATTTCTAATACTAGGTGTAATCATCAAAGGGTACTAGTAAAGCAGGGAATTAATTATCATAATATAAAGATTTAACTTGAAGTGCAGGTACTTGCCTGTTGTTTGGATCTAATTAATTTGGTTCATGTGGAAAATTTCCAGAGATGAGTCCAAAAGCTAAAATAGACATTACCATCACGCTCAAAAGATGTCAAATATCTAGAAACGCCTGTCCTTGGGTCCAATTTGGAGACAAGGGCAAAAACGGCAGTTTCGGGTCAAAACGGGGTCCGCCGGTGGGCCCGCTTTGCACGGAAAATGTGTCCGGGTCAACGGTCTCCAAATTCACCAAACTTAGTGTCAACAGATCAGGAAAGCTGATACGAACCCAACGGAACTTCCAGATTTGGATTCCGATGAGCCGATCACAAAATCGCCCGTCGAGCGGGGCCTGTGGGGCCCACGACACGCGATTTCGTCAACGTTCTCATAATCGAACCAAACTTGACCAACAGGACCAGCGTATCGCTACGAGTCCGATGGCGCAAGTTTCGTCTCGATCTGACGAGTGTAGACGAAGTTAGGGCAAATTACAGAAAAGTCGGATACGGGGCGATGTCCGCGGATACGCGTTGATTTCGGTGTGCACGCACACCCGAATCAGCTTCTGCGAAATCTCACACGTCCGTATCGACGATGCGCACGTATCTGTGAAGACCGCACGCGACCAAGTCATCCCGTTTGGCGGGACGTACTCAGTTCCGGGGTGAAACAGGGTCTGGTTTTTCCTGTTTTTGGATCACGGTGTGCGATCACCACAGGACGCGATGCCCCGAACGGTTTATCCGGGCACCGAGAGGGTCATACAGGCTTCACAACGTAATTTACGGAATCAAAAACGGAGATACAGGGTGCAAGATACGAGTACCTGAACCGGGCTCTTCGAAATTGGGGTTTTCGGTGTCCGACACGCGATTTCGTGTCCTAGACGTGTCCACGCAGTGTCCACTGTGCCCGTGTCCGACAGCGAGCTGTGTCCGGCCTAGGGTGCTTCTGGCGGGTCGGCGGAGGCGGCCAGTGACCGAGCTGGCCGGCGGCGGGTCGTCGGATCACCGGCGGAGGCGCTGGAGTCGAGGGATCCGGCGTTGGGTCGGAGGAGAAGAGGGAAGGAGGGAGGAAGGTGGGGGCTCGGGCTCTGGCGGCTGCGGGAGGAAGTCGGCGCGGCTGGGGGTGGTCGGAGCCGAGGTCGGCGAGCTCGGGGGGAATGGCCGGAGCTAGGTCGTCGGAAAATGGGAGCTAGGGTTTGGATTTGGGGGAGAAAGAGGGAGGAGGAGGTGGGTTTTATAAGGAGGCTCCGGGGCGGTTCGTGGACGGGTTAGGCGGGCGGAGAGGGTGGTGGGGACGTGCCGGCGGAGGCGGCGCGGAAGAACCGGGCGGCGGCCGAGGGACGCGGGCTCGCGCAGGTCGTGGGGAGGGAGATGGGGTTTGCGGGTCGGGTCGGGCGGCGGGTCGGGTCCGGGCAGACCCGCCCGACCCGCAAGGGAACGGCTGGGCTGGGCTAGGCTTCGGCCCACTGGGCCGGGCCGGCCCAGAAGAAGAGAAAAATAAATAATAATAAAATAAAAAATAAAAGTAATATAAATAATAATAATAAATAATAATAAAAGAAATCAGTTAATTAAATAATTAATTAAAATTAGTTTTTAGGCATTTAAAAATAGGTCTGAGGCCCAGAAAAATCCAAAAAAATTACCCTAAGTCCAGTTTTTCATTTTACACCCAAAAATATTATTTCCATGATATTTTAATATTATTTATTAACAGTTAAAAATCATTTAATAATTAAGAACCTTGATTTTAATTTCAGAAAATTCTCAGAAAATTCCAGAAAATTAGGAAAAATCCAAGATTTAATAATTTGAAAATTCAGGGGGGTTTACACCCATTACACAGCCATGTACTCCAACTAGGGTCTGCACATAGAATGACTTTAACTATCAGTATACCACCGATAATACCACTCATGTTGAATATGCTCACAGCATAGCTGTTGCATGTGCTTGTGAGCCGTTGGATCTAAATCCAACAACCACGATCTATTCTTGAGATTTATATATAACCGTAATCTCTTATTTATTCATTTATTCATTAATCACTCGATATTCTCTCCCCCCCCCCCTCCCCTTTTCTCCTAAGACCAAGAACCTTCTCTCTCTATCGATCTTTCTTTTTATTTCTTCTCCACATGATCATTATAAGATCGAGAGTTTTGAGGGAGCGAGGTCCATGCTTTTGAGCCTATCTAGTGCTGGATACTTGAATGTGCATTTCACTAGAGCCTACATTTGGTCACATTGTCCGTTTTTAGGCAAGTACATCGTGCTATTTTATGACACTTATTCATTGGCTTTTAATTTTTCCAAATTTCTTGATTTCAGGGTATGCAGTCGTGGGTGCTCGTTGCCAGGAGGTCAATATGATATAATCATCTATAAAATCCTCCCAAGTATGGAGCATTCGAACCATTGAAACTGATTAAATAAATATGGTATGCTCGCAAATTTTACTTGGACTAGCATATTGTTCTGGACATCTAGTATACCAGATGAACACTAAATTGTCTGCACAAAGTTGTTGAAAAATTCAAAATTTTGGTCAGCCCCAACCGAAATTTTATTTGCTAGCTTTTGACTGCTTTGGCTTTCACTTCGAGCCCCCTTTGTCCCTTGCAACTTTTCTAAACTTAACCAAAATTGGATGATGCTCATCGCTCTCTAGATAGTTCATAGCTTGTAATTGGCACCCGTACCATGATGCTTGTTTTATTGCCTAAGTCTTGTAGTCTTCTTGCTAGATCCTGTGCCTTATTGAAATTTCAAGAACAAAAATTTTCTAAGGAGGTGAGAGTTGTGAGACTCGTCTCACTATCGCATATTTTTTATCTTCGTATCTTGTATATGTGTGTTATTGTTGTATATTGCTTCCCATATACTTTTTGGATTTCTCTAGCTGCTCTCATGTAATTTTTAGATTTGTGAATAGTGTTAACCACTCTTGATATATAACCCCTCTCTTTCTCTCTCTTCCCTATTCTTTCACATTTTCTTTTTTTTTATATTTTCTTTTCCTTTCCTCTCCCCTCCTCCCTAGACGAGAGCAGCCCAGGTCGGTCCCCCTCCCATTTCCCTTGGTAGTAATGGTAGTAGTTAGTGGTAGTTTTAGGCAAGTACATCTTGCTAGTGAGGAAGAACTTGCACTTTTACATTATTGTGGATCTCTTGCATTTTATTAGCCTTTATTGTGCTCTATGAACTCCTCTACATGTTTATTAGTCTTTACTCTTTAGTTGCTCTCATATCTTGCATTTTATTAGTCTTTAGTTGTTCTATGTGAGAGAGAATCAGACTTGGAGCTTTTTTATGGCTGAAACTTGTTGTTCTGGGATGAAGGAGTTCCATGCTACTTGGCATGCGGCCTGGACTCCTCGCTCCAAACTCAGCAGGCAACTATCTTATCGAACGCATGAATGAATATGCACATGCGCCCCTTGGCCAAACGCATGAAACTTGAATGAAAGAAATTTCTCTAAGTTTTTGATTCCATGCGGCCCAGAGGAGCATGCGGTCTATTTGTCTATGCGGCCCCGAGCTATGCATTCATCTTTTCCTTCAATGCATGACTCAGCACCGGCTTGGCACAGTTTCCACTAATTTTGTCTTTTCCTTCCTTGACACGCTTTATTGGCCAGTCACGTCGGTCACTTTTCTGACACGCTTTATTGGCGAGTCATATCAGTCACTTTCTTGATCTTGTGTTTATTTCCTATCACTCAACCTTTGTCCCGAGGAGTGGACCTTGTTATGACCCATGCAGCCAGTTTGATCCATGCGCCCCAGATTCCATGCATTATTTGTGCATGCGGCCAGCTTCATGCATGCGACCAGTTTTTTGCCTACAACCAGCTCATCTAATGCACCTCTAGCACTTATAGTAGAATAGTTTTCTTTGTTATATATTCTCTTATGGATTATTTACTCCTTATGCTTGTCCCAATTAGTTAAATTCATATGATGCATGTTATTTCTAAGTTACTTATAACCTGGATGCTACACTTACCCGAATATGGAATGTAATGACACTGTTAAACTAATAATTCCTGGCACCTGACTTGTACTGAATGAACCAGATCCCTGAATCCGGATACCTGACATGTACTGATAAACCGGATAGTGGCTCGGCGTAACTCACTTCGGACATGCTATAATCTCCAGAACTGAAATGCTTTTACTGATAAGATAAATTCTTGTGGTTGCTTGCTTGTCCCTATTCTGATTATACTTGTCAAGATATTGTCCAGTCTTGCATCATATCTAAGGCAGATTCCTGAGCACCACGGTCAGGAGTCCATGATAACTTGCCTACGTTAATAACTAGAATAATTATCTAAAAGCATCTAGAGAGATTTTTTGGCTACATGCAATCCCGGTATCCCAGCGACACCTGGTGGATTTGAAGCTCTCCGTCGAGAGGGGCACACTTCCAGCACACCGTCGAGTGTTACAATATACTAGTAAAATACTATATACTTAAATTAATCTATGCTATGTATTCTTACGTATGGATAACCCAGATAATCTGCAGGGCATATGGCTGTATGGAATCTCAACTACATTTGTTAGTAACCAGGATTGTGATAATCGGAATAGAAAGAACCAAATTATAGAAAAACCTGTTCACTGAAGTTTGAATTGATTGACTAAGACTACCCTAGTTAGTTAATGGTAGTAAGTCGTAGGTCATGATTGGCCGTGATTGCATATTTTCTAATCTTGTCTTGGATCATCCAGCTACTAATCCTGAACTATACCCATTACTAATTCCTGAAACTGCTTAAACTACTTATTTATATATCGCTCTTATTTATATTTCCTTATGCTATTGAATGTTTGCATGCTGGTTTTAGTTCCTAAGTTGGCTCCCTTGTGGTACTTTGCTGTTTTAGGGTCTGACCCCACTGGTTTTGAAATACCAGATATCGGAGCAACACCGCAGGATCTTCCGTATGTTCCGTCTCCAGATGGTGAACACGATGAGCACCCAAAGACTTGAGTGGGTTTCTTATTCATAACCCACATGACCTTATACTTGTACTTTTTAGGCGTTTAGCTACCGAGCACGTATTTAGCTCGAATTTTGATACTTGACGTCCTAGCCTGTGGGCCTACATGTAAAGCATATTCTAACTATAGCTAGAGATGGTCATGTAATATAGCACTCTGCTAGCTCTTCATTTTGGTAACTAGCCTCATGATCATCTATGTATGTATAGTTTGGGACACCTTACTATTATATGTTTGGTGATTATGCTTCTTGTAACTTGTTGCTTGCTCGAAATTGAGACAACTAGGACTCTTGACTCAGGAATGACCATTGGATTGTAGAGTAAACCCTCACATGTCTAGACAGCTGCGACCGTATCTCGGGGTATAGAGTACTCTGGTGTACGTAATTGGCTTTGTCTGCCCCCGCTCTCCAGTATTCTGGTTCTGGGGCGTGACACGGTTTAAGTGGTGGCCTATGCAGGTCTAAAAATTTAGAAGTGTGGGGGTTTATCATTGTTTAGATGTCTAAATCATGGTACTCCGTGATATCCTCCAGCATTGAATTTGTATCCTAGAAATCTTGATTCAACATCTGCTTTGATCCTCGATCTATCCTGTCCTTCCGATTTGATCCTAGTATTCTCTATCTTTCAGGGATACTGTTCTTGGTCCTTCCGATCAGCCAGCTAGAGTTTTGCCGATAGCAGGACAACCACCAGCCGGTCAGCATCTTTTTGTTGTTCAGTCGCAACATTCTGAAACGGAGTCCAAGATGGCTCAAGATGTGGAACAACAGGTCCAGCCAGAACCACCAGTTGTACCCGCAGTGACAGTCCCGCCAGTACCACTCAATGCAGAAAGTGATACACAAGCCCTGATGGGGATCATCAGGCAGTTACTAGTATCTCAAGAGCGACGAGGTAACGTTCTCACCCAGTCAGTACATGAGGCCTTAGAGAAAGGCACACATTGTGCCCCAACTCAGCAAGCAACTTCAAGCACCTCCAACCCTCGTATTTTTATGGTATCGGAGATGTGATTACATCAGATGCGTGGCTTTAGGACATTAAAGCTATCCTAGAAGCAGCAAGAGTGCCTGACAGAGAGCAAGTATCAGTAGTTCAACTGCAGTTGCTAAACTTGGTCCGAGACTGGTGGGCAACACAAATAATTTCTCTGGTAGTACTCGTCCCTTAGGCCATCTTCAGCGAGAGGTTCCAGACGAGGTACTTTGATGTGGTATCATATTATGATGTTCAGCAAAGGTTTAACAACTTGAAGCATATGGCCAGGACTGTCGACGGCTATGCGGCAGAGTTCTGCAGGCTAAGTCGGTTTGCTCCCACCTTGGTGGCGACTGAATTAGATAGAGCTAGAAGATTCCAGCATGGACTTCACCTGGAGATCATATTGACAGTAGAACAACATGAATTCCAGACTTTTGATGTCGTATTACGGGCAACAAGGAGGCATGAGTATACCTCTGAAAGAATTATGGATAGAACTGGAGGAAGGAAGAGAACCCATACCTCAGGAGGTTCTTACTCCCAGTCTTCAGCACCAGGGTCGACAGTTAGGGACTTAACCATTGGATCTCCGAGGAGGCCCATATCAACAGCCTCGGTCCAGCAAACGGCACCGACCCGACCCCAACAGTAGAGGACATCTTCTTCAGTAGGGTATTCTCATTGTGGAAAACATGGACACGTATTTTCTGAGTGTCGCAGAGCACAAGGATTGTGTTTAGCCTGTGGAGCTCCAAGACACAGAGTGGGATCTTGTCCACATAGAGCTAGTTCATCATCGTCTTTCCCGGCATGACTACAATATAGGGCTCCAGTGCCGGCACCGCAGAACCAGGGTCAGAGGCCTTTGCCGACCTAATCTCAAGTATACCAGCAACAAAGGCCACAGCAGTATGCGTAGGCCCAAGCTCAAGCATAGGTCAGGCAAGGAGGTACGCAGCAAAGAGGACCAGCACCAAGAGGACAAGGTTAGGCAATTACACTCACTATGGAAGAGCAGTTAGCTTCAGGTGAAGTAGTGGCAGGTACCATTCTCGTCAACTCTCATTCAGTTTCAGTATTATTTGATTCAGGTGCATCACATTCTTTTATGTCTGTACGATTTACAATACGAGTTGGTTTTGAACCCGAATCCTTATCAGTAAGACTCAATATACTTACTGGTAAAGGTATCGTAGCAGCTGATAGAGTTTATGTATTGTGTCGAGTCATAGTGTACGAACAAGAATTTTTTGCTAGATTGATAGAATTTTCTATAGGAGATTATGATGTCATCTTAGGCATGGATTGGTTAAGTGCTCAGTGCGCAATGATAGATTGTCATGCTGGCAAGGTTGTCTTTTGTATTTTCCGAGAGAAAGAATTCTCATTTTTTAGAGGCGAGACGGAGTCTTCACCAGCAACCTTGAGAATGGCAATAGCGGAAGAAGTATGATTCCCCAGAGTTGTTGATGAATTCCTAGATGTATTTCCAGAAGAACTTTCAGGCATGCCACAAGAAAGAGAGATTGATTTTACCATCGATCTACTTTCCTGGACAGCCCTAGTATCAGAGAGAGTCTACAGGATGGCACATTCAGAGTTAGAAGTCTTGTACCGAATGATTGAAGAATTAAGAACCAAGGAATTCATCCGTGCTAGTGGATCACCTTGGGGAGCTCTGATGCTACTTGTGAAGAAGAAGGATGACACATCACGGTTATGTGTTGATTATCGTGCCCTCAATGCGGTAACCATCAAGAAGAAGTATCCATTGCCTCGGATAGATGACTTGTTTGACTAGCTTAGTGGAGCGACCGTATTTTTGAAGATTGATTTACGGTCTGGATATCATCAGATCAGAGTCAGAGAAGAAGATATACCCAAGACGACGTTCAGATCAAGATATGGCCATTGGAAGTTTCTAGTGATACCTTTTAGAGCGACCAATGCGCCAGCAGTATTTATTTATCTCATGAATCGTATATTTATGCCTACTTATACAAGTTCGTGATAGTGTTTATCGACGATATCTTAGTGTACAGTCGAAGTAAAGCAGAACATGAGCAACATCTTCGCTAGTTCTTCAAATTCTCAGAGAACATAAGTTCTATGCAAAGTTCAGCAAATGCGAGTTCTGGCTTGATCGTATTTCCTACTTGGGCCACATCATTGCCAGAGGTGGAGTGGAGGTAGATCCCAAGAAGATAGAAGCCGTTGAGACATAGCTAGTACCCAGAATAGTTGCAGAAGTTCACAATTTCTTGGGATTAGCAGGATATTACCCACAATTTGTGGCGGACTTTACTAGAATTTTTGCACCCTTGACGCAGCTAACACAGAAGGATGTGCGCTTTGATTGGACAGATGCATGTCAGACCTCCTTCGAGAAGCTTAAGCAAAAATTGATCACAGTACCTATTTTGAGGCTTCCGGACGGGACAGGTGGATTCACAGTTTATTATGATGCGTCCGGCAAGGGACTGGGGTGTGTTCTATGTAGCATGACACGGTTATAGCTTATATATCCCGGCAACTTTGGGATCATAAAAAAATTATCTGATGCACGACTTGGAGTTAACAGTAGTTGTTTTCATACTCGAACTTTGGAGACATTACCTATATAGAGATAGAGTAGAGATTTATACTGATCACAAGAGTTTAAAGTATATCTTTGTCCAGAAGGATCTCAACATGAGGCAAAGGAGATGGCTGGAGTTGATGACAAACTATGATCTTGACCTTCAGTATCATCCTGGAAAGGCCAATGTGGTAGCAGATGCCTTGAGGCGGAGAGTAGGAGCTTATTTTTTCATAGTGCAGCGAAAGATTTTAGAAGATCGTCAAGAGATGGGCGTAGAAGTAGTATTGCCTGGGAACGCAGCATTGATGGTAGGTCTACAAGTTCAGTCTAGTATAGTAGAAAAAATTAAGGTAGCACAGTCAGCAGATGTCAAGCTTCAGCAACTCAGAGCAGAGTTTGAGGCAGGACGTAGACCAGAACTTAGCATTCCCAGTGACGGAACTCTCTATTTTGGGAATCGTCTTTCTGTACCTAACGGAGACCCTTATTGTGAGATTATGTCAGAGGCCCATAGTTCGCAATATTTAGTGCATCCCGGAGGAACCAAGATGTATAGAGACATTCGTCAGCATTTCTGGTGGAATGGAATGAAGCGTGAGATAGCGCGGTTTATTTCTCGATGTTTGGTATGTCAACAAGTTAAAGTTGAGCATCAGAGACCAGCATGACTTCTTCAACCTTTACTAACTTCGGAGTCAAAGTAGGAGCATATTACCATAGATTTTGTGACAGGTCTACCTCGATCCCCAGCTGGCAGGGATGCTATTTGGGTAATAGTGGACCGACAAACGAAAGTTGCACTTTCTTCCTTTCAAGATTAGCCAGTCCACAGAATAGTTAGCCGAGATATACATGAGATAGATTGTTAGACTACATGGAGTTCCAGTCAGCATAGTCTCGGATAGAGATTCAAGGTTTACTTTCCACTTTTGGCAGAGTCTTCAACAGAGCTTAGGCACCCGCATGAAGTTCAGTACGGCATATCATCCCCAAAAAGATGGTCAGTCGGAGCGAACCATCCAGACTCTAGAAGATATGCTTCGTTCATGTATCCTTGACTTTGGTGGTTCGTGGGAGGATCACTTACACCTGGTAGAGTTCTCCTACAATAACAGTTTTTAGGTCAGTATCCATATGGCACCCTTCGAGGCACTGTATGGCAGGAAGTGCAGATCCCATGTAGCTTGGGATAATATTGGCGAAAGATAATTGCTTGGTCCCAAAATGATAGCCCAAACAGTTGAAGTGGTCAAGCAAGTCCGGAAGCATCTTTAAGTAGCACAAGATCGCCATCGTCATTGGCCGATTCGCATCGGCAACCTCTTGAGTTTTTTATCGACGACCATGTATTCCTTCGAATTTTGCCTACCAGCGGAATTATCAGATTTGGTGTACGGAAAAAGCTTAGTCCGCGGTACATAGGTTATTTTAATATTCTCGAGCCAGTAGAAAATGTTTCCTATCATCTTGCTCTTTCGCCGTCGCTTCGTGAGATACATAATATTTTTTATATATCCCAGCTACGACGATATATACCGGATGCAAGCCATGTCCTAGATTATTCAAAATTGGTTGTTGGTACCAACGTTTCGTATGAGGAGAGACCTATATCTATTTTTGACCAGAGAGAGAATATTCTCAAGTACCGGACCATTCGTTTAGTCCGAGTTGCTTGGGAGCATCACTCACCTGACGAGTCAACTTGGGAGCGTGAGGATGATATCCGAGTTTGATACCCATATCTGTTTGACTCTTGAGGTATACTTGTTCGTATATCTCGTACCCTGATCTTGTCTTATGCATGCTTTCCTTGTTCTAGATAGTTCATAGCTTATGATTGGCACCCGTAGCATGATGCTTATTTTATTGCCTGATTCCTGTAGTCTTCTTGCTATATCCTGTGCCTTATTGAAATTCCGAGGACAAAATTTTTCTAAGGAGGTGAGAGTTGTGAGACTCGTCTCACTATCGCGTATTTTTCATATTCATATCTTGTATATGCGTGTTATTGTTGTATATTGCTTCCCGTATATTTTTTTGGATTTCTCTAGCTGCTCTCATGTAATTTCTAGATTTGTGAATAATGTTAACCACTCTTGATATATAACCCCTCCCTTTCTCTCTCTTCCCCATTCTTCCACTTTTTCCCTCTTTTTATTTTCTTTTCCTTTCCTCTCCCTTCCTCCCTAGCCGAGAGCAGCCCAGGCCGGTCCCCTTCCCCTTTTCCTTGGTAGTAGTGGTAGTAGTTAGTGGTAGTTTTAGGCAAGTACATCTTGCCAGTGAGAATGAACTTGCACTTTTATATTATTGTGGATCTCTTGCATTTTATTAGTCTTTATTGTGCTCTATGAACTCCTCTACATATTAACTTCTTGGTATTTTTGGTTTTGATAGCTTGGTTGGACTAGATCTACATTCTTGAGTTTTTATGGTTTTGATCTCTTAAAACTTGTTATTTTTTAAAACTAGTTGTTCTATGTGAGAGAGCATATGATTTTCAAGTGGTTTAGAACTTTACTTCTCTGGATTTGGGTTGGAAACGAGGATGTCATGGAGGAACTAGATTTTAGACTCGGAGCTTTTTCCTGGCTGAAACTTGCTGTTCAGGGATGAAGGAGTTTCATGCGGCCTGCTTGGCATGCGACCTGAACTCCTCGCTCCAAACTCACCAGGAAGATATCTTGTTGGACGCATGACTGAATCTATACATGCGCCCCTTGGCCAAATGCATGAAACTTGAACGAAATTTTTTTATCTAAGTTCCTGATTCCATGCGGCCCAGATGAGCATGCGGTCGATTTATTCCATGCGGCCCGAGCTATGCATTCCTCTTTTCCTCCAATGCATGACTCAGCGCCGCCTTGGCACGGTTTCCACTGATTTTGTCTTTTCCTTCCCTGACAAGCTTTATTGGCCAGTCACATCAGTCACTTTTCTGACCTTGTGTTTGTAAACCCCCTCAATTTATTCTATAGATAGTCGGGTATGGGATGGAAAATTTTGGTTTAGCAGCAGATGTTTGAGGTTTAGAGTAGGGTTGCTTTTGTCTGTTATTTATTAATTAAACCCTTGGCACGCCCTACCTTTGCTAAATTATTCGGAGCCCAATATCAGCCCATAAATTCCATCGGACTATTGTACTTCTGACTTGACTCGACAATTTAGACACTGGACTTTTCCGTCACACAAAAATCAAATCCGTTGTGCCTTAAATTAATCGCACAATTTCCCGTATCCTAGATCCCATATTTAATTTCGTGTTGGACACCTGTGTCGTTACCCTCAATTTTGAGATACCAACTTAACTCGTTGAGCCGGACCAACTAAAGGGTCCAAGACTGACTCCAAGCCCACACCATTTTTGATCTTTACGACATTTCCAAATTTTGACCCCAAGTGCTCCCATTTAATTTAAAAGCGCGTGACACTTTAATTATATTTAAATCGAAGATACCAATTTTGTCTAATCCTATTTTAATCCCCAATTAATCCTAATGCCCATTTAATTAAACCCATGCCAAACACACAACACCCCCTCACCATGCAAAACACCAAACACCATTTCCCCCACAATTTTTCCATCATTTTATTTGTTTGTGCAATTATCCAAATTTAAGGGGCTTAGTTGCAATTAATGAAATAGGTGTCCTAACCTCACTAGTCTAGGCCAAATGGAGAAGCCCCCTCTCCTTTGACCAAGTCAAGGCCATTTTCATTCCCTCTCATTTGGATGAAGGAATTCCTCCATGAGAAATCCTCACCACCCATTCAAATTGGAGCATCCCCAACCACACACTCACATCACCCTTTCCCCAATAAAACCTTAACATCACCCTTCACTCCTCCCAAGCCGGCCCTAATCCCAATACATAGAAAACTCCACCCCCTCTCTCTCTCCTCCCTCTTCTCCATTCAAAACCGTAGGTTGTAGTTTCCCATTCTTTTCTTCTTCTTCTTCCTTTCTTCTTCTCCTTCTTCCTTCCTTCTCATGCTTGGAGACCCGGCCCCCCCTGGCCGAGAATCCCTCCGGCCAACCGACGGCTGATCCCCACGAGCTCCTCCCCCGCGGCTTCACGAGCTACCACCTCCCTTTCATCGACGACCACCCCCATCGATCTCCTTCACCCGAGCCGGTGAACTCCTCCCCCACGACCACATTCCACCTCCAACCTTGCTACCCCGACTGCTACCACCACCCCTCTGGCGGCCCAGACCTCCATCCGCCATTACACCACCACCTTTCCCTCGAGCTCCTTCGCCTGAAGCTTCCTGACCTCACTCCACCTCTGCCCAGGCACCTCTCCGGCGGGCCAGGCATCTCCATTCCGGGCCAGCTGCCGTTGCCACTACCACCACCCGGACCACCACTCTTCCCGCCCTTAGATCAACGACCACCTCGTCGATCCCAATCACCCCGGCCATCCCCGTCGACCCTACGAACCACCACTTCCAGCCATCCCTATTCCTCCACTCCGGCGAACTCCGGCCTGCTATTTTTACACCACCACCATCGACCACTCTACCCTCTCGACCACCTCCACACAACGTCACCACCACCGGCAGTACCTCCCCTCCGGCCAAAGGTGGTTCTCCGGCCAGCAACCCCCACGCCAAGGTGAAATAATTCTCCCCCCTCTCTATACATTTATATATTATTTTGTGTATTAGTTAGGGTTATGTTGTATAACTTGGTTGTGTAATGTTAGTGTAATGAGGATCCAATATGAAAAGAGATATGAGATTAGGGTTTAATGTTGAGATTAGGTTTTACTTACATAAGTAATTAAAATGGAATTAAAAGATATGCATGGAAATTTTAGGGTTATGAATGCTTTAAATATTCATTATTTTAGGTCATGCATTAATATACATTGATGTTGGAAACGTGATATATGATGAGGAAGAGGTCAAAATACCATAGGAGATTTTTGGGACCTTATACATAATGACATATGAAATGTGCTCGATTGATTCAACATATAGCGTGGTACCTAAAGGTTGGTAAATTATTAGGAGTAAATAATAATAATGAATTTAATCGAGGAGACATTTTTTTTATGAAATAACAGGGATTGTATATGTTCGAAGGTTTAGATATTTAATAATAATTTTATTCGAGGATGATGTTTAAAATATGCGGGATAACGTTTGTAAAGACTAGGGAAAAATTGGAGGATTAAACATACTTGAACTACTGAACATGGTGATGAATAGAGTGAGATGGAGGATTTTGTCTGATAATTTTATACTGGTAATTAATCAGATTTGATGTAACATACTTTTAGGCAACCTTGGTCAACCCTCTAGCCTAGTGTCTATGTGACTTGTAACTAAGATGGTGGCATATGCTAGGCGTGTGTCGCAACTTATTTTAGCCGCGTGATAGTCTATTGATTGAGCTTGTATCTCGTCTCTAGGTACTACGGGACCTGAGGACTTGGACGTGATACCGGATCTCCGTCATCAACAGCCGGACGCAGGCAAGTGTACCTTGCCACCTTGTATTTCATATTACAGATAGTTGTTGTTCTTTATGTACATTGTGTATATATTCATGTTGACGTTCGATACTTTGCGTCCGGATCTCAACGGGTGCTGACGTTCGTCGTAATGTCTTAGAATAATTGATAGATGCTTCGTAGTATCTCGATGTACGTATCTGAGTATATTGACACCCCAGGACACACTCATATGCTGTGATCGTGCCAGATTCCTGTATCCTGATACTGACATCATGACCAGAGACTGGGACGACCTTAGGGTCACGTCTGTTGAGTTATTTCTGTGTGTCGAGACTGGTAGATAGAGGTTCAGGTTCAGCGCACCATCGTTGACCACTTGGGATGGGGAAGACAGTTACTAGACGTTTGGGCTCCTCTGCACGTGCTTATATATGTTTATGTAGTGATCCTGTATTCTAGAGTAGTGTATCACCCGTGTGACTCTGTGCTCGGAGCTACGGTACGCCCCGTGTGTCTCTGTGTTCGGAGCTACGGTTTTATTTTAGATAGCCCACGCGTCGAATGTTGTCTTCAAACTGTGTCATACTTGTTTGGTTATGATAGAGTACCATGTTGTTGCACTTGTACTTTCTGTTTACTTGGCATGCTGTATTTTTGTACCTTGTTACGTCCCTCTGAGGACCTGGTTCCCTGCCAGTTTTGCAGCATAGACGATTACGGAGCATTTGGAGTTGCTGATGGAGTTGCATGTCTTACGGGCATTGTACCAGGTACTCACATCATTTCTACCGGCATAATGGTTATTTTATATTGATTATTCATCTGCTGTTGTAGCCTAGTTTTTGTAGACTCATCTTTTCTCGAGTCTATTCGAGTTTGTGTGTTATTGGGCGGCCGACTCTAGCACATATAGCTCTTTCTTGTATACTGTTGTACATTGTGGATTGAGACATAGAGGTTTACATTTATGGGATATCTAGTTAGTGCCCTTTATATTTTACAGCTTATACGTATTCGAGTCAGACCAGAGTCTGGTCGAATGCGTAGCTGGAGTGTCATGTATTCCTGGTCCTACGTATTTTGGGACTGGGGCGTGACAGTGTTTATTCCCTGTCACTTAACCCTTGTCCCGAGGAGTGGACCTCGTTATGACCCATATGGCCAGTTTGATCTATGCGCCCCAGATTATACGCGTCGTATGTGCATGCGACCAGTTTCTTGCATGCGACCAACTTCGTGCATGCGGCCAGCTTTATGCATGCGGCCAGTTTCTTGCCTACGGCCAGCTCATCTCATGCACCTCTAGTACTTATAGTAGAATTTTTTATTTGTTACATGTTCTCTTATGGATTATTTACTCCTTGCTCTTGGCCCAATTAGTTAAATTCATATAATGCATTTTTTTCTAAGTTGCTTATAACCTGGATACTACACTTACCAGAACATGGAATGTAATGGCACTATTAAACTAAGAACTTCCGACACCTGACTTGTACTGAATGAACCTGATCCCTGACTCTAGATACCTGACATGTACTGATAAACCTGACAATGGCTCGGCGTAGCTCACTCCGGACATGCTAGAATCTCCAGAACTAAAATGCTTGTACTGATAAGATAAATTCACGTGGTTTCTTGCTTGTCCATGTCCTGATTGTACTTGTCAAGCTATTCTCCAGTCTTGCATCATGTCTAAGGCAGATTCCTGAGCACCACAGTCAGGAGTCCTTGATAACTTGCCTAAGTTAATAACTAGAATAATTATCTAGAAGTATCTAGAGAAATTTCCTGGCTACATGCAATCTCTGTATTCTATCGATACCTGATGGATTTGGAGCTCTCCGTCGAGAGGGGCTCACTTCTAGCACACCATCGAGTATTGCAATCTACCAGTAAAATATTATATACTTAAATTAATCTATGCTATGTATTGGCCGTGATTGCATATTTTCTAGTCTTGTCTTGGATCATCCAGCTACTAATCCTGAACTGTACCCGTTACTGATTCATGAAACTGCTTAAACTGCTTATTTACATATCGCTCTTATTTATATTTTCTTATGCTATTGAATGTTTGTATGCTAGTTTTAGTTCCTAAGTTGGCTCCCTTGTGGTCCTTTGTTGTTTTGGGGTCTGACCCCATTGGTTTTGAAATGCCAGATATCGGAGCAATGCCGCAGGATCTCCCGTACTTCCCGCCTCCAGATGGTAAACACCAGGAGCACCCGAGGACTTGAGTGAATTTTTTCTTCATCGCCCACCCGATCTTATACTTGTACTTTTGAGGCATTTAGCCACCGAGCACGTATTTTGATACTTGATGTCCTAGCCTGTGGGCCTACATGTAAAGCATATTATAGACTATAGCTAGAGTTGGTCATGTAATATTGCACTCTGCTAGTTCTTCATTTTGGTAACTAGTTTCATGATCATCTATGTATGTATAGTTTGGTACATCTTACTATTATATGTTTGGTGATTATGCTTCTTGTAACTTATTGCTTGCTCAAAATTGAGACAACTAGGACTCTTGACCCAGGAATGACTGTTAGATTGTAGAGTAAACTCTCACATGTCTAGATAGCCGTGACCGTATCTCGGAGTATAGAGTACTCTGATGTACGTAGCTGGCTTTGTCCGCACCCACTCTCGAGTATTCTGTTTCTGGGGCGTGACAGTTGTATGCAGACAAACGTAATTATTATGTTGACGTAGACATAATCTACACACTTTAGGAGGCAACATAGCATTTAATGTTGTGTCAGATTAGCTTTATGCGGCTGGGACATATGCGACTATGTATTTTGTCGCATAGCTAATGTTTACTTTCAAGTTTCACTGCCTTTTGTCGCATAGACTTTATATCACATAAAAATCACTATCTTTTGTATGTAGCTTTCAGAGTTCACTATATCTTACCGCATAGTGATTCTCGTGCATAACGCAAGGACTTCTTTAAAAAATACCAAAGTTCATTGACTTTGATCTTAGGCGCGCATAGCATCTGGATGCATAGTACTTACTCAACTAAATCAACTTGCTGGATGAGTGGCTTTGGCGCATAGATGTTAGGCGCATGGAGTCAAAATTTTCTATCCCTCTACATTACCTCCTTTAAAGTTTCCAAAACTTGGACAAGTTTAAAATACTTTAAAAAAAGCATGGGTGGAAATTTTAGCTCATCGCATAGGTTTTGACGCATATTACTGCTTGAGTTGATGCATAAAATGCAGGTGCATAGGCTTTTGTTGCCAGCATGTCAAATCCTCCTCGATTTTTGTGCATGGACAATGAATTCACCTGAATTTCCAATTCACGGGCACGAAATTTGAAATGTCTCTTTAGTGCATAATCAATGCACAATCTCGAGAATCAAAGCTTTATTTATGTGCATATTTAATGTGTGCACAAGAATCAAGGCACTTTCTGCGCATAAGCTATCACTACTGTTGTGCCTATAAATAGTGGGGTGGGGGAGAGAGTTTTACCCATAACTGATCTCTTTCAATGGCCCTCAAAAATTATTCTCTTCCTACCGAGAGGCCTGACCAGAGCAAAGTTGTCAAGCATGTTGTTGCTCCTTCGCCACAGCCGACTAAGATCCTTGCATGCATATTTTTCTTAAAGGTGAAGCGATGCTCCAATCTTTTTCTTCTGACACTGAGAAGAAGATAGTGAACTCCACGTGTATATGTACTTGATCACATACACGTTTGCACAGTCTATGACATGGATGAAAAATTGTCACGGACATGCGCAGTCAAAAATACCCTGCTGATGCGCATGATCGTTGTTGAAAAGTTTTGTCATGCATATGCGCTGATAGCAAACATTTTTCCTTAGTCGCATAGATGCAGTTGTCTCGGGACACTCATCATGAATATGCATTTGGAAAATATGCGCATCTGCCATGCACATGGATATGACCGTTTATTATGCGCATATATCAAACCTTTGCCTCTGTTTACGAGCTGATCCGCGCATATATGTAGGGGCAAATTGTTCTGCGACTTAGTGACCTCTGAGGATTTGCTCGATAGTATGCGCATGACTTTGTCTATGTATAATTTACCTATGCGCTTATCTCTTATGCGCATGAAGTTTTTACTCTTTGAGGTACTTCCTTCCTGGAAACTAATTATATTGAAGACTCCGTCTCGACATATGTTGTTTATGATGGAGAATTGAAGGATATCATAAACCTTCGTGTTCGACCTGAACAAGCATATTACCTTAAGACCATGGTTGTCTTCAGACCCAGCTCGTTGTGTGTACCCACAAAACATAGTCGCGATGCTGATTACAGGATTTGGGTCGAATTCCAATTAAAACTTTGTCGACGGAGCTGGATGGCGGGAGTGGAATGGCTTCCTCCAAGCTATTGATCGGAGTAGCTTGGTGATGAACTGTCCGCATTCATTTGTTATCCATCATATGGTTTCTTCTATGTAGTAAAGTTTGCACTGAGGAGCCTGATGAAGGAGTGACCCAGAATGCATTGAGATCTCCATCATATGTAATTATGAATATCAATCAAAATTTCAATGTAGTAGATTTTCATCATATGTAAGTAATCATGAATATTAATGAAAATTTTCTTTTTTCTTTGGTTAAAGAAAATTTTGTGGATGTGAATGTAAATACTTTACTAGAAATAACATGGGCGTAGTAAAATATTGTACTCTTCGAGGACATTCCACTGGAAAATCTTTTATTCTTATGAAATTTTAGTTGTTGAAGGTGTTATTTCTTTTCATTAAAGGGACATAATGTATAGAACATTATTATTTCATTTTGATTCATAAGTTGTAAGCAAGTTTTGTGTTATTTCAATTGGATAAGAAGTGCTTATGTTTTCCTCTACAATTGATTAAGAAAATGATTATTTTTATATTTTTTTTCATCATTCAGTTATCTGTTTATTTTTGTTGCATCAGCATTTATCTAAAATTGTTTAGTAAATGTTAAATCCATGCTTGGTACAAGCGAAACTTGTATTTGTACAACATCACATCTAGTGGATGAATCAGACATGACGGAGGACTCCAAACCCAAGAAAATAAACTCCTTTAAAATGTACGAACCTAGGGTTCATTAGATGTGAGCATCAATCTCATTACTACACAGAGTCGGCTCCATGCCTAGACAACCTAGGCATGAGTCTAGGGCCCACAAAGTTTCTAAGGCCCTAAACTATTTGATAACAACCATTGATAACTACAACCTATTATCATTCTATTAAATCAATTCATAACAATTAATTATGTGTGGGTCCCACAATATTAGATAAATTATGTTCGGTTCTCTCTCTACATATCAATGATATTATGCACATTCAATATTAAAGATTTAGATCAATTTCATAATTGTATGAAAATTTCAATTAAGATCATACCAAATAGATATAACTTAAATTCTATATAAGTTTTAATAGATCTTTATTCTGTTATCTATTTAGCATATATATATTCTTTTATTATGTTATCTTCTATTCTTTTTATTATGCTATGTAATAATAATATTTGTTATCTATGTAGCATAAGCATATGGATCATAAATTTGATCGCTTCTCTCTCTACATATCAATGATATCATACACATTCAATATTAAAGATTTAGATTAATTTCATAATTGTATAGAAACTCTAATGAAGTACAAATTCTTTGTAAAGCATGTGACAATTAATATGTTGTAGAAAAATGAGTATAGCATGTGTCTTCCCGAAGGGAAGTTACTAGGTTAGATAGAAAGTGTGATACATCATTCCCTAGTCTATAAGAGACTTTAGTTAAAGTTATTGTTCCTATCAGTACACAAAATTCTATAAGAAAGATTAGAGAGCTAAAGTCACGTAGTGGTATAACTTTAAAGGATCAACACAAATGTGTTGTTTTTCAATGGAAAAAAATGATTCAAAACAGTAATTAAGCAGGAATTATACACTCTTTGCATGTGAAGGAATAACAATCGTTTTTCTTCTTCTTCTTTTTGCTGGTTAAGATTACTGAATTTGTGTCCTGCTCAAAGGAGAGGTTCCAGGGTGGGAAAATAGGAACTGTAACACTGAAGATTATGCCCCAATACTTGATTCCTCTCAGCTACGAAGTTACAGCAAAAGATTTACTGGAAGGATTCCAGATGATTGTTAACCAAGGAAACATTGACGAGTCACCAAAATAATTTCAACTAGTTTCAGGAAGCCTACAGCTGCTTCCGTCCAGGTTTGTCAAACCACAACAAATTCTTCCAACATACAGAGCATTAGTATTCTTCATTTCTTCTCACTTGGCAAAATCGCCTCAAGTCAAATTCAAAGTTTCAAACCAATCTCAATTTCACAATCCATAACACATGGTGAGCTTCCTGCAGCTATCATTATACAATACCGACTGTATGCACTAGTACTACTCTTCTGAAAAATACTATATCCTACTAAAAAGTTCTGCATCTATGATGTACAATATAACAACACTCAGGATGATGAGTCTATAGGCGACACGAATATCACGAAATCCAGTTCCTCTGCCTTTCATGCAAGCATTCCATCGTCAAGGCCACAACGACAAGCAATATCTTGATTCTTTGCTGTATATGATCTCTCACTAGTCCCATGATACTTTATGAACACTAAAGAAAATTGTCCTGCACTAGTTTCTTCAAATCCTCCAATTTTTGGATGATCTTTGGGTTCATCAAGTCTCTTGCTTCCCTTATGAGAGTGCCTTCTCTACTAAAATGATATGCATCCACCACAGTCCTTATCCAAGTGTACAACCCTTGTGGGGTCCTGCATATATTAAGGCGTGATTAGATCAACAAAAGAGTCATCCTCTGGTTCAAAGATGAAATTATGGTGAACAATTTTCATCGAGTGAGGGAAAGGAAAGGTACGTGTACAAGCAGTCAACATCTTTTCCTTCCAGCTCTTCACCTGGAGTGAATGCATCCTGCAGTGCACATAACTTCTCCTCAGGGTCCTCAATTGTCAGAAGGTACTTTAGAATCCTAATTTCCTTGGGCATCAATCTCTGCAGATTGCCTACTGCAGTCTTGTATAAATGGTATAGCACATCCTTGACCTGCATGTTATACATACATTATGTAAAATTGTGAATAATTCAAAGAAACATTATTTTTCTTTTTTTTTCTATACACTATTGAACTGAATAAGTAAAACCTGACCCTAAATTAGACAATGTCACAGGCACACATATGAATCCACCTATTTAGATTGTTTGTGGTTGCCTACAAATGGATGAATTGACAGGTAGAAGAAAACAGGAAGATAATTGAGTAAGTTCCAATGATTCGTGTCCCGGACAGCTTCAGTTATAGCTCAAAATCTTTCTAGTAAATAGAAAGCTAATGTGATTGCCCAACTTACATGGGCTTATAAGCAGTATTATAAAAGAAATGTTATTTAATTTGTTTATCCGTTTATCAATACTTGCCTCGTTTTTCGTCATATTTGATTCTTTAGCATCTGACCAAGCTTTGGTGATCATCAGCATCAGAGCAGAATCAAGTTCTTTCTTCTCTGCTAGATTGTCAATCTTTTTGCATGCTTCACTTAGTGTAGGAGAATTAATGATATCCTTGAACTTCAACTCTGCAGCATTCAGAGCCTCAATGCTTTCTGTCGCACTATCATATGCTTGAACAGCAGCCAGACAATCATTTCCAAGCTTTGCCAAAGCTAGTTAAACATTGCAAGAGTTAATCAACAATTCTACTCAAACGAGATAAATATAAAATACACATTTGAGAAGCATACGAGGATATAATCAAATAGTTCAGCGTGACATATGCCTATCAAATGAAAGACAACGAAAGACCTGAGGATCAACAGGTAGTAAAGTTCTCACAGAGAACAAAAATACTCACGCTTCATATTATACATATGTCAAAAATTTTAAGTACAATATTATCATTAATTTAAAGCCATGAAAAGAGAAAAGTTATCTAATTATCAGCTAATTGGCTAATTATGGATACTCTTGTTTTCTAGTCACTCATAAAAAGAAATAATAATAATGTATGTTAACTCCCATTTTATTTTGCATGTCACTTCCACTCAACCATTTCTACATGACTTCATTAAATCAGAACATCTTGTTCAGTTTAAAGGCCTTCAATAAAATGAATTTCCTCATAAATGATATCTAACACATTTGATCTTACCATTTTGTTCAGTTGGATTGTCAACATACGACTCTGCTACAGTATGAAGATGAACAAAAAATTCCTTTGTGAAATCTTTACGACGTCGAGCAACAATATTAGTGAGCTCAGATGGTGCCTCTCTAATCCTTTCAATTAGTTCATCATGCCTTTGCACATCATCATCTATCTGATATGTCAGTAACAAAATGATCAAATAAAACAAAAACTAGAATCTGTAATAATAAGACATTGGCAGTACGTTTCACAGACAATGCATAAAACAAGTGTATGGCTTGTTAATGATAAATAATTAATTGAGTGGGCATATATATAACAAAATTTTGGTGAAAAAAGATGACAAACTTATGTATTTGTCTAAAATTGATGAATTTCTGGGAAAATTCAAATAAATTTCAACTCCACAGAATGAGTTTGGAAATACCTCTTTCAGTTTTCTACCCAGTCTATGAAGTTTGTGCTGCATTCCTGGATCACCATCTGAATCCGCTCTTTCCTGACAACGTCTATAGAAATGAAGCCTAATGTTGCTCCATTCCTTGCTAAAAGCTAGCAATCTTCTCCAATCAGTCATCGTAGGCTTGTCAACCATAAACACATCAATCAGTTTATCGCAGACTCTGATCATTTTATTACCATAACCTTCATCTTCTATTTCCTCATCCTCAGGGCACTTAGCATGTCTTGTTTCATAGTCAGATTCTTCAGAATTTGTTGTCAATTCACCACCAGCACAGTCACTTGGCACAACTGCGGAGCATAGTGACCGTAACCGAAACGATCCAAGTGGAAGATGCTCTAAGATGTGCCATAACCAAACATTTTCAGCTTTTGCAATGCTTTGTAAAATATTTATACAGAACGTATAACAGCAAATAATATATAGAATCTAACAAAAAATATGCCATCGAACTCTAAATATTTAAGATTTCCGATGGGATTTCTTTGAGATTAACAAGCTTTGGATGAAGTCAACATTGTCGTCAATCAGAAAAGTTGTACAGTAACTTTCAGAGAGAATAACTGATAAATACGAAATGCCAGCAGTTTATGACGATGCGTGAATCTATCTTGAGTATGCAAAAACAATTAAAAAGAAATAGAAGAATGTCTGATCCAGATTCAGCAGAATCAACACTCTTGAGAGAGAGAGAGAGAGAGAGAGAGAGAGAGAGAGAGATGGCATCAAACGCAATCATAAACGAAACTTCTGGCCCTGCAGATAATACCTCTGCAAGGAGTTAATTACAAACCTCTTGCTAAATCTCATATTATATATTTCAACAACAAAGTGTTAAAAGAGAGAACTTTAATACTTTATAAGACTGAACCCTCTTAATTCTCAAGCAAGTCGATTAACGAGCTAGCGATTTCATGAGCAAGTGAATGAACAAGCCAGCAAGAAGGAGTGAAGTGCTTGTAGGGCGAGTCTTCCTAAAAGGAGTGACGTTGCTTCTAGAACCTTTGAATCAAACTGAGCGAGCAGCAACAGTAGGAATAGTATCCGTAAGGATGGGGGCGCTTTAGCTACCTAGCGGAGCCTGAAAACACTTGCGTGTTAGTGTACTCTTCTGCTATCGACGAAATTGAAAGAAAAGAAAAATAAATGCTGTTTTGTATAAATCCAGACAAAGTACTTTTTCTTGACTTGTTCCATTCCATAAATGGAAGAACGGAAGGCCCATAGCATTTGATAACATTTATTCCTATTTCTCAATGATATCCAACACCCTAGGTTGTGAAGGGTCAGAATCAAAATTTCTTACAGTTAAACAATACCCAATTTTTTGTGAATGGATCCACTATCCTTAATCTGTAGAAGCTAACCTTTTAAAATACCAACTGCATTCAGCAATGTTCTTTGATGGAAAAAAACCAATTTGTGATTCTTCACTTCTATTTATACTCGTACAATCGGTTTAGATAAAAATCCCATTTGGGCCAAGAAACGTTTAGAATGGTCATCTTAACCCGATTGTACGAGTATAAATGGGGATATCGTTTGGGCCAAGAAACGTCATCTTAACCCAATTGGTACGAATATAGATGGGTGGTTCTCACGTAACTACGGTATAAATTGAGCTTAGAATTGTCACCTCAAACCGATTTGCACAAGTATAGATGGTTGATTTTTGACAATCTACGATATAGATTAGGTTTAGAATGTTCACCTTAATCTAATTCGTACGAGTATAGATTGGAGATTCTTACCTAAATATAATATAGACTAGGCTTAGAATAGTCACCATAACTTGATTCGTGCAAGTAAAGAAGGGTGATTTTTACATAAATATTTGGCATAGAAAGGTCACGTTCGTGAAGTATACATAGGTGATTCTCACCTAACTAATATGGATTAGGCTTAGAATGGTCACCTTAACCCGATTTGTACGAGTATATATATGTGATTATCAGCAGTCTACGGTACAGATTTGGCTTAGAATGGTCACCTTAAACCGATTCGTATGAGTATATATGGGTGATTATCACCTAACTACAATATATATTTGGCTTAGAATGGTCACTTTAATCCGATTAGTACGAGTATAGATGGCACATAAATAAGGTATAGTCATGGATTACAATGGTCGCCTTAACCTAATTCGTACGGGTATACATGGGTGATTCTCACCGAACTAGGGTATAGATTGGGGCCTAGAATGGTCATGTTAACCCAATTCATGCGAGTATATATGGGTGATTCTCACCTAAATATGCTATAGATCGGGCAAAGAAACGTCAACTTAACCCAGTTGGTACGAGTATAGATGGATGGTTCTCACCTAACTATGGTACATATTGAGCTTAGAATGGTCAATTTAAACAGATTTGCACGAGTATAGATGGGTGATTCTTACCTAACTACACTATAGATTTGGCTTAGAATGGTCACCTTAACGTAATTCGTACGAGTATAGATAGGTCATTCTCACCTAAATATGGTATAGATTAGGCTTAGGATAGGTACCTTAACTCGATTCATATGAGTATGGATGGTTGATTATCACCTAAATATTAGGCTTAGAATGGTCACATTAACCTGATTCACACAAGTATAAATGGGTGATGCTCACCTAACTATGATATAGAGTCGGCTTAGAATGGTCTGAAAGCACCATAGAGAGGGGGTGAATACGGCTTAACTAATTAAGTGCAATTATGAATGCTAATAGAAAATTTAAAATAATTGGTAGAAATAAGACAAGAATAATGATACCTGATGTATCATGGTATCCTCCATGAGGCACTCCATTCCTGAAACTCTTTCTGGCTTTAATCCACTATTATCACAAATAGTTACACATGTGAGCTATGATGCGAAGGTCTCGCTAACTTCTTGCACAGGAGCTTTAATTAGAGGACAAGCCTTCTTCTACAAAAGCTTTGATACGAAGGCTTGTAAACGTTACATCTTACAAGAAATGATTTTGATATTCTCACACAAATTTGAAGAACACACTTTACAATTCAATTAAAAATATATCTCAATTTGATTTAGCAAATGAAAACTCTTTTATGGGGAAAGATTTTGAATATAGAAGATAGAAATTTAAGGCTCCAAGAAGTGAAAAAAAAATGGGGGCAAATGGGTTTATATAGCACACACAAGTAGGCTCTCAAAATAGAATTGTTACTACAGACAGTATATTCTTCGATATATAGTCCGTACAGTAACAACTATAAATACTAGTCACGTTCACGTGCGCTGCACATACAAAAAAGAAAAATTATAATATTATTAAAAAATTAGATAAAAATTTAAATTATATTAAAATATTTTAAATATGATTTGAATATATTTTAATTAGGATTTCTTATAGATATGTTTTTAGAATTTTGGTTATGTATTTAGTTAGATAATACCATGTACTTAGTTCAAATATAATTTGAATATTGAATATATTGTAGGATTTATTGTATGTTAAGGTAGGTAGAAGGATATGGAGATTTTTATTTTTATTTTGTATGTACATACGCGGATAGAAAGATTTTTGAATTTTTTTTATTTAGTGGAGGATACGCATACAGCTTGGACGGCTCATTTTTGAGCCATTTCCAAACCGCATTATAATAGTAAAGATAGTCGTTGTGGCTATTACTGCATACAGTCAGTCTTGACAATATATTGTCTAGTATACTAGGCAGTATACTTGACGGTATACTATTGAGCAAGTTTATAAATAAATGAGACGACAGAGAGTAAACAGAAGAATATTTTCATGAGGACAGTATACTATTGGGCCAATTTTTGTAGAAAATTGGATCTTCAAAACTTCTGAAAAAAATATGCAGGAAAACAGTATATTACCTAGAATTTGATTTCAAAGCTGCTGAATAGTTTTTCACACAAACAACATATTGATCGGTATACCGGGCATATTGCCAGCATACATTTTTTGGGAATTTGGCTAAATGGTTATCTTATTTGGGTTTTGCTTTCATTTGCCGCATCTTATTGAGTTACAAATAATCCTTTAGAATAAATATAAAAAAATATTATACTGAGCTCTAGGTCTTGATATTATTATGGCTTCTTCCTTTGTTCGAATGTTGGCTTTTTCCCTGATGGCATTTGTCTAAAGGTAGACAGATCTGAAAATCTGATTAGCTTTCGGAGTCTTCGCCTTGAAACCCCCATGGGAGTCGTTGTCCCCTCAACCCCATCCGCTGACCGAGGTAGCGGATCCCCGAGTCGTGGCCCCGGAGATATCGTAGACGGTTCAGAAAAATCTTTGGACTAGCGGCGTCTTTGACCCATCATGATTTCTTCATTGCATGCATGCATGATCGATCTTGCTTATTACTTTTATACAAATACATGTTAGACGAACAAAGCAATATCATAGTAGCAAGGATGATAAAATTAATGTACACTAGGATTATGTCAAGTTTAAGTATTAACAATATAGTGATTGAATCATCATTAGTGATTTTATAATACTAATTTAATCGATTAACCATAAAAAAACTCAATTAAATTATTAGGATAACATGGTCGCGTTAACCCGATTCGTACAAGTATAGATAGGTAATTCTTAAATAAATATGGTATGGATAAGGTAATGTCACCTTAACCCTATTAGTACGAGTATATATGGGTAGTTCTCACCTAACTACAATAAAGATTAAGATTAGAATGGTTACCTTAAACCAATATGCACAAGTATAGATGGATATTTCTCACCAATCTACGGTACATTAACCTGATTCATAAGAGTGTAGATGGGTGATTCTTACATAGCTAAATATAGATTAGGCTTAGAATAGTCTATTTAACATGATTCCTACGAGTATAGATAGGTAATTCTCACATAGCTAAATATAGTATAGACTTGGCTTAAAATTGTAACATTATAGGTGAATCCACCAAATTACAGTACAGATTGGGCTTAGAATGGTGATCTTTACCCGATTCGAGTATAGATTGGCGATTCTCGCCTATATATAGTATAGATCGGCCAAGAAACATCACCTTAACCGGATTGGTGATTATCTTGAAAAGCAATTTTTTATCGTCTATTGTGATGTACCAAGCCAAGGGCTTTATCCAGAGGTCTCCCCCGGGGATATATTGTTAAAGTGTATTCCTATATCATCTGCCCATGTAGAATCCCGTGCCTACGTTTTTGGTAGCTAAACACTCATTGGTGATTGCATAAAATACAAAGGACAGTACTAACGTGCTACTCAATATCAGAATTATGAAACCTTCCAATAGTTACAGTAGTAGGGTCAATATATATAGAAAGCAAGAGCTTCACCACTGCTACATATGACGCTAGATCTAGGTAAAGTACTGCAGAAATCTTTTTTGATACAACATTTTGGGTAACAAAACAAACAAGCCCAGAGATCAATTACTGGCCTTCTATAAGCAAGTGGTTCACTCGGTCCTGAGTAGCAAGGTTCACACTCTACAATGCTTACAACCGTCTTCCATTCAGTGACTAAATGCCAGAAAAAACAAAATGAGTGACTGTAATTTTGATATACAGGCAACTTGTAATTAAAGAGCAAAAGGAAAGTAATACAGCTGAATCACTAATTGACTGAGACTGCTCCCCTTCAGAGATTATCTGGAAACATGTTGCTAAAATTAGTGGAAAGTTCATTTCTCGTTAAAGTTTAATAAGCTAAACTTAAGCACAAAATTATATATAAAAAATAGTGATAGTTACGTCAAGAAAAAAATTGTTTGACAACGAAACAAGACAAATAAGTCTCTATCAGTACAAATGGCATCATTTTTACCAGAAGCAGCAGCTCCACAAACCACTCCCCACACTGATGGAGGCCATGTAACAGGTTTGGCAGGTTGAAGGCGAATTCTACATATATCCTGTGAGAAATCATTGTAGATTATCAAGTAAAAAAATACCCCTTAAGGACATCAGATATACCATTCACCAAGGACTTTGAAGTTTGAACCACATATAGAAGTAAACTTAGAGTGTCATAATCCATCTGGAGACATAGTGCAATGTGGCCTTAGAGTCTTAGACAACTAAAACTGAAAAACATCCATAAGTTGGCACCCAAGTTATTGAAATAATTATTGCTAAATAGCCTTTGCATGTGACAAATCCTGGATTATATATAATATGTGAAGGTGTGACTGTCAGATATTAGTATATAAAGTACCTCAATTAACAAAAAGCCTTTAACCAAAAAAAATAAAAAAATGGGTCACCTATTTGAATCATCTTTCTTCAATTCAGTTCTGTTATGTCCATGTCCCCTTTGAAAGGTTAACAAAAACCAAATATAAAATAGCCTCGATAGAGATTATTAATTATTTGAGGGGTATCCTCTTGTCGTGTCATCTAGAATGTGACCTGGGGATTAACTAAGTTTACTTATGTATATCTATTTTATATGTTCCTTGTTTACTTTATGTCAAATGCTGTTTACTTTATGTCATATATTGTGTGCTTATTGTCTTTTCATTTCAGTCTTTATTATCCTATGCATGTCGATTTTAGTTCATTAGATTGGCTTCTTTGTGGTACGTACTTTGCTATATGGGGTTTTGACCCCACTGATTTTGTATGGCAAATCTAGTAGCAGAGCCAGCATGTGACATAAAGCCAAACTATGTGAATGCATTTGAGGATAACCTTCGAACGAATGGGCTGTTTGGCTAAAATGGGATCGACATAGAGTCCTTCGAGACTAGAGGTCTAAATGTACATAATATATCCAATCATATGTACAGACCGCAAAACGTCCCGTGGACGCCAGAGGTCATCTGCTCTCATATATATACCGTGGTCGTCAACCCGCATCTCCATCGGAGCGACTGTCACAGAAAAGTACAAAGTAGCTCAAACGCCTCGTGTATATCCTTCCCACCCAATCTATTGGCCAAGTCGTCTACATGACACGTCCAGTTCCTCACCACTAAGTCCAATGAATGCACCTAAAATAACTAGTATGAAATATGCCGACACACATCTCGTGCGTAACGATGATCAGTCGAATACGATGGTACGTGCCCTCTCGCGAGTATTACACATCCGTGTACGTGTTATGGTCAAAGGAGATATGAAGATACCTCACAAACATGGGACGGTCTTATAAATCTAGGTCAATATGCATAGTAAAATAAAACGACGCATTCCGTTGTTGCACTCAAATCTATCTTGGACGCACAGTTTAATAGCATAAATAAATAAATAAATAAATAAGAAAATAAGTAACATAAATGTAACATGCTGCATTAATTGTATATAAATAGTAATCATGGCAAGGTATACTTTCCTGGAAATAGTTCGATGGTGAAACAGCATCTAGACGACTCACACGACAACGCGAAAGATGTGAAAGCGGAACAGAAGTCTCTGGATGCTGAAATAAACATCACAAGCATTTCCGGAATCAGTGACATAGTCAAAAAATACTACCCATTCATCCAATTTGGACACAGGAGTAAAAACGGTAATTTTGGGCCAAGCAGTGTCCACATGTGGTACACTTTTTACCGAAAAGTGTGTCAGAATTAAAATCTCTAAATTCAGCATTTTATAGGTCAAACAAATCCTACATAACGATATGAAGTCAACGGTGTATCCAGTTTTGGATTTCGGTGAACCGATGACAAAATCTCTCGTTAAGTGGAATCGTAGGACCCGTGAAATGGGAAACTCGGGTCATAGGACAAGTCAAACGCTGCGAGTGTAGAGGCTCAAGTTTTGTTATGATTCGATGACCGAGTACAAACCGTTAACAAAAACCAAATATAAAATAGCCTCGATAGAGATTATTAATTATTTGAGGGGTATCCTCTTGTCGTGTCATCTAGAATGTGACATGGGGATTAACTGACTAATGTCATGTATCCCTACGTCGGTGAAAACTACTCTTCGAACCTCAGCATCTCATGCATCAATCGATAAAGTTACTCCAATAAAACTTAATAGTTAATGTCTTTGCATATTCAATTACCAGTTTGCTTCAAAGTTTTATTCTTCAAAGTTTTATTCTTCTTACATCAATGATGGCTAGGTTTCGGCCAAAATCTAATCAATATCGGTGAGTTCATATAGGTTTCAGTGATGAACCAATCCAAAACCACCAAAATAATGGTTTATGAAAATCCCTAGAAAATCTTTAGAAAATCTAGAAACAATAGCCATCTCCCCTGCTTCTAAGCCAATATCCTAACCCAATACTTCCATATCGTTTCCATCGACTGCCAAATAATGGTTTCCATACGAACCTAAGAAGGAGAAATAACGGTCAAGGTCTAGATTCCATCTGCTTCTAACCCTTATGGATCAAAAAGGATCAAAAAGAGGAGATGGTTGGCACATTAGCAGTATTGCTTCACCTTTGCCACTCTTTTAGCTCTACTACTTCTAGAGTTACATGGATTTAGCACAGCTAAGGGTTAATCTAACATTATTAATGGTGCCAGATTTCAGGTCTAGAGGTAACAATACAAGATCCACGGGAAGAAATAGAGATGTCTTTCTGTTCACCTGTATTATGTTGAAGGTCAATATAATTCAGTCATTCACTTTGAATACTAATAAATATGAAGAAAAAAAAAAACTAAAGGTATTAAAATACATGGGACCCAGAATATCATATACATGAGTGATTCATCAGAGATTGTTAAGGGTAATTAATTATATTATCTCACGACAGATGATTGAATGTATGTGTCCATCTTATACAAGGACACATGGTTTTGCTAGATAAAATTAAAAGGTTAATCATATCAGTTAACCTTCAACCTCATACATAACACAAGCATCATAATCACTAGCTCCGTATAGGTCACCATCAATTGTCACTAGCATCAATTATCTTTGCTAATATCAATATAAAGTGGTAACCATCCCCTATGTTGCATGGACACAGAAAAATGGTTCCCGTATCTTATCATGTCTGTGCTTGTACTTGTATCCTTATACGTATTCGTACAACATAGGTGATTAAAAAATATGGCCTTTGTTGATTTCATTGATGAAGAGCTGGATGAAATAAAGGATTCAGGTGATTAAAGTACCCAAATGTTTGACTGAGGCTCTGTTGTTGTCAGGGTTCCTTAGAACTGCCTAGCTCATCTCAACATTTCTTAATAAGTTCCCATTCTGCGACTTGACATGTTTCTTAATCGCCAACATTTTGTCTTAAAAGCATGGCGCTTTTATAGTCATCTTACAACATTATTCTTCAATTTGATGGTATATGAACCTAGAACACCTGTAAGATTGAGAGGAAAATGTTTTAAGATAACTAGAATTGTCATTCCTTCACTCTTTGGCGGAATGTGTTATTGAGATGAATGCAATTTCCTATAGCAAATTATATAGAATTGTCATTCCTTCACTCTTTGGCGGAATGTGTTATTGTGATGAATGCAATTTCCTATAGCAAATTATATCTTCTTACCTCTTTGTTTAGACTCTTAATAGTCTAGGGAACTTAGAGGGATTTTTTTGATTTCAGGAGCTTAAACTGCAATCCAAATGATAGGTCTACCTATCAAATGGACACATAGGTATTATGGCATGGCCATCTCTTGCTCAAAGCTACCTTAGCTAGGATTTTGGCAGCAACATAGAGGATTGACATTAGATCGATAGTTGGTCACAAAACTTTATCAAATCATATGGAGCTTTGTTATGCTATATTGGCAACCTCATTCTAATGGATGAATGCTTGGACGATGATGATGTTGATATACTCTTCTATCCTCTAACAAAATGCTAATGCAATTGAACCATTTACTCTCTTCCACAATTGGTAATTGAGCATATTTGCTACCATATTAGTTGTTATATAACATCCTACGTGCCACGTCCGTGTCTATTTATGTCGTGGCAAATTTGTGTCCTTGCAACATAAACTTTAATTCTAGTGTTTATCAGGGAGCTCAAATCTTCTCACAAGAAAGGCTACTTTGCATTTAACTTTCACATATTTGCAAATTGCTACCACGTACTATATTTATTAGCACTTTCCTACATTAACACAAATTGTCTACTTTAAGGGGATGGGTTTTCCTATTTTGGGGGCAAAATTGTCCTGATTAGTCATGTGTGAGTCAAATGTGAATGAATATTAACATAGGATAGTTGTCTAAAGTTCATGGTAGTGAATTGCTAATAAAAATAGTAATGGGTAGCATCCTCGAAAAGTGATAAAGTCGAAGGTATTTGAAGGCAAATCTGTGAAAACATTACATAGCCTGGACAGGAAATTGCAACTAAAACAACAACAACAAAGCCCCTTTATCCTAAAGTTTTGGGGTTCGGGCTATTTGAATACTCTTCTTCCATTCGGAAACCATATCCTTATTTAAAACTTTAAAGCATCTTCATTTAGGCCTGCTTCTAGTCCCAGCAGCTCCATTAACTATTAAACTATTGCTCCTCCTTACGGGAGAATCTATCAGTCTATATTGCACGTGCTCAAGCCACCAAAGACGATTTTCTCTAACTTGTCCTCAATTGGCACCACCTCTAACTTCCTCCGGATCCACTCATTTCTTATTCTATCCTTTAGTATATTGTCAATCATCTATCTTATCGTAGCTTTCTCATTTCGGTAACTTGCAACTACAAATGTCAAATGTCAACCAAGTATTCCAGTTGATAGAAATTTGGTCTGAGAATTGGAGCTCACCGTTGCTTGAGAAGCGCCCTTTATGCCGAAGAGCTGATTGATGCTCGAGCCTTAAGGAAAGAAAAGAATTAGAATTCTCTAAGAAAATTGTCCTTCTAAATAGGACTTGAGAAAATTTTGAAACAGGAACCAAACCTTCATTTGCGTCTGTGCCGGTTGCTCTGACCGTCAATGTCCGTCCTACACGAAGATTCAGTTCAACCCCCTCATTGGTTCATATATTACGAAAACAAGGATGAAAAGAAAGAGTGGGCGGACTTTACTGGGGAGAGAATGGAGCTGGTGTGGCGCTATGGCGGTGGTGGTGGTGGTTGTTGCGATTGAGGACAGGAAAGAAAGAGAAACCATTGCAGCAGTAGCAGCTGGAGATAACAGAAAGAAATTGAGGAAGAAGATTCCTGGTTAGGGTTCCGCTATCCCCACCCTGGGTTTAAATTAAACCATCTACTTACACTCCTGTGGTATATTGTGGTTCTTTAGTAAATTAGTTATTGGGCTTATTTTGTTAATGGGCTCTACAAATTTCGACATCTTAGATGGCTAGCTACATATAGGGGTGAGCAACGGTTCGGTTCGCTCCAAACCGGACCGAATTATTAAAAACCGAGCATAAACCGAACCGACACAGTGAAGAACAGAACCGAACCGCAATATTTCAAAACCGAAAAAAACCGAACCGAAAAATTTCGGTTCGGTTATTCTAGTGATTCGGTTTATGGGCCTTTGTGTAATGGGCCGGAAAGGTTCATTTTACAACGAACAAAATGGCCGAATTGAAGGGCCCAACTAATAAAATTTTCCTTGGCCCATCCAATATATTGTTGAAAGGCCCATTTTACAACAAATAAGTTCAAACCCAAGGGCAATCAAATATACAAACCAAATTTCAATTAAAAAAAATAACAGAAGCTCCCAGCAATCACACAGTAACAAGTAGTATATATTCAGATAAAAATTATAACAAAACAAAGTGTACACAGTAGACTACACAGTCACACACAGTGCCAGACTGCCAGTTATGATATTCAGATATTGTACAAAAAAAATTAAAAATGTACACACAAAACAAATGAAATCTTGTTTCCAGATATCAAACTGTATCAGTTCTCCTATTCTCAAGCCATCAAACTGTATCAGTTTCCAGATATCAAACTGTATCAGTTCTCCCAGGTTAAACCGTTCAAATCATAGTTCTCTTCATAAACAAGTTGTCATATCCTGGAGGACCTGGACAACACAATCAAAAGAAGAAGAAGAAAACTAAATTGTGGCTCAGATAAGGCTCATTTTTGCATCATTGTTTGATGCCATGTAGTATCAGTTCTCCTATTCTCAAGCCATCATCATCATTGCCACTTTATCATGTAATATGTTAGTAAATTTCTCAAGAAAAGACTAAATAAACTAGCATCATAGATTTACCAAATGGCTGCATTTTATGCCACGTCATTGTAAATAAACTAGCATCATAGATTTACCAAATGGCTGCATTTTATGCCACGCCATTGTAAATAAACTAGCGTCATATATTTACCAAATGGCTGCATTTTATGCCACGCCATTGTCTGTCGCCAATAGCTGGATTTTATGCCTCGCCAGTGGCTTCATTTTATGACTGCTGTTATGGCTGCATTTTATACCTACAACAAGAAGAAATAACAACAGAAATAACAACAGAAGCTCCCAGCAATAAAGCTATAAAGCTCCCAGAAATAACTAGAGAGGCAGAAATAACAGCAGAGTGCAGTAACTAACAGCAAGTCAGCAGAGTGCAGTAACTAACAGCAAGTCAGCAAGTAACAGGTAGTAGATATTATATAACAAGCAATAACAGCAGTCAGCAGCAGCAGTAACTAACAGCAAGTCAGCAAGTAACATGTAGTATATATTATATAACAAGCAATAACAGCAGTGAGCAGAAGCAGCAACTAACAGCAAGTCAGCAAAGATGAGAACAGCAAGAAAATAGCAGCAGTAACCAAGTTTCCAAGTTTCCAACTAAAAGTTTGTGTTCCCAAAGATCAGCAAGAAAATAGCAGCAGAAAATAGCAAGTCAGCAAAGATGAGAACAGCAAGAAAAATATTACACATTGTCTTCCAAGTTTCCAACTAAAAGTTTGTGTTCCCAAATATCCCTCCAAAAGTCCAAATATAAAGACCAAAATTAATCAAACCTCGCTTGTTGACGTTGATATTGATTCCACCGTCAACTTACCCAAATCTAAATAAAAAAGTTAAAACAATTAAGAAGTTAAAACACACAATAATAGATACACTAGAAAAAAATTCATGCTAAATAATAAAAAAATTACCCATTTCAACTTTATACACGTCTTCAAACTCCTCTTCAACAATAGATACTATAGGTCGATCAGAAGGCCTACGTAACCAATCTTGACAACAAATAAGAGCTTGAACTATTTTTGGAGTCAAGGAGCTCCTATATGAATCAAGCACACGACCACCCGTACTAAAAGCGGACTCGGACGCCACGGTAGATATGGGAACGGCCAACACATCCCGAGCCATCTTCGAAAGGATCGGAAAACGGGGAGAATTAAGCTTCCACCATCCCAAAATATTAAACTCATCACTCTCATCATCATCATCATCTACCGTGCTCTCATCTAAATATCGATCAAACTCCGATTTAGTATCACCACCACCCAATTCCATCTTATGTTTCTTGAATTGAGCTTTCATAAACTTCTTCAATTGCAAGTTGTGCACCGGTTGATTTGCACAAGAAGGTTCAACTCTTTCACTATTAGTAGCAACACCACCACTTTGAGAAGAGCTTATGTTTTTGTACTCATTGAACATGGAGTACGCAACACTTTTTACTTTCTTTTTCATGGAATCGCTCTTCTCCGGTCCATAGAGATGATCAAGAGCATATTCCACATATTCCAACTTATGTCGAGGATCTAGAATTGGTGCAATAAATATCACCATATTCATTTTCTCAATGTCCCCCCAATACTTTTGATATTTTTCTCTCATTTTGTCGGCCATGAGAGATAAGTCAAAGTCCTCACTCTCCCTTGAAGTACGCAAAAGAATATCAATGGATGTGATTTTGTCAAAGAAATTATTGCAAGTGACATATAAGGATTCCGAGATACGCAAAGTAAGTTCATAAAAGTGTTCTAAGAAAGTGCACATTCTTCTTGCATTAGCCCAATCGTCCTCGGTAGGAAACCCACCATTCTCTGCTAGTTCTAGTTTGAACCATGGATCTTGTCCGGCGAATCTCTCAAAAGCACTTTCAAACTTTTGCGCCGTGTTCAACATCTAAAACAATAAATTTGTACTTTGATAATATGAAATATAAATAACAAAATTGAGTCCAAAAATTAAGAAATACGCACATTGCATGAATATGAAGTTGTTGCCATTGATTGGGTTGGTGCTACACCTATTGAACATCACATATTTATGAGTAACCTAAGTTACCTATAGCTATGCTACCTAACCCTTACCCAATTCCAACCTACATAAATAGCCCTTAGTCACTACTAGTCCAAAATGCAGTATCTCAATGTGCCAGGGCAGAATGCAGAATCAGATTGCAGATAGGGATAGTCCCATTACAGACTCACAGAATGCAGAATGAAGCAGTAGCTGTGAAGAATTAGAGTGCAGACTGCAGAATGCACTGCATGACTATGCAGAATGTTAATGCAGAATGTCAATGCAGTGTGTCAAAATGCAGTGTAAAGATATATTGCAGTGTGTCAAAATGTCAATGCAGTGTAAAGATATATTGCAGTGCATGACTATGCAGAATGTCAATGCAGTGTAAAGATATATTGCACTGCATGACTATACAGAATGTCAATGCAGTGTAAAGATATATTGCAGTGTGTCAAAATGCACTATGCAGAATGTCAATGCACTATGCAGAATGTCAATGCAAAATAAATCAATGTACCAACCCTGCATGACTGCAGAATGTCAATGCACTATACAGATGCACTATGCAGTATTGCAGTATTGCAGTGTGCAGTATTGCAGTGTCTTAGTATTGCAGTGTACCAAAAATAATTGTCAGTCACTAACAGATGCACTATGCAGTATTGCAGTATTGCAGTGTGCAGTATTGCAGTGTCTTAGTATTGCAGTGTACCAAAAATAATTGTCAGTCACTAACAGATGCATTATGCAGTATTGTAGTATTGCAGTGTGCAGTATTACAGTATTGCAGTGTGCAGTATTGCAGTGTCTTAGTATTGCAGTGTACCAAAAATAATTGTCAGTCAAAATGAAGTGTCTTAGTCACTATTCACTAATCAAATATCAATGTGCCAGAATAGCAGAATCATAGTGCAGAATGCAGATAAAGATAGTCCCATTACAGACTCACAGAGTGCAACACAGATATGCATATATTAGGTCAAAATGTATAATAACTAATCAAAGTGTACCAACCCTACAAATAATATTTACTGAGTTACTCTTCAAAGTACCAAAATCCAAATAACAGAAGCAGGAAACAATTATGAATCAATATGCAAACAGATGCACTATGCTGCAGTATTAACAATTATCAAATTTTTTTGCAAATAAACAATTATCAAAGTACCAAAATAATCAAAGTGTACCAACACAGATATACATATATTAGTTCAAAGTACGAAAACAATTTTGCAAACCTGTATTTTTTTTGGCAGGAAACAATTAACATAAGCATACTCAGTACTCACTAGTCACTAGTAAGTAGTAACTAACAGTCTAACAGCAAGATAATGTAGGTATGGTAAGCATACTCAGTACTCACTACTCACTAGAAGCAGGAAACAATTATCAATTAGACATTTTTTTTGGCAGGAAACAATTAACATAAGCATACTCAGTACTCACTAGAAACAATTAACATAAGCATACTCAGTACTCACTAGTAACTAACAGTCTATCAATTAGACATAATCATTTTTTTCGAATAGGGGCCAGGTAACAGGGTTACTTACAGTGAATGAGTAGTGACTTGCTGTTAGTTACTGCTTCTGCTGGTAACAGGGTTACAATTAACATAAGCATACTCAGTACTCACTAGTAACTAATAGTCTAAGAGGAAGATAATGTAGATACGTATACAACTAACAGTCTAACAGCAAGACAATGGCACAATAAAAATAAAACGTACCAAGCCCTGCACCAAATCTAGGTTAGATCTTAGATCAGGGTAATTTATTACCAGATCTAGGTTAGATCTTAGATCTGGAGACGTATCAAGCACTGCACCAAAGATGAAACAAGAAAATAACAAAAAATTAGAAAATAAATGAAAATAAATAAATAAATATTTGCAAAAAAAAAAATTCAGATATTAGGGTAATTTCTTACCAGATCTAGGTTAGATCTTAGATCTTGAAAGATCTAGGTTAGATCGAGAGAGTCTCACCGACCCGTTAGATCACAGATGGAGTTGGAGAGACTGAAGAGGAGACTCAGAGTCTCAGAGTCAGTCAGAGACTCAGAGGCCGAGAGGGGATGCTGTGAAGACGGAAGAGGAGACACAGACAGAGTCTCAGAGCCGGCAGAGGGGTTGTGAGAGGAGAGGCGGCAGAGGGGTTAGCCGGTTAGGGTTAGAGAATGAGAGAAGAGAGAGAGTTTTTACTTTATATACTTAGGTTTTAGTTAAGGGTATATATGTAATTTTACATTGCAAATCGGTTTCGGTTTTAAACCGAAACCGAAACCCATTAACCGATCACCGACCCGTTAACCGAAATTTTGGTTTTTTATAACCATACCCGACCCGAATTTTTTTTTACCCGAACCGAATTCCTAACTCGGTTCGGTTCGGCCCGGTTTTCGGTTTTAAACCGGTTTTTGCTCTCCCCTAGCTACATACCAGATGGCAACATTATTTTATGGTTCGTGCCATCTTATCAACATATTTATTGGGCAGGCGATTCGGAATCCAGTTCAAGTTTGTTATGATCAAATTCGGCTGATCTAGCATGACCCAGTCCACTAGAACCACGGGTTCAGACTGGATTTAATATGCCGGTTGGACTGGTCCGATCCAAAAATCGGTTCGACTGGGTCAGTTGTCACGTTTCGATTCCACCGAATCAAAAGTCACCACTGGACGTGATGTCGTACAAATCTAAATTGTACCTATACAAGACAAGAATAAACACGGTCAATAAAAATATCTCAGAAACAAATTGCATTAGAGCGAAAATAAACAAAAAAGTTGATAGACACAAGATATATGAAAACAATTCTCTTTATTATAATTTGCAACAGAATTACAACGGCTCTTAAGCCAAAAGAACAACTCGAACAAACAGTGGATCTCAGTACCATGAACGATGCCACAAGACTTACAACTCGTGAAACTAATACAATCAACAATATTCCAAACATTATATCATTTATAAACAAATAAAATAACATATTCCCAAAGATCAGCTTAAAGTTGCCAAACGAGCCTCAAATGCCTCGGAACGTCCAAGTGACTCTCCGCACTCGTGGATGAGGTTTCAACACATTGAGAAATGTACTGGTGAGCGGTCTCAACCCGACTCATATAAACCAACATGGTAATCCCGTGATAACATGTTAAATTATTATGTGGTCTTTTTACTTTATCTAGGATCAGTTTTATATATATATATATATATATATATATATATATATATATATATATATATATATATATATACATATATATATATGTGTGTGTGTGTGTGTGTGTGTCTCGCAAGTTCGTCCCTGTATCAATTGGTAGGCATGCAAACAATTGTCATTAGCAGCCTAACTATATGAAGGTCATTGGAGACACACCATTATGGACTATTCATGGTAAGATGAAGATCCTTTCAATGCATGTAGCGAGAGTCACGTCCCATAACCATAATACTAGAAAGAGGGGACGGTACTAGGACAGTTACGTATATAGGAATACAATACCCCAAGATACGGTCACGACTATAAAGACATGCGAGTTTATATTACAATCCAACAGTAAACCCTAGGTCAAGCAATTCTATGTATCTCATTCATCATCAAGTAAGTAAAGAGCAAGATAATGATCATCATGACACATAAAATAGTAAAGCATCCCAAACAATAATATATAGATGATCATGAAGCTAGTAATACAAATGAGATACTAACAAGAGTGTAATAATAATACATGATCAATCTAGCTGTAGTCTAGAATATATAGACCATGTAAGCCATTGTGGCAGAAATGTCAGGAACAAAATATGAGCAAATATACTCATTGGCTAAACGTCACAAAAGAATATACAGAAGTCAGTGGATAGAAGACATGAAAACCTACTTAAGTGCTTGACTGGGTGTCCTCTGGGTGCCTGTCACTACCACATTTTCTAGGAAAGGATATTTTAGTCATTTGGTAATTAATTAAATATTATGCATGTTAAATTTTTATTTATTGTAATATTTATTTATTATTAGCATGTTAGATTTATTTTTGGACTTGTGTTAGTGGACCTAACTAGTTTAGTTTAGACTCATGGACCAACATTTAATTCTAGTTAGAATTGAGCCCAATAATTAGAAGCCCAATTATTAGGAAGATGATTAATTATGTTAAACCATTAGACTAGAAACTTTCCTCCTTAATTAATTTCTTCATGAGAGGCCCCAAGGGATTTTTTAGACTTTACATAGTAGCTTGAGGGAGGGGGCAAGTGAGGCCTATATAAAGGGGATAAAAACTTTCTCTCTCTTCATTTTTCATTCCAAATCTAGATCTAGAATTTTCCTCAACCAAATTCCACCAAATCCCTACCAAATTTCCACCCAATTATTTTCCAAATCACCATTGGAGGCTATTAGAGCATGGATCTACAAGAAGGAAGCATAGATCTACAAGGAGGAAGCATGGATCTACAAAGAGGAGCAATGATCTACAAGTTGAAGGCCAATTTTACCAATTTTGGATATTTCATTGGGAATCCATCTCCCAATAGGTATAATTCAGTTTTTCCTTTAAATGAGGTTCTAAATCTGAGAATTAACCATAAAAAATAACCTATATGTATAAGCTTCCCATAGGATTTGGTTTTGTGTTCATAGGAGGCCTATTAAGAAAGTTATGGTACATTTTGTGTCAATTTTGGGGGAATTCTGAGATTGACATTTGTTGTGTATGTCAATTGGTCCTATAGATTAATTTGACATGTGCTTATGTGTTTGGGGCTAGTGTCGTGTCCACAATTGGGTACGTGTAGGTCGTATCCCATCAATTTGATGATACGTATTAATTTTAGGGTTTTCTCTCCGACACGGTACATGTCATATTTTGACACAGACACGTAGATCTATATTTGACTATTCGTATTATTCATAAATAATATATATGACTTGTTCGTGTCCTTCGGGGTACGTTTGGATGTGTGGTGGACTTGTGTCGCATGTGTATCCTAGATCTAGTGGGATACGGTGTGATACTCTCCATATGTTTGTGCAAATTATATATAGATCTATTTATTGTGTTCTTAATTCATGGAGGATGTAATTGTATATATATATATATAGATATATATATATTATGGTATATATAATTATGCTTCTTGTGTCTTAGATCTATGTATTTATTATGTATGTTGTAAGTAGCTATTCTTATATATGTATGTATAATTATATATGTTAGCATGTAAATAGATATTATGAGTTGTTATAATTATAATTATATAATGTGTATGGTGGATATATATATATATATATATATATATATATATATATATATATATATATATATATATATATATATATATATATACACATATTAATATGTATGTGTGTATGTTACTATGTGTATTATGTACATAATACTATGTGAGGGTGTGTGTATAATTATTAGTAGTATTTATATATATATATATATATATATATATATATATATATATATATATATATATATATATATGTTATTATATATATTATATATATATATATATAGGTTTCAGCGACAGCAGGAGAGTGTCGCAACAACAGAGAAACAGCAGTCAGCGACAGTTGCAGAAAACTATCGCTAAAACAACAGTGTATCAGCAGAGTATCAGAAGCTTCAGCGATAGTTTTTAGTGACAGTGCAGGAAACTGTCACAAAAACTGCAGTGTATCTATATACACAGCAGCTTTTCGGCGACAGTAGACAGGGGCTTTTAATGACAGTTTGGCAGTTTTTAATATATTAGATATTAATATATATATATATATATATATATATATATATATATATATATATAGAGAGAGAGAGAGAGAGAGAGAGAGAGAGAGATATGTATGTATATATATGGTAACTAATATATACGTATATATGTTCCTAATTTTCTAATTGTGTTTTAGTATACTATATGTATAATATATTTAGTTGTAGCATATAATATTATTGGAATAGTTAGTATATTTTAGTTATCTATTGTTATGAGTATCTTAGTTGTATATATTATATATTTGTAGGTATGTATGTATGTACGTATATATGTATTAGTATTTAGTGTGTAGTTGGTAGTTAGTATTTATTCTAGTTAGTACATACTAGAAGTTATATTGGATTGATATATGTATACATATAGTTATTGATGAATAGTTAGTATATATATGAAGATTTTGGCAATTATCTTGAGATACCAAGGTAAGTATCAAGATATACCAAGGTATGAGTAGTAGGTATTGGCAGAGTAATAGGATAGTTGTAAACTAATTATGGGTGGGTATTAGGTGACTAAAATAAGGTATATAGTATTGTATAAATACTAAATACATGGTAGTTTATAGTTATAGTTGGATAGTTAATATATATATACTAGAGTGACATTACCTTGAGATACCAAGGTAAATGCCAAGGTATTAAAGATACCCAAGGTATTGGGTTTGGGTATCAAGATAGAGGTTTAGTATTGCGATACCAAGTTGGTTCGAAATCAAGGTATCCATTTAGCATTTGTAATTAGGATTTTATATATGTAATATTGTTTGATATGTACATATGTGTTATATTTATCCCTTGTTTGCGTATCCCGAGATACGGTATCTTAGTATCCTAAGATGTAGCTTGTATGGCCTAGATTCATACGGTCTGAGCCCAATATCTTTGAGTTAGACTCATGCAACCTAGAAATAGCTAGTTTGACTAAGTTTGACTAGTTTGGCATAGAGTTGACATAGTTTGACTATTTTGACTTAGAAATGGCTTATTGACCTAGATATTGACTAGTTTATCTTAATTTTTTTCCAGAACCTTGTATTAATGCAATATTCCATATATAGGTCTATGTGATACCAGTTCGGACAGTTTGACATACATTGCTCTGGACCACAGGCGAGTACATTTCTCTGATTATTTTCAATTCATAATATTGTATATATGGATGTTCTAGAATTGTATACATTGATTCCCGACACAGTAATTTCACGGACTGGTGCTATATGGATCCGGTCAGGAGGTGTTATCCCCTACCGTGTGCAATGGGTACCTAGTCACATGTATTTCATCGTGTGCATCGGGTATTGACTTTTATGTGCTTCTTGTGCATCCACTATTTCGTGTGCTAGTATGACTATATCGTGGTCATGTACTTAACGTGTCGTGATTGGATCCATGAGTATTAGATAGGGAGGGAGAGTAGGAGTTGGTTATGTGATCAAAGCCCTCTTGATCTCATGTGCATGTTGATTATACACCTCACGTATAATGGAGTTACCTTTATACCTCATGTGCAACCTAAGCCGATCACATAACGAACTTGCACTCTAAATCACATAACTAGTATTCTTGTTTTCTACTTGCAGTTTATTTTTCGTATTTACTTTTCAGTTCTTATTGTGCTTATTGCCTGTTCTTCCTGTATTCTACATTCTTATTACTTGTGCATCTTGTATCCTTTTTCTATTGCTTATTATATATGCTCGATTATATTATTGGAACTGCTTTCAGAGGTATGTACTTCGTTCCATTCCTGACTGAAAAATATTTTTCAGAGGATCTGAGAGATTGGTGTCCGACATACCATGGACTTCGACTTATAGATGGTGCAGACTTGGACGCACTAGTTCTGGAGTGATTATCGGGAGGTTTATCCGGATCACTAGTTTTCATAGATAGTTCTTTAACATTTTGGTACCGGATTTATTTCCGGCATATAGTATGAGATTGGATATTGTTTCTATTATTATTTATATATATTGAATGGATAGTTATGTTAGACTTCCTTGATATCTTCTTGTGCTTTAGAATGTGATTGAGTTTGTGTTGAGATATTGTTGGCAAATTTTATATTATTGTGAGATATTTAGATAGTATAGTTAACCAAGACATCGTTCTACCACCGATGCTGCGGCGTAGGCTGGGCGTTGTTCCCGACTTGCATCCCTACACCAGGTGCGGGTCGTGACACATTTTTAGTGGTGGTCCATGCTGGTCAGGCTTCACTAGTTTTGCGATGTCATGGTAGTGCGACAACTTAGTTGTACTACTGCATGCCTACGATAGGATATAGGACATAGGACACTAGGATGAGAGAGGATACTCAATCACAAATTTCTTGAGAGATTCTTGGGATGACCCTTGAGAATCTTATTACAATTTCCATTTCAAATCTTTTCTCTTGTTTCGGTTCGCTCTCACTTATTGTTGTTGAAATTAATTCTTGGTGATCGATTGTTGAATTTGATTCTTGGTGATCGGATGATTCAAAATTCTTGGTATTTGTTATTTAGTTTGATTTTTTGTCGAGAGAAATTTTACGGACTAAGTTACGGTATCATCTGATGACATATGTTGATGAGGACAGTGAGAAAGGTAAAACGTCTACTTTGGTTATGGAGCCTAGAGTTTATCGCAGCCATATTAGCTGGCGTAATAGAAATATAGGGACCTGACTTCGGATGTACATATCTTAGTTATGAAATTTAGAGTTTCTCGCAGCCATACCGGTTGGCGTGGTGAGGATCCTAGATGACATGATTATAGAGTTGCATACCCTAGTTATGGAATCTATCGTTTATCGTAGCTATGCTTACTGGCGTGGCGAGGATTCTGAGTGTCATGATTTCGGACAGACGTGTATGATTATCAGATTGTATCTTAAATTGGTTCTTAAAGTATCATCTCACTATTTATTTATTTATGTTATTTCAGGACTTTGTTCCATTGTTCCTTAGCTTAGCAGTAGAGATACTTTCAGTTCTCTAGTTCCTTATATAGCTTATTTCTATTAAAGTCCTTGTTAGTATGATAATTGGGAGTTACAATTAGGTCTGTGTCTTGAGTATTATTATTGACTATTGAGAGTGTGACTTATGAGTCTGTAAGTGGTTCTTGGTTGGGCATGTGAGCAATAGGCATAAATCTAGGGATAACCCATAGTATAGTACTTTGTAGCACTAGTTCTATGATAGGTGTAATTATAAGTTAGTAGTTACTATAGGTAGAAAAGGGAGTAGAGAATATCAGTAGTAGTTCCATGAGTTAGTATCAAAGTCAGCATACCGGTTTAGGATAATCATGAATTTATGTAGTTGGGTGATCCATGTAAAAAATTAAGTATCAAGAAAATTGTGTTGAAAATCAATGAAGTATGATATTCAAATTGGTGGTTGATACTTGGGTATGTCATGAGTATAGATATGTATATGCATCAAGAGTATTAATGAGTGTGCCATAGTAAAAATGTACCCATAAGTGTATGGAAGAGCGTGAGGGAATAATAATACATTATGCTAAAGTAGTAAGACTTGTGTTAAGATAAAGTAAAGCATTAATGTGAGTGGATAGGAGTGTACCAGTATATGACTAGTGATGGGTATCTCACCTAATATTGAGGCTAGTGATGTGTTGGAAGCAATAGGTGGGAGAAGTATCGAGAAATTATGTGCAGGATGTATAGTGGATGATAAGTGTCAGTGTGGAAGTTCATGAGTATCAGAAAGTGAAAGCTTGAGTGTTAATATTATGTCATGGGTTAAAAAATATCAAGATTGGTCATGAAAGATATATAGTATATCACTAATTAGTGTATTCGTCTGTAAAAGGTTTAAGGAGAGATACGTATACATCAATAAAGATATGGAACCATATGCCTGCCTTAAGGGTGAAGTGAAACATGTGTATTATAGAAGTTAATAACTAGTGCATTGGATGCAAGTGATCATGATTTCTAGTGAGTATGATGAGGTGATCTAATGATGAAGCTAGTATCCTAGAACCTTAAGGACATATGTTGTGTAGTTAGGAAGCTAGTGTTACTATATCAAGAGTGCTAGTATTTCTATATCAGGGATTAGTTGAGTAATGTGCTAGTAACTGTAAGTACCTTGTGTAATGATATTGGATTGGTGTATCAGTTAATGGATAGAAAAGTATTTGGGAGTAATAGTACAAGTGATCCAAGCAGTAGAGGAGGGAGATAATACATATATAAAAGTAAGTATAGTACCTTGCTAAATTTGAGTATAGAGGTTATATGTATCAGAGAATAAACCGAGGGGTATAAGGATACAGTGAGATATCATGATATTGTAATGACTAGAAGGTAATTATGTAGTTATTGTGATACTAATGTATCAATGAGAACCTTAAGATGATTAACAAATGTTAGAGGATGAGTTACATCAAGTATCAGATAGAAAAAGATACCCTAGTAATAAGAGCCGGAGTACCTCAAGTATTATGGAAGTTTAGACACAAGCATTTTAATAACTAGTATAATAATATAGAGAAGAGACATGAGTAGCTTGGTATGAGAATGACATCAAAAATACATATGAGAGCTGGTGCATTGTGTAGACAGTAACGAGATTTGAGAAGGCATCATATGAGAGTATTCAAGTTGGACAACGGTGTGCTAATAGAACACATGATTGAAAAATGTTACAAGTGTTCCTTGCAAGAAAATAATTGAGAAATTTTGGTAATTACAAGAATAGAACAAGGAGGTAGTATCTTAGCAGTGTTTTTATCCTAAGTAGCAAGTGCCAGTGAGTTAAGCATGTCCATGACCTAGAATTAGAGTATATCACTAGTATTTGTTAACCCTCAGTATTAAGAATATCTTGACAAGATCGATGATTAATAGTGTGTGATGGAATAGGCCACAGGTGGCATAGCAGATTGCCTCACCAGTAAAGGAAGACATACCAGCAAGGCAGAGACTAATTTCATGATAATTAGAGACTATATCCAAGTATGATTTCCCCTTCAGTAGAATGATATGATTGTATGTTATAGGATATATACTATTTTAGACTGTGATTGATGGGGTTTAACCATAGTAAGATTTGTATGAATAGGATATGACTGGCCCAAGAGAGAGGGGTGAGAGTTTTAATTTCGAGGACGAAATTCTTCTAAGGGGGGTAGATTTGTCACTACCATATTTTCTAGGAAAGGATATTTTAGTCATTTGGTAATTAATTAAATATTGTGCATGTTAAATTTTTATTTATTATAATATTTATTTATTATTAGCATGTTAGATTTATTTTGGACTTGTGTTAGTGGACCTAACTAGTTTAGTTTAGACTCATGGACCAATATTTAATTCTAGTTAGAATTGAGCCCAATAATTAGAAACTTAATTATTAGGAAGATGATTAATTATGTTAAACTATTAGACTATAAGCTTCCCTCCTTAATTAATTTCTTTATGAGAGGCCCCAAGGGGTATTTTAGACTTTACATAGTAGCTTGAGGGAGGGGGCAAGTGAGGCCTATATAAAAGGGATAAAAACGTTTCCTCTCTTCATTTTTTATTCCAAATCTAGATCTAGAATTTTCCTCAACCAAATTCCACCAAATCTCTACCAAATTTTTATCCAATTATTTCCCAAATAACCATTGGAGACTATTAGAGCATGGATCTACAAGAAGGAATCATATATCTACAAGGAGGAAGCATGGATCTACAAAGAGAAGCAAGGATCTACAAGTTGAAGGCCAATTTTACCAATTTTGAAGATTTTATTGGAAATCCATCTCCTAATAGGTATAATTCAGTTTTTATCCTTAAATTAGGTTCTAAATATAAGAATTAACCATGAAAAATTAACCCATATGTATAGGGTACCCATAGGATTTGGTTTTGTGTTCATAGGAGGCCTATTGAGAAAGTTATGGTACTTTTTGTGTCAATTTTGGGGGAATTCCGAGATTGACATTTGTTGTGTGTGTCAATTGGTCCTATAGATCAATTTAACATGTGCTTGTGTGTTTTGGGCTAGTGTCGTGTCCATAATTGGGTACGTGTAGGTCGTATCCTATCAATTTGGTGATACATATTAATTTGGGGATTTTCCCTCCGACACGGGACTTTGTACATGTCATATTTTGACACGGACACGTAGATCTATATTTGACTATTCGTATTATTCATAAATAATATATATGACTTGTTCGTGTCCTTCGTGGTACGTTTGGATGTGTGGTGGACTCGTGTCGCATGCGTATCCTAGATCTAGTGGGATACGGTGTGATACTCTCCATATGTTTGTGCAAATTATATGTAGATCTATTTATTGTGTTCTTAATTCATGGAGGATGTAATTGTATATATATATAGATATATATATTATGGTATATATAATTATGCTTCTTGTGTCTTAGATCTATGTATTTATTATGTATGTTGTAAGTAGCTATTCTTATATATGTATGTATAATTATATATGTTAGCATGTAAATAGATATTATGAGTTGTTATAATTATAATTATATAATGTGTATGGTGGATAATTATATGTACATATATATATAAGTTGTAAGTAGCTAATATAATTATCCACCATACACATTATATAATTATAATTATAACAACTCATAATATCTATTTACATGCTAACATATATAATTATACATAAATATATAAGAATAGCTACTTACAACATAGATACATACATAATATATATATATATATATATATATATATATATATATATATATATATATATATATATATATATTAATATGTATGTGTGTATGTTACTATGTGTATAATGTACATAATACAATGTGAGGGTGTGCGTATAATATATATATATATATATATATATATATATATATATATATATATATATATATATATATATATATATATATTGTGTATATATATATATGTATATTATTATGTATAGTTATTTGTACGTAATAATATTATGAGAGCGCCTACCAAGCTAAGCTTTCGTCGAAAAGGCTAGACTGGTTCCTTTTCGGCGCCCGCCCTTTATTTAGATGTTGGGGCAAGGCAATTGGCTCGAGTCCGAGAAGCATACTTATGCGGCACGAAAGGTCCTATCCCAAGATGCGGGTAAGGGAACCTTACCCTTGTCCCCGACTCACTTAGCGGAATGTCCTGACATGCCTGCCCTGCGTCTCGCTCCCCTTCCTTAAGTGCAAGCGCTCACAACAAAAAAAGATAAGTATATAAAGAAGCTGAGAAACGAGTTCCCGCAGTTCGATGGAGCGCAGCTAGATGTCAAAACCATTCTTGGGCTGCCTTGTATAATTCTAGTAGTGGTGAAGGTAGTCTTGGAAGCAACTGTCAGCTCTCAAGGCATCCTGGGTCTTAGCCTCCCTTATGAGTTTTGATCTTAAGGGCCGCCATAAGTATAGTTTTCAGACATGAGGCCTCGCCGACTGAGAGGGGTGGGTGGGGGGATATGGTTGTTGTTATCATAGCTCCCTTCAAGGGAGCGAGACACAGAGCTCCGTCTCGGAACCATCGTGGGGTTAGGAGTAAAGCATCCCGAGGTTGGCACATCTCGTTGAAGTAGGGGATCATCGGAGGCGATGAGTGAAGAGCTGAAAGCCGAATGAACTCCCCACCGGCTATGCTGGGCACGTAGCGGATTGTAGGTATATTTATGGTAGTATATTTGTATTGGTATATATATATATGTATATATATATATGTTTTGGGTTATATATATATGTATTTATATATATATATATATGGTAGATATATATATATGTTATTATATATTATATATATATATATATAGGTTTCAGCGACAGTAGGAGGGTGTCGCAATAGCAGAGAACCAACAGTCAGCGACAGTTGCAGGAAACTAGCTCTGAAACAACAGTATATCAGCAGAGTATCAGAAGCTTCAGCAACAGTTTTTAGTGACAGTGCAGGAAACTGTCACAAAAACTGCAGTGTATCTATATACGCAGCAGCTTTTCGACGATAGTAGACAGGGGCTTTTAATGACAGTTTGGCAGTTTTTAATATATTAGATATTAATATATATATAGATATATATGTATATATATATATATGGTAATTAATATATACATATATATGTTCCTAATTTTCTAATTGTGTTTTAGTATACTATATGTATAATATATTTAGTTGTAGCATATAATATTATTGGAATAGTTAGTATATTTTAGTTATCTATTGTTATGAGTATCTTAGTTGTATATATTATATATTTGTAGGTATGTATGTATGTACGTATATATGTATTAGTATTTAGTGTGTAGTTGGTAGTTAGTATTTATTCTAGTTAGTACATACTAGAAGTTATATTGGACTGATATATGTATACATATAGTTATTGATGAATAGTTAGTATATATATGAAGATTTTGGCAATTACCTTGAGATACCAAGGTAAGTATCAAGATATACCAAGGTATGAGTAGTAGGTATTGGCATAGTAATAGGATAGTTGTAAACTAATTATGGGTGGGTATTAGGTGACTAAAATAAGGTATATAGTATTGTATAAATACTAAATACATGGTAGTTTATAGTTATAGTTAGATAGTTAATATATATATATATACTAGAGTGACATTACCTTGAGATACCAAGGTAAATGCCAAGGTATTGGGTTTAGGTATCAAGATAGAGGTTTAGTATTGCGATACCAAGTTGGTTCGAAACCAAGGTATCCATTTAGCATTTGTAATTAGGATTTTATATATGTAATATTGTTTGATATATACATATGTGTTATATTTATCCCTTTTTTGCGTATCCCGAGATACGATATCTTAGTATCCTAAGATGTAGCTTGTATGGCCTAGATTCATTGGGTCTGAGCCCAATATCTTTGAGTTAGACTCATGCAACCTAGAAATAGCTAGTTTGACTAAGTTTGACTAGTTTGGCATAGAGTTGACCTAGTTTGACTATTTTGACTTAGAAATGGCTTATTGACCTAGATGTTGACTAGTTTATCTTAATTTCTTTCCAGAACCTTGTATTAATGTAATATTTCATATATAGGTCTATGTGACACCAGTTCGGACAGTTTGACATACATTGCTCTGGACCACAGGCGAGTACATTTCTCTGATTGTTTTCAATTCATAATATTGTATATATGCATGTTCTAGAATTGTATACATTGATTCCCGACACAGTGATTTCACGGACTGGTGCTATATGGATCCCGTCAGGAGGTGTTATCCCCTAACGTGTGCAACGGGTACCCAGTCACATGTATTTCATCGTGTGCATCGGGTATTGACTTTCATGTACTTCTTGTGCATCCACTATTTCGTGTGCTAGTATGACTATATCGTGATCATGTACGTAACGTGTCGTGATTGGATCCATGAGTATTGGTTGGGGAGTAGGAGTTGGTTATGTGATCAAAGCCCTCTTGATCTCATGTGCATGTCGATTATACACCTCACGTATAATGGAGTTACCTTTATAACTCATGTGCAACCTAAGCCGATCACATAACGAACTTGCACTCTAAATCACATAGCTAGTATTCTTGTTTTCTACTTGCAGTTTATTTCTCGTATTTACTTTTTAGTTCTTATTGTGCTTATTGCCTGTTCTCCCTGTATTGTACATTCTTATTACTTGTGCATCTTATATTCTTTTTCTATTGCTTGTTATATATGCTCGATTATGTTATTGGAACTGCTTTCAGAGGTATGTACTTCGTTCCATTCCTGACTGGAAAATATTTTTCAGAGGATCTAAGAGATTGGTGTCCGACATATCATGGACTTCGACTTATAGATGGTGCAGACTTGGACCCACTAGTTCTGGAGTAATTATCGAAAGCTTTATCCGGATCACTAGTTTTCATAGATAGTTCTTTAACACTTTGGTACCGGATTTGTTTCCGGTATATAGTATGAGATTGGATATTGTTTCTATTATTGTTTATATATATTGAATGTATAGTTATGTTAGACTTTCTTGATATCTTCTCGTGCTTTAGAATGTGATTGAGTTTGTGTTGAGATTTATATTATTGTGAGATATTTAGATAGTATAGTTAACTAAGACAGCGTTCTACCACCGATGCTGCGGCATAGGCTGGGCGTTGTTCCCGACTTGCATCCCTACACCGGGTGCAGGTCGTGACAGTGCCCACCATCAAGCTGGAGGTACGGTAGATCGTCCGACTCTGCTACTAGATCTGCCATACAAAACTAGTGGGGTCAAAACCCCAAATAGCAAAGTACGTACCACAAAGAAGCCAATATAATAAACTAAAATCGGCATGCATAGCATAATAAAGACTGAAATGAAAAGACAATAAGCACACAATATATGACATAAAGTAAACAACATATGACATAAAGTAAACAAGGAACATATAAAATAAACATGGACATATAAACATGTAAGGTACAGAATAATAACTAAGAATATATTCAGGATCATGAACATGGCATAAGTAGTGAATTTGTATAGGAACCAAGACACGAGAAGGAATATAAACAAGTATATGAACAAGAACAAGACATGAATTAACTTTATCCATAAATCATGGTCAATTAAGACCTATATCTTGCTATATTAGCTAAATATGGTTATCACAAATCCTAGTTAGTAATACATGAAATTTAAGGAATTTCAACGGTTACATGCCATGCAGTCTATCCAAGCTATCCAAGCAAATCATGAGTCAGTAGTTAGTGGTGGATTACATCACTCAATGGTAAGCGAATACCCAAATAAGCCTTGATGTATCACTCAATGGTGAGCTAATAACAACATAGTACCGGATACATCACTCGACGATGAGATAGAAGTGTGCTCCTCTTGACGGGGAGCTCCAAATCCACATGTGGGACCAGAATAACGGGACTGCGTGCAACCTGGAAATCTTTTATCCTAATACATCTATGTTATAAATCTAGTCGTTAACATAAACAGTTTATAAAAAAAATTGGCAGTAGTATAGGGGAATCCATCCTAGACATGAGGTTTGTCCATCAAAGAATATTCAAGACTAGAAAATATCTTTATCAAGCACAACCATGACATAATACATGAAACATAACCACGAAATACGATCAGGAAATATGAGTGCACTATTACGAGCCACAACAAAGACAATACATGAATCTTGAGTCATGGGTGCGCTACCACAAGCCACTATAGGAATTAGGACAAGGACAATACATGGACATGAGTGTACTACTACGGGCCACTATCTGGAAATAAATAAAATAATCATAAGTGCACTACCACGAGCCACTACTGGTACAAGACCGTGCAATGACATAATGTCAGTGAAGTATATGTGCTCATGTCAAGTATATAGGGTATACAGTCTCCCTAACCATACAATATCTTAAGGTTAGGCTAAGGAATCATTATAGTCGAAGAAAATAGCCAAAACAGACAAAAATAGCTACAATCAGGCCAGACCGAATTCGGTCTGAACTCCGCTATTAACAAACAAAACTATTTGGACTATGCTGACCGAATTCGGTCCAACATAGCAGTCAGAATATTAAAAAAATTCCAAAACTTGTTTCAGTCATAAAAATCTTATTTTACATCAGAATTTAACTTTTCAAAGGTCTCAAAATCGCATGAAATTGAATACCCTGTAATATGGTAGCAAATTAGATTAACAAATCATAAGATTTGAAAGATGAATTCCTAGAAATACTCTAAAATGGGTCCTTGAGAAACTGAAATGAATCTCGATTCCAGCAAACTTAAAACCAATAAGCTACAAAGCTAAGGGAGGGTCTCATATAGCATATGTGACGAAGATCCACAAGAAAAACATGAGCATTATACATGATACTAAGATTATCTCACAGTTAGATCCAGAAATTTACAAGAGCATAAATATGACTAAAATTCATGAAAATATATAAAGCCAAGAACTAAACTAGCTGAAAAATATATCTATGAAATAATTGTAGAAGCATAAAAAATACGCTGGAGAATCATACGCGTAAAACCCTCAATATACAGGAAGCTCGCATAAAATAGAGCTCCAGCACTGGGTGTCGTAAAACATGACTCCAGAGCCAACGACGTACAGTAGAGCTTCAACTCTATTCAGCATAAAGCATAGCTCCAGAACAGCCCGCGTAATACAGTATTTCCAGACTGCTCCGGCGTAAAAAGGTTGTTACATCGCCACTTTGGCGTAAAACCTGCTTGCTTTTAATGCAGTGGGAAGTTATACGAGGATCTCTTCGTATTCCTCGAATGAACCTGTCAGATCAAGCAGTGAACCTGACTCCTGACAAAGAGTACAGCACGACGACCGAGAGGACGGCTGTTATGATGATTCTGCACAGATCCCCAAACTGTCGTTTAGTGACACAATCCTTGATATAAGACATCATTTACACATCCAAGGGATACGCTACCTGTTTTATATAGGCAGAAGTGAGCTTTTACGCTAAACCAACCGCCACATCAAAAGCTGTCCTTCGTACAGAGCTCGAGGCACGTCTCTGCAGTTAATGCGCGTGATGGGGGCAGATCTCTGCATTTAATGCACGAGATTTGGTTCTACTTTCAAAGACTGGGTGAGCTATAATTAGGGCTAAAACGTCCACATCACCATCCCCGCACATTACGCCGACCTGACTATTTTCAGCTATAGGAGCATGTTGTACGCTATCTCCTTGAATTACGCCAAATCAGGCTATATTTGCAAAGCATCAGGCTTTTATGCCTAATTGGCTTCTATGCCAACATGACAGATATTTGGCTTCTACACCAACTTGACTACTACTTGGCTTTTACGCCATCAGAGCAGCTATTTGGCTTTTACGCCAACGAGACAGTTATTTGGCTTTTATGCCAACCATCTCTACGCGAGGAGCAGTTATCTACGTGGCTTGCATGTCGTGATCTTCGACGAGCAGTTATACGCATTATCTCATAATGGGACATGCGTCACACGCCGATTCAGAAGATCATTCATACGTGGGTAGCAGTTATTGTAACCGTCGCGTAAAAGGTGTAGTTCGCCTGTTCGGCTTCTACGCCGACGGTAGCTAAACTCTATAAATAGAGACCTCCGTCTTGGGGGTCCAAGGAGGTCGAAGGGTTAAAAAGGTCGAATCCAAGGAAAGAAAAGTATAGAGAGCTTTGGTAACGAGAGTTTAAGCCCTTCTGCAGTCTTTGAAGCTTCTTTTTCGTCTTCTACAGCACTTCCTCATCATCGTGTAGTCCAAGGGACAAAGTGATCGACCGCAGATCAGACTCTTATAGCAATATTTCCCCAGAATCAAATTTTTGTACTTAATATCCTCGTATAGGATTAATTGTACTTCTTTTTCTTGTTTGTAAACCAAAGAAAGGGTTTCGTATAAACCTATTTTTTATTTTTTTCGTTTATTATCAAACACAAGATGGCGACTCTGCTGGGGAAGTACTTTCCCATGACGAGAAAGCCATTGCTCAACACGATGCTGTATCAGTATGATCAATGAAGAAGACCTTGGTCGTCCAATTTGACCAATCAGCCTACGAAGACATGCTTCGAGTAGGGGGTAGCTCTCATTCCCTCTCTGTCCAAGACAACAGGAAATTGCGTAAAGTGTGGATGCCCCGGAAGTCCCCTACCATTCCTGCCGACTCTCTCTCTCCGACCAACAAGGTTGTAGCATCGCAACCTGTGTGCCCCGCGCGTAAAACTTTGTCTCCCGTCTGTGACGTGGCAGACAAAACTTCTGGCAAAGCCTCAGTGCTAATCCAGAAGTCTACTCCGCGCTCTGCGCGTAAAACTCTGTCTCCCGTCTATGACGTGGCAGACAAAGCTTCTGGTTTTGCCTCAGTGCTAACCCAGAAGTCTCCTCCGCGCCCTGCGTGTAAAATTCAGTCTCCCATCTGTGACGTGGCAGACAAAATTTCTGATAATGCCTCAGTGCCAATTCAGAAATTCCAAACGCGCTCCACGCGTAAAAATACATCTTCCCTCCATGGGAAAGCAAATGGTCCTTGCAATCACCGCAAGGGAAAACAAGTGGCGGATTTCCCAACCTCTCGACCTTTACGCCATCAAAAGAAGAATCTGCCCGCTCTCCAGATTACGCGAGATGCTGATGGCCGATTGAGGACTTCCTCAGTTTTACGCCACCCTGAGCAAAATTCCAGACTATGCCAGGTCAAGCCCCTCAGCGTAAAGAAGGCCCAGTTTGCAGATAGATACGCTCCTCAGGGATCATGTGCTACTCACATGGCTGAACAGCTGTATACGGGTGGCAGGGAGAGAGTTATGGTTCCCAATATCCGCATTCCAACTGATATAGACAGGAGGAACAAGCCTTCTTCTTCTTCTGTTAATCCTCCTGACTTGCATGATTTCTTGATCCATAAGCACAAAGATAGGGGATCTTCCAACATGTCTATTATACCCCCTAGGGAGCACTGTTGTAATAGTTATAAAGTTGTAGTTAATTATTGCTGTTCTAAGGCAAAATGGTCAGTTTTCGATCGGTTGAACTACACTTTGTCTTTTCAGGAAGAAGAGCCTACATTTGCATCAGTGAACATGGCTTCACACGTTCCTAGAGGAAGGTCAAATTCAAGACGTCATCCCTCTAGAACTCCAAGCCAAAGGAGATTCGACAGACTCCTTGAAAACATTGAAGCTGGGGTGTTTCAAAACCCCCGTTCGAGGTCACGACAACCGGCTTCATATTCTTCCGATTCCGATACTAGGGGTCGCCAGTTTCCAGAATTGGATGCTGAAAGTATAGATTCGATCTCTACGGAGACCTATACTAACCCTTCAATAACATCCAGAGAAATGGAAGTCTATGCCATTGGAGATGAACGCGAAGAGGCCTCCCCATCAGGAAGTACTGAGCAACGCATTGCTGTGTTGGAGACATCACTGAAAGAAATGCATTCCATGATGGAGAGTATGCGTCAGATGATGGTGACTCAACACGCAGCTGCAATAGCTCAAGCGTCGGTTCCTCTGACTCAACTATGTGTAGGTTGGACTTACCACCACCCAACACAAACCAGGAGCCTGTTCTAGATCAAGAGTCAGCGGCTCCTCAACTTCTTAACTCGGAGAATGTATTGCCTCATATTGGAGTTACGATACAACCGATCTCTCACCACTCTGCGATCCCTTTACCAGCAGAAGATCCGATGCAGGCAGTACGGGAATTAAAAGCCTAATTTGATGCCTTGAAGCATAAGGACCAGCTCAAGAAATTGGGAATCAACCAACCATACCCAGCTATCTGGGATAAGATCCCTTTCCCACCTAAATACAAACCACATGCTATGGTTTTGTTTGAGGGAAAGACGTCACTGAGCCAGTACATGAACTACTTTAGCATGATGACAGTGTTGTTGCAAGGGAATGACGTCCTTCTCACTCGAGTGTTTAAAGGCCGTCTCTCTGGAGTGGCTTATCTGTGGTACCGTAGTCTTGCGGACAACTGCATTACTTCCTTTAAAGATTTCAAAACTCTGTTCTTCGCACGATTCTACGAAGGAGGGATGGACATGTCTATGTCCTCTCTCATCGAAGTAAAGCAGAAGGAGAAAGAGAACATTCGCACTTTCATCGAACGTTTTCGTCAAGCCACTTTACAAATGCCTCCCAGAGTTCCAGACTCGGCATTGGTAGACATTTACAGGAAGAACCTTCTTCCAGTGATCTCGGTGTTTACAGGACCATATCAGTTCCATGATTGGCCCTCGTTTATCATCTCAGCGGTAGCCGCTGAAGACAACAGTCGGAAGGCACGTGATAATGGAATCATGTCACCCTCACATTTCCATCTAAGGGTAGTTTGGTAATTGTCAATGGGTATATTTATTTTTTAGGATTATTATAATTAATTTTGTGTATGATTGATTTAATTATTTATTGTATTATTTAATTGTTGCTAGTTGTGGAATTGTTTTGGACTTGTATAGTGGACCTAACCATTTTATTTAGAGGGCATGAACAAACTTTTGGACTAGTCTAAGTTGAGCCCATGAATTAGGCCCATGGATTAGGAAACATATTTTATTAGTGAAACCATTAGACTAGAACCTTCCCTCCCTAATTATTTCTTCATGAGAGGCCCCAAGGGGTATTTGGGACATTACACATTGCTTGGGGAGGGGTTTATGGCCAGCCATAATTGAGAGGAGAGAGAGTGCTCTCATTTTAGTTCTTCCCCAAATTTCTAGATCTAGTCTTTCCCCTTTCTTTTTCCCTCCATTCCCTCATCATTTCTCCACCAAATCTTCACCAAAATCATCCTAAATTCTTTATTGAAGACTCTACATCAAGGATCTACAAACAAGGAGCAAGGAACAAGGAGGAGGAGGCCAAGATCTACAAGGAGAGGAGCAACTTGTCATTTGGGACTTTTTCATTGGGAATCCATCTCCCAATAGGTATAAATCAGTTTTCCCCCTTCCTATAGACTATAGATCTAAGATTTTACCATGAGAAACCACCCCACATGCCTAGGTTATCCATAGGATTTGATTTGGTATCATTTGGAGACCTACGATGGAAGTTATATCCATTTTGGTGCCGATTTTGGGGGAATTCCGAAATTGGCACATGTAGTATTTGTCAATGGATCTAATAGATCTAATTGACCATAGATTGTTTATTTGTAGCTTGTGTCGTGTCCACAATTGGATACGTGTGGGCCGAATCTCGTCGATTTGACGAAACGGTCGATTTTGGGGGTTTTCCTCCGACACGGGGCCATGTGCATATCATATGGTGACACGGACACGTAGACACTCTAATTTCTATATGTGTTGATCATAAAATATGTATTAAACTTGTACGTGTCCTCCGGGATACGTTTGGTTGTGTGTTGGAGGCCGTATCGCAAGCGTATCATAGAAAAGTGTGATACGGGTGCGATGCGCCCCATGTGTTTGATATTTTGTCCTTCTTATTATACGTACGTATGTAAATGTACATTTGTAAGCTATTGATATATTATATAGTATACATATTAGTGTATTTTTAAGTTATGTATACTGTGTGGGTTTATGTGTATATACAAGAGTATCTAGATATGTATAACTATGTGTATATATATATATATATCCATATATATATGTTTGTATATATAGGAATACTTGTGTTATATGTGTATGTATATATTTATATGTTGTGATTATGTATATGTCTATATCTATGTAGTTATGAGTTATGTATGTATATACATAGTGGTGTTAGTGTGGTGTTTGTGTGTGCCTCTGTGTGTTTGAGAGAGGGAAGGGCAGATTTTTCTGTGTGCAGTTCACTGTACAGAATGCCTGGGGTATCAATAACCTTCAGTTCATGGTTGCCTGTCAGTGGGTGTTTGAATGTGAGGGAGCAACAGCCATGTATCAGTGGGACAATGCAGTATCAGCTGCACATGCTACTGTGTGCAGCAGTAAAGGAATTTGACAGTGTATTCAGTTGAATATACTGTGTGCAGGCAGTATGTAGCACTTGTATCAGAAATCTGGGAGGCTCAGCATCGAGCAACTGTGCATTTTAGCAGTGAATTTGATTTACTGCACAGTTTGGGTGAAACACCACAGTTTGTCAGCCATTATTCAGTCTCCAGTTCGCACAGGAACTCGGGAAGTGGTAAACTAGCTTGTGCAGATACTCGAGCACAGTGGTCAGCAGCTCTGAATGCAGACTGAACACCTTACCTTTGTGAAGACTCCACTTTACCTGCAGTGAAGACTTTACCTGCTGAACTGAAGAAGTCTACAGCAGCTAACTGACTGAAGACTGGACTCCACAGCAACTACCTGAAGAACTCCCTCGACACAGCAACTTGTAGGATGAAGACCATCTTACCTGCAGTGAAAACCTTACTGCAGACTGAGGACTCCATAATAACCTACAGTTGCACACAGTTGCACAGCAGCAAGGGAGTCAGTGCCAGTGTAGTTTGGGAATGGAAGGAACAGCAGCAGCAGCTCCAAGTCTCGATCACCTTGATGCAGTCCACTGCAAGCCACAGCAGGTATCAGTGGCCAACTGTTATTCAATTTCTGTGAGCTGGGGGATTTTGAAGTTGCAGTTAGTTCATTAGGTTCTAGAGATAGTTATGTATACTTTTAATAGGTATATTGGTTTAAGTACTAGTTGATCAATAAATTGTTTAATTTGGTAATTACCTTGTTAGGAATATTAGAGCAGTTGAAGTTTAGATATGGTCAGTAGAAGGGTATATTGGTTTGAGTTATAAGCTATTGGTTTCAGTCTTTCAATGTGAGTATTTAGCCAGTGGTGAGTTAACTCATTTGGTTGGCATTTGATAGTGTTAGAAGTTAGTTAGTGAGATAGATATTTAGTATTAGTATCAATCCAGTTTCGAGGTATAGAGCTAGTTAATAGTTATGTAACTAGTAAATTAGTTATATTATGGTGTAGTTAGATAGCTAGTATTGAGCTTGAGTATCTAGTTAGGTGTGATACGCCTTAGTGTAAGGCCAAGGTATCCAAATCAAGTTGTTTTGATATAGTATTAAAATGTTTGGCTTGTATACATATATAAAATCATATTTTCATAATTAGAAACCTGCGTATCTTAGGATACGACTTCTTGAATGCTCTGTTATGTGTTAGCTTAGCTAGTTTAGCATAGTTCCATAGTATTTTGACTTAGTGACTTAGCTTTTAACTCTTGCAACCTAGATCTCATCGGTTTGACTTAGAAATGGCGTATCGACCTAGAATTTCATCAACTTCAGTTATTTTCTTTATCAAACCTTGTATTGATGCAACATACCATATATAGGTTGTGAGATACCGGCTTGGGCATCGAGAGACACACCTTGCTCAGGACGTTAGGCGAGTACATTTCTCTGATTGTTTTCAATTCATAATATGGTATATATGCATGTTCTAGAATTGTATACATTGATCCCGACACAGTGATTTTCACGGACTAGTGCTATATGGATCCCGTCATGAGGTGTTATCCCCTACCGTGTTCAGCGGGTACTCGTGTACATTGTATCTCATCGTGTGTACTGGGTATTGATGTTACTTCGTGTTCACACACTGCTCGTGTTCAGTGTGCTTATTCGTGTACACCCACCGCTCGTGTTCGGTGGTTATGATATTCGTGTACACCCACTGCTCGTGATAGTGGTTATATTTTTGTGTTCGTAGCGTATCGTGATTGGATCCATCGGTATTAGTTGGGGGTGGGAGAGTAGGAGTTGATTATGTGATCAAAGCCATTGTTACAAATCGTGTACATTCTGATTACATACTTCACTTGTAATCCGTCTTACCTGATCATGTTCACCCAACCCGATCACATAATGAACTCGTATTCTAAGGCACATTAGATAGTTTAGATTGCAGTTTACTTCATCATATTGCTGATATCCATATTGTTGATCTACATACCCTCGTACATTACCTATATATATCTTGTTCATCTTTCATATGTTCAGTGATCTTGTATTTCATTTCTATATCTGTTTATATGCTCGATTATGTTATTGGAACTGCTTTCAGAGGTATGTACTTCGCTCCAATCCTGACTGGATAATTTTTTTCCAGATGACTGGCTTCTAGAGCAGTGTCCTACCTACTACGGGCCGCAGGACGGCGTTCCTATAGTGGACACTCTTATTGACCAGGGAGACTTAGTAGCAGAGCCCGAGGAGATTTAGACTATTTTGTATCTGAGATTGTATTAGACTATTTCTTTGAGGATTCACATCTTGTATATTATTTCAGATTGTGGATTTGTACTTTTATTCTTCTTCGTTATTTCCATTCGTGCATATTTTCTTCCTTAGCTTGTTTTGTGATTGAGTTTAGTTATTCATGTGAGATACCATATTGCTCCTCCGTTCAGAGTTAAGATATTTGACAGGTACTATATATATTGTTGAGATGTTAGATAGTTAGAGATGACCCAGACAGCGTTCTACTGTCGATTCTGTGGTGTAGGCTGGCGTAACCACGTACTCGTGCCCGAATATCCGGGTGCGGGTCGTGACACGTTTTTAGTGGTGGCCCATGCAGGTCTAGATAGATATCGTAGTTGTGCTCGACTAGAGTACGGCTACGAGCCTGCCTTAGGAAACAGGATTTAGGCTGAGAGAGTTTGCTCAATCACATCTAGGAAAATTCGAATATCTGTTTTTGCAAATCCTTATCTATTGAATATTGTCTTTCACTTTGAATAAACTTCTGTCCTTCTTTGATGATATCGCATTATATTCAAATATTGATTCCTTATTTTCAATCTGTCTTCAGGATGCCTCCGAAGATCAGATTCTACCGCTCGGGAGCAGCACCAGCTTCCTCAGCTGCTTCCCAGCCTGCTGTGAGAGGGTAGCACCTACTACGGGTTCTTCCCCAGTTGAGAGGGTCGCCTCACCGGTTCAGGTGGGGGTCTCAGCAGCTGTTTTCGGGGGTGCTCCTCCCCCAGTTCGGAGGGTAGCTCCAATAGCTCCAGTTGTTTCAGAGGGTCTTCCACCTCCACCACCAGTGGTTGATCAGGCACAGATGTTTGCACTTCTCCAGCAGATGATGGAGGCGCAGCAGCGACAGTCAGAGGTCCTGCGACAGAGCGTGGAGAACGCTCACCAGATCGCACTCACAGCGGTGGAGAGAGCTACTACCACTCAGCCACCGACGGCACCAGCTCAGTTTATTCCGCATCAGCCGAGGCCGGGTACCATCATCAACTTCAAGAGGATGGGCCCGAAGGACTTCAGGGGCACCGAGGGGATTTTATATGCGGACGAGTGGATCGAGGACATAGAGCGGAACCTGCGGCTGGCGCAGATTCCAGAGATGCTACAGATTGAGGCTGCGGGTTGTATGATGTTTGATATTGCCCTGACATGGTTCCGGACTGACCCGAGGATTGCAGCACCAGGACTCTCTTGGGAAGCTTTCAAAGAGCTTTTCAAGGAGAAGTTCTTCCCTGACGTGGCTCTTACTTCCTTGGAGAGTCAGTTCCAGTATCTTGTACAGGGAGGCATGTCAGTGGATGAGTATGCGGCGGAGTATTGCCGGCTAGGACGCTTCGTGGAGGGTCAGAACCCTAGAAGCAAGGCAAGGAAGTTCAGAAAGGGACTGAACCGGGAAGTCAAACCCCATACCAACGGAGGTCCTACCGCCACATTCGAGGAGATACTCATGCAAGCGCAGAGAGCAGAAGATGACTTAGAGCTTGGCTCTAAGAGGCAGAGGGACACAGGAGGATCCGGCAGCTACACGGGTCCCACGAAGAGGCCTTATTTCCAGCAGCAAAACCAGAGGCCTTACCAGCACCAGAGGCAGCAGCACCACGGGCCAGTTAGAGCGCCGGCTCAGCAGATGCATCAGATCCAGAGGGCAGCAGCTCCTTGTACTTTCTGTAAGAAGCAAGGACACGGATGGGACGCATGCAGGATGAGGCTAGGCCAGTGCTTATTTTGTGGATCGGGAGATCATCAGCTACGGGCTTGTCCCAAAGTCCAGGCTCGTCCAGCTCAGGGTGGAGGACAGGCACAGAGGGCACCCGCTCGACCACCAGCGGGCCAGCAGAGAGGACCTCTTCCACCGCAGTAGCAGCAGTTTGCCCAGCATCAGCAGAACAGAGGAGCGCATCGACAGGGGCGAGCTTTTGCCCTGACTGTCGAGGAGGAGGAGCCGATTGGCGATATCATCTCAGGTTCTGTTTATCTCGATTCCTTTCCAGCTCATGTTTTGTTCGATTCTGGTGCTTCGCATAGCTTTGTATATGTATCTTTTGCTTTGAGGCATCGTCTTGAGTCTGAACCGTTGGTGAGGACTTGCAAGATCACGACCGGTGGTGGTATCATCCTGGTCAGTGATGTTTGCAGGAACCAGAGAGTTTATTTGGGAGGCCGTGAGCTGAGTGTATGTTTGCTCGTAATGCCACTTTCGAGTTACGATATAGTGCTCGGGATGGATTGGTTGAGTAGACATCACGCTAGTATCGATTGTCGTGGAGGCAGAGTTGTATTACAGACGCCAGGAGAGCCAGAGTTTGAGTTTGTCCGAGGATCAGAGCAGAGCGGCGATTTCTGTGGAGCTTTAGTCGAGGAGCAGGAGCAGACGCCGCCACATCCGTTGATTATGGAATTCTTGGATGTCTTTCCAGAGGAGTTGCCGGGGTTGCCGCCGGACAGGGATGTGGAGTTCTCTATAGATTTAGTGCCAGGCGCAGAGCCGATCTCTCAGCACGTCTATAGAGTAAACAACAGTGAACTGACGGAGTTAAAGAATCAGGTGGATGAGTTGCAAGACAAAGGCTTTATCCGTTCCAGTTCGTCACCATGGGGTGCTCCGGTACTGTTTGTACCCAAGAAGGATGGGTCGGTACGCATGTGTATCGACTACAGGGCACTTAATAACCTCACTATCAAGAACAAATACCCGTTGCCGCGGATAGATGACTTGTTTGACCAGTTGAGCGGAGCGAAGGTATTCTCCAAGATAGACTTAAGGTCAGGGTACCACCAGGTGAAAGTTAAGAGGGAAGACATCCCAAAGACAGCTTTCAGGACTCGCTATGGGCAGTTCGAGTTCTTGGTGATGCCGTTTGGGTTGACCAATGCCCCGGCAGTGTTCATGAACCTGATGAACAAGGTATTTCATCAGTACCTGGATCAGTTTGTTGTAGTCTTCATAGACGACATTCTGATATATTCGAAGACCCCGGAGGAGCATGAGCAGCACTTGAGGATTGTTCTGGAGACCCTCAGGAAGGAGAAGTTGTTTGGCAAGTTGTCGAAGTGTGAATTCTTCCTTGATAAGGTTGAATTTCTTGGGCATGTCATTACAGGAGATGGAGTCTCGGTGGACCCGAAGAAGATCTCAGCAGTTGAATCGTGGTCTACCCCGAGTTCAGTAGCAGAGATCAGGAGATTCCTTGGATTAGCAGGCTACTACCGGAAGTTTGTTCAGGACTTTTCCAGACTAGCAGAGCCGATGACTAGGCTGACCAGAAAGGACGTAGAATTCGTCTGGACTGAGAATTGCCAGTCAGCATTTGAGGAGCTGAAGAGGAGGTTGACTACAGCTCCCATCTTGACACTACCATCAGGAGCAGGAGGATTTTCCATTTACAGTGATGCATCAGGGAAGGGTTTGGATTGTGTACTACAGCAGCACGGGAAGGTAATCGCCTATGCTTCCAGGCAATTACGCCCGCATGAGAAGAACTACCCTACCCATGATTTGGAGCTTGCAGCGGTTATTTTTGCTCTCAAATTATGGAAACACTATCTATATGGAGAGAGAGTAGAGATCTTCACAGACCATAAGAGCTTAAAGTATGTGTTTACACAGAAGAAGCTCAACATGAGGCAGCGGCGATGGTTGGAGCTGATGAAGGACTTCGACATATCTTTGCAGTACCATCCAGGAAAGGCCAACGTAGTCGCGAATGCTTTGAGCAGGTATCCCGTGGCTATGTGCTTGACTAGAGACAGGCATCTATTGGCGGACCTCGATAGTTTGGGCATTGAGGTATTGATTCCGGGAGTCGCAGCACAGATGTGGGGACTTCAGGTTCAGTCAGAGCTGATGGACCGAGTCAGAGCCGGACAGTATGAGGATGAGTCTCTGAGGAGCATCAGAGCACAGGTTCAGGCCGGGCTGGCAGAGGACTTTACCGTCGCAGATGACGGATCATTGCGACATGGTACCAGGTTGTGCGTACCGAAGGGAGTATTGTGCGAGAAGATTTTACAGGAGGCGCATCATTCCCAATACTCTATGCATCCCGGTGCTAACAAGATGTATAGAGATATGAGGGAGCATGTCTGGTGGTATGGCATGAAGCGCGAGGTAGCTAGCTTCGTGTCCAGATGCTTAGTTTGCCAGCAGGTCAAGGCGGAGAGACAGAGACCAGGAGGATTGCTTCAGCCCTTGCCCATTCCGGAGTGGAAATGGGAGCATGTTACCATGGATTTTGTATCAGGGCTTCCGCGTTCTCCAGGAGGCAAGGATGCGATTTGGGTCATTGTGGACAGGTTGACCAAATCAGCCCACTTTCTGCCATTTAAAGTGGGTACATCTACGGAGAGACTTGCGGAGATGTATGTGCGCCAGATTATCAGATTGCACGGTGTTCCAGTGAGTATTGTCTCAGATCAGGATAGCCGCTTCACGTCCCATTTTTGGAGGAGTTTGCAGGCTAGCTTGGGCACTCAGCTCAAGTTCAGTACCGCTTATCACCCTCAGACGGACGGACAGTCGGAGAGGACTATTCAGACTCTTGAGGACATGCTACGCACCTGCATTTTGGATCTTGGAGGTTCTTGGGAGGATCACCTTCACTTGGTAGAGTTTTTATACAACAACAGCTACCAAGCCAGCATTGAGATGTCACCATTCGAGGCGTTGTATGGACGGAGGTGCCGCACTCCGTTGTCCTGGGATGATGTTGGTGACAGAGCTTTATTGGGACCAGAGATGGTAGTGGATGCAGCAGAGAAGGTAAATCTTATCAGGGACAGACTTCGAGTGGCGCAGGACAGGCAACGACATTGGGCCGATAGCCACCGGAGACCTCTGGAGTTTGAGGTATAGCTTTAGTTTTGTCTTGTTTGTGTTTAATTGTTGCTTGTTAGAGTGCTAAGTTTGTGTTTCGTGCTAAGTTGGCGGTCTGGTTTTCTTGAGGATTTCTCCGACACGTGGCACGATTCGTTTCGGTGGAGACGGCAAGCTTAGTCCGCGATTCATCGGTCCTTTCAGCATTCTTGAGAGGGTCGGTGCAGTCGCTTACAGACTAGACTTACCACCTGCACTGGAGGGAGTGTACAACGTGTTTCACGTATCACAGTTGAGACGGTACATGGCAGATCCCAGTCATGTGTTGGATCATTCGGAGATAGAGGTGGGCCCTACTCTCAGTTATCCAGAGCAGCCAGTGGAGATTCTGGATCGGAGAGAGAAGGTGCTGAGGAACCAGACGATTCCTTTGGTGCGCGTCGTGTGGAGGCATCACTCGCCAGGAGAGAGTACCTGGGAGCGAGAGGCCGAGATGCGCGAGCGATATCCGTATCTTTTCGAGCCGTAAGGTATAATTCCTTCTTGCATTATATTGTTTGTTTTGGTAGATGATTTCTTCCTTAATTTCGAGGACGAAATTTTTCTAAGGTGGGTAGGTTTGTCACCCTCACATTTCCATCTAAGGGTAGTTTGGTAATTGTCAATGGGTATATTTATTTTTTAGGAATATTATAATTAATTTTGTGTATGATTGATTTAATTATTTATTGTATTATTTAATTGTTGCTAGTTGTGGAATTGTTTTGGACTTGTATAGTGGACCTAACTATTTTATTTAGAGGGCATGAACAAACTTTTGGACTAGTCTAAGTTGAGTCCATGAATTAGGCCCATGGATTAGGAAACATGTTTAATTAGTGAAACCATTAGACTAGAACCTTCCCTCCCTAATTATTTCTTCATGAGAGGCCCCAAGGGGTATTTGGGACATTACACATTGCTTGGGGAGGGGTTTATGGCCAGCCATAATTGAGAGGAGAGAGAGTGCTCTCATTTTAGTTCTTCCCCAAATTTCTAGATCTAGTCTTTCCCCTTTCTTTTTCCCTCCATTCCCTCATCATTTCTCCACCAAATCTTCACCAAAATCATCCTAAATTCTTCATTGAAGACTCTACATCAAGGATCTACAAGCAAGGAGCAAGGAACAAGGAGGAGGAGGCCAATATCTACAAGGAGAGGAGCAACTTGTCATTTGGGACTTTTTTATTGGGAATCCATCTCTCAATAGGTATAAATCAGTTTTTCCCCTTCCTATAGACTATAGATCTGAGATTTTACCATGAGAAACCACCCCACATGCCTAGGTTACCCATAGGATTTGATTTGGTATCATTTGGAGACCTACGATGGAAGTTATATCCATTTTGGTACCGATTTTGGGGGAATTCCGAAATTGGCACATGTAGTATTTGTCAATAGATCTAATAGATCTAATTGACCATAGATTGTTTGTTTGTAGCTTGTGTCGTGTCCACAATTGGATACGTGTAGGCCGAATCTCGTCGATTTGACGAAACGGTCGATTTTGGGGGTTTTCCTCCGACACGGGGCCATGTGCATATCATATGGTGACACGGATACGTAGACACTCTAATTTCTATATGTGTTGATCATAAAATATGTATTGAACTTGTACGTGTCCTCCGGGATACGTTTGGTTGTGTGTTGGAGGCCGTATCGTAAGCGTATCATAGAAAAGTGTGATACGGGTGCGATGCGCCCCATGTGTTTGATATTTTGTCCTTCTTATTATACGTACGTATGTAAATATACATTTGTAAGCTATTGATATATTATATAGTATACATATTAGTGTATTTTTAAGTTATGTATACTGTGTGGGTTTATGTGTATATACAAGAGTATCTAGATATGTATAACTATGTGTATATATATATATATATCCATATATATATGTTTGTATATATAGGAATACTTGTGTTATATGTGTATGTATATATTTATATGTTGTGATTATGTATATGTCTATATCTATGTAGTTATGAGTTATGTATGTATATACATAGTGGTGTTAGTGTGGTGTTTGTGTGTGCCTCTGTGTGTTTGAGAGAGGGAAGGGCAGATTTTTTTGTGTGCAGTTCACTGTGCAGAATGTCTGGGGTATCAGTAACCTTCAGTTCATGGTTGCCTGTCAGTGGGTGTTTGAATGTGAGGGAGCAACAGCCATGTATCAGTGGGACAATGCAGTATCAGCTGCACATGCTACTGTATGCAGCAGTAAAGGAATTTGACAGTGTATTCAGTTGAATACACTGTGTACAGGCAGTATGTAGCACTTGTATCAGAAATCTGGGAGGCTCAGCAACGAGCAACTGTGCATTTCAGCAGTGAATTTGATTCACTGCACAGTTCGGGTGAAACACCACAGTTTGTCAGCCATTATTCAGTCTCTAGTTCGCACAGGAACTCGGGAAGTGGTAAACTAGCTTGTGCAGATACTCGAGCACAGTGGTCAGCAGCTCTGAATGCAGACTAAACACCTTACCTTTGTGAAGACTCCACTTTACCTGCAGTGAAGACTTTACCTGCTGAACTGAAGAAGTCTACAGCAGCTAACTGACTGAAGACTGGACTCCACAGCAACTACCTGAAGAACTCCCTCGACACAGCAACTTGTAGGATGAAGACCACCTTACCTGCAGTGAAAACCTTTGTAAACACCCTGATTTTTCAGAAAATATTTAAATATTAATTATCCCAATTATCCGGTATTTTCTGGAATTTGAAACTAAGGAGTTTATGATTAAGTGATTTTATTTAATGGATGATAAGTAATGTTAAAATATTACGGAAATAATATTTTATGGTGTAAAATGGAAAACCGGACATAGGGTAATTTTCTGTGAATTTATTGGACTCCAGAAGCATTTTAAAACCCTAGAAACCAACGTACATTTAGACCGAATTAAACCCGTGCCAAATACCCAACAACCCCAGGAGAGCCGAAGTCGAGCCCAAGGAGCTTTGACCCATCCCAAACTCTAGGCCCAAACCTAAGGGGATTGACCAAGTCAACTTCTAGGTAAAACACCCAACCCAAGTCAAACCTACATAAATAACTTTTCTTCCCTTTCCTTTTGGAAATTACCCTAAACCTAAGTTTCCAGCCGACATCCCCTCCTCCCTGTTCTCTCTACCAACTCGATTATCTAGGGTTAGGGTTTTAGGGGACCAAATCTAGGCTCATCAATGGCTTCCGCCGCCGCCGCTCAAATCCAGGCTACATCCTTCCTCTCCAACTACAAGAAGAACTTTTCCTCCTCCAAATCCCTCTTCTCCTCCTCCTCCCCGAAATCCCTCCGAATCCAGACTGGGAACAGGAGGAGCTGCGCCCCTCTGCGTCGTCAATGAGAAGGTCGTCGACGTCGACCTCGGCACCACCAACTCCGCTGTGGCGGCCATGGAGGGAGGGAAGCCGACCATCGTCACCAACGCGGAGGGCCAGCGGACGACCCCCTCGGTGGTGGCCTACACCAAGGCCGGGGACCGTCTGGTGGGCCAGATCGTGAAGGGGCAGGCGGTGGTCAACCCGGAGAACATCTTCTTCTCCGTGAAGAGGTTCATCGGGAGGAAGATGACCGAGGTGTCCGACGAGTCAAGGCAGGTGAGCTACAGGGTCGTCAGGGACGACAACGGCAACGTCAAGCTCGACTGCCCTGCCATCGGAAAGCAGTTCGCTGCGGAGATCTCGGCTCAGGTCTTGAGAAAACTTGTGGAGGATGCATCCAAGTTTCTAAACGACAAGGTTGCTAAAGCAATGGTCACTGTTCCGGCTTATTTCAATGACTCCCAAAGGACAGCAACAAAGGATGCTGGTCGCATTGCTGGTTTGAAAGTTCTCCGCATCATCAACGAACCTACTGCTGCGTCCTTAGCATATGGCTTTGAAATGAAGAATAATGAGACCATTTTAGTATTTGATCTGGGGGGTGGTACATTCGATGTTCCAGTTCTTGAGGTTGGAGATGGTGTTTTCGAGGTTCTCTCAACTTCTGGAGATACACATCTTGGTGATGATTTTGATAAGAGAATTGTTGACTGGCTGGCTGCAGATTTCAAGTAAATGAAGGCATAGATCTCCTGAAAGACAAGCAAGCCCTTCAACGTCTCACTGAGACTGCAGAGAAGGCCAAAATGGAGTTGTCATCCTTGACTCAGACAAACATTAGTTACCATTCATCACAGCAACTCGATACGGACACGAAGTAGACGCTTGGACACGCGAGAATTAGCCTTCACGGAGCCCTATTCAGGTACCATTTTCTCCCTCATCGTAACTCCAATTTCGATTCCGTATATTGCTATGCGTAGACTGTATAACCCTCTCGGTGCCCGTGCAACTCGCTCGGTGCATCGCGTCCTGTAGTGATCGTACACCGCGATCCAAAACAGGAAAAAAACAACGCCCTGTTTTACCCCGGAACTGAGTACGCTCTGCCAATCGGGACGACTTGGTCGCACGCGGTCTTTACCGAACTGTGCGCAACGATGATACGGTCGTGTGGGATTTCGTAGAAGTCGATTCGGAGGTGCGTGCACCCCGGAATCAACGCGTATCCGCCGACGACACCCCATATCCGTCTTTTCTGGAACACTCTGTAACTTTGTGTACACACGTCGGATCGAGACAAAACTTGCGCTATAGGATCCGTAGCAATACGCTGGTCCTGTGAGCCAAGTTTGGTTCGATTCTGAGGACGTTGACAAAATCACATATCGTGGGCCCCACCGGCTCCACTTGACGGGTGATTTTGTGATCGGCTCAGCGGAATCCAATTCTGGAAGTTCCGTTGGGTTCGTATCACCGTTCCTGACTCGTAGACACTGAGTTTGAGAAATTTGGAGACCTTTGACCCTAACACGTTTTTCGGTGCAAAGTGGGCCCCACCTTTGGAACCCGCTTTGGCCCGGAAATGACCTTTTTGCCCCTGTGTCCAAATTGGACGTAAGGACAGGCGTTCCTAGCGGTTTGATATCTTCTGAGACTGTTGGTGATATTTATTACAGCTTTTGGAGTAGTCCCTACCGGATCCACAGATACCAGGACGACAGTTGATATTCGGACATCAGGCAAGTGTACCTTGCCAAACTCTACAGTTTGTTATCTATTTTCTTATCTCATTATATTACTGTGCATGCTCAACCTAGGGCCGTTTGACATACTTAGCGTCCGATTATCAGTCGGGTGCCAACATCGTACGCGGTGTTGGGTAATGTCATCTAGATATGGACATACGTGACACTTTATCTTCTCGTACTTGTCATACCAAGTACACTTGACCCAGGACACTGGACACTGATCATGAGACAGGATCTTCCCGAGATATTCGTGGTGATCCTGTATAGGATGCAGGACATATAGAGATACTATAATCTAGATACATTATGACTTGTGCATTAGTTATGACCCCGCTGACATGGACGTGAGACGTTATGTTCATGATTTGTGTGGTTACATTGGGTGGGGAGAGACACACAGACTACAGGCTGATCATATATATACACCCCTATTATTGTGAGGCACAAGACTCTATAGCCGAGCTTGGCCCATTACTCATTACTACTGCTGCTACCGGCTCCCCTACACAGAGCTTGTAGTATGCTTCAGCCTGAGTTCTAGTGCTGCTCTCATCTTGCATATCACTTAGCTGGTTATTTTAGTATTCCCTTATTGTTCCATCTATTGCTGGAGATACCCACAGGCTACAGGTTGATTACGTTATGCCGGCTACTCAGTCTCCCGCTGAGCTAGACCACCTCTTGACACCCCTGCTACCGGCTCCCCTTCACAGAGCTTGTAGTAGTTCCAACCTGAGTACTATTGATATTCTCTCTTGCATTTTATACAGATGTTATATACTTACCCTGCTTATCTCATTATTTGCTGCACTGTTTATATTCTGGCTTGTATTATTTTCCGTACCTTGCTATGTCCCCTGAGGACCTGGATATGGATTTTGTCCCCAGATTTTGCAGAACAGGTTTACCCCGAGGTTTACGGGACCGCAGCAGGAGGAGCCGATCCAGGAGCTGCACCACCATCTGAGGGCGAGGTCTTAGCTGAAGACTTCCCTTGAGCATCCATGTTCATGCTCATATTTATTATTTATTTCCGTCTTTTCTTTTCTGGTCTGTAGAACCATTGTACTAGATATTTATCGGGTTGTTCCCCGAAGTACTTTGTGAGACTTGCTGATGATTTACATTCCTTATTTATTCTGTGGATCATATTTTATATCTTGTGTGGATGAGATTAGTTGTGCCATGATTATCGTAGACTTGTTTTACAGCTTAAGTATGCCCTGATGGATCCATTATATTGAGTTGGTCCATCGGTGCGTACTGCTGGCCATTGCCACGTGTCTAGTCCCACGGTATTTTGGGACTGGGGCGTGACATGGTTTTTGTGGTAGCCCATGCAAGTCTACGACTAAATTATTCGGTTTCAACTTAGGGACCAAACAAGCCTGCAAATAGGATTAGAGTATAGGATCTCATCCACAACTGACTATGACTCATCCTCCTTCCAATCCATTCCGTTGAAAAATTGCATCCTGATTAATTCATGTGCCTTCTCACTAGTTCCTTGAGTGTAGCCTTCTCCTATAATATAGAAGTCCCTGTTAATAGAATGATTAGTAGGGAAACCTCCCTATTAAGAGTACATCTAGGATATTGACACACCCCTAAGTAGAACGCTTAATGAACCCTAGCGTCCCTCACCTATAGAATAATTTACCATTATTTCTTGTTATAGTCATGAATGACCAAAGAGTAGTATAGGCACTGCTAAGAGCTAGTTAGAGATTTGACCCTAGTGTTTGACCCCAGTTTTGAGGAACCAATAGAAATCCGAGATCGAATGTTAGAACTGAACCTAATGTGCATAGTGAGATAGTGTTAGGATATAAGTCCGTGTTGTGATATTAGCAGACGGTACCTCAGGAAGCCCAGAGCAACGAGTATGACATTCCCCATGAGATCATACCTCAAACACGGAGAATTTCTTGCCACCTTCACCTTAGGAAACCATGATATTATCTAGAGTCCCATATTTTAATTTCATAGGTTGTTCATCTGCGACCTTAACGTTCGCTAATGCGCAACGACTAAAATATGTTCTTCTTTCCTCCGTCTTTCAATTCGTGCCACCTGACACTTCTGATAGTAGGCGAAGTAATTTTATTCCTTGTTAAGGACCCATAGTTGCTAGGAGCATAGCTGTAGTCTTGAATTGGGAAATTTGGTGCTTGGTAGTTAGAGTTCGATAAGTTTGAGTTAATCTCGTAGATTGTGACCCGATGATTACCCCTTAGTGTTAAATCACGTAATTTGTACCCCCACCTCAATACGAGTTATATTCCCTTTCCCTTGAGATTAGTAACCTTTCCATTCTCGCTATTGACACATGACCTATGAGCGCTATGACTAAGACTTAAGATGACCATTACTTGCATGATACCCTAAGAGACCCTAAAGAGTACCAAGATCTTTCCTCATATACCCTAATAAGAGTTTCTGTTTTATTTACATGTACAAGGTTATCTTGCAGGATCCTCTTAAGACTGTCACGGTACTAGTCTAATTCATATAAGTTGGGTAGTGTAATTGGATGACATTAATTGTATATTAACAAAAGATGACAGTGTTATTCAGACAATAGAATTTAGAAGTCCTTGTCCCTATTTGGTCGACTAGCGACGTAGACAAGGAGGTTGTATGATAACTGTAGAGATTGTAGAGTCTTGTATTAATGTTGCTTATTTTGTTGTTGTTTTGTGAACTTGAATAATTTATACCTTCTTCCATCATGATCTAGCGCACTTATATTTCATATACTACCTTGACTTATGCTGCTATTTTATAGCCTAGTTTTGCAAGCTTCTTCTTTATCAAGCTTGTTCATCACATATGTATTATTGGGGAGGCCCACAATAATACATTTCAGAATCAGTGTGTGAAGATCTAGCTAACCTTAGTGCGCTTGATTCGCCCTTCGTAACGCTACTTTACGTGGATTGAGATATGTAGTGATTAGTAGACGAATATACTTGCCCTAGACATGTCTGACATATCGTATCGGTTACATAACTGTACTAATACGAGCAGGCGAACAAAGGATTACCAAAATAGGATTTCAATCCACAACTGCTTTGACAATTCTCATTTGAATTCTTTAAACGCCTTGATCCCGATACTTCTATTCAATTACCTCTCCCTTGAATTCTTTATTATTGGTCTCCGTCTTTCCTTAATTCGGAAAGACGAAACCTCGTGCTTGGTATAGATTGATACACAGAGAGTACTAGATATACCCCATAGGCCGATTACATGCTTGAGGATTATTCTTCCGTAATTAAGGACATATCATATGTGATATAATCGGCACTAAAGTTTTGAGGATTGAATGACATGAGTAATTATATTAAGGAGTATTTTTCTTAAGGTATATAGCTTTAGGTGATAGATGGGTAAATTCTAAGTTGGGTAGCAGTGCATTGTCAACTCGAGAGGAATTCTTTTAGACTGTGACCGAGTAAGATTAGATTGGGAGAGGTTCAAGCCATTTTAAATTTTGAGAAATTTAGAAGAATGACTAAGATGACAAGGATTAATGAATTGATTTTGAGGACCCAATGTTTATACCTTAAGTGCGCGATTTAAATTTTTGAACAATGAAGGTAGAATCATCAATTTAAAAGTGGAGGATAAATATAGAATTTCAGACTTGAACATTGGTGGACTGCATTTAAATTATTTTTCAATTTGATGATTTGAATTAAGAAATTAAAATTTGATGGTTGGACTACCTATCTGAATTATTGAGGATGTGAATGGAATTTAAAAGTTGAAGCATACAAAAATTTATAAGTGAAAGTGGGAATAATATTGGACTCGAATTACTTCTAGAGGAAATTATGATAGTTAGAGATCGTGAGGTAAAATATACATGCTTATTTAAACCTTGAAGATGTTATCTGGATTTAATTTAATTTGGATATGGATAATTTGAAACAAGGGAGAAGAGATAACCATAGGTTGAATTTTGATTGGAGCACTTCCCTAGTCACTGTCTTCCTACAAATTCCACACCCTTGTCCTAGACATGCCCATCTTCCATTTCCATCTTTGTGCAACGTTTCAATGGTTGGGCATTTTTATGCAAAAGAGCATTTAGGTGTCCACATCATTGACATGACACAAGAAGAAACCTATTTTCCGCTCATGTGGATTTTTCTATGATTTTCGGAATGTGCAACGTGCAACATCGCCCACTCCATTAACCCTAGCCTTGCATTTTAATCAATGCAAATCTTATACCATCCTTGACTTCTACCATGGCTTAATTTTAATTTCGAGGACAAAATTTTTATAAGTTGGGTAGATTGTAAACACCCTGATTTTTCAGAAAATATTTAAATATTAATTATCCCAATTATCCGGTATTTTCTGGAATTTGAAACTAAGGAGTTTATGATTAAGTGATTTTATTTAATGGATGATAAGTAATGTTAAAATATTACGGAAATAATATTTTATGGTGTAAAATGGAAAATCGGACATAGGGTAATTTTCTGTGAATTTATTGGACTCCAGAAGCATTTTAAAATCCTAGAAACCAACGTACATTTAGACCGAATTAAACCCGTGCCAAATACCCAACAACCCCAGGAGAGCCGAAGTCGAGCCCAAGGAGCTTTGACCCATCCCAAACTCTAGGCCCAAACCTAAGGGGATTGACCAAGTCAACTTCTAGGTAAAACACCCAACCCAAGTCAAACCTACATAAATAACTTTTCTTCCCTTTCCTTTTGGAAATCACCCTAAACCTAAGTTTTCAGCCGACATCCCCTCCTCCCTGTTCTCTCTACCAACTCGATTATCTAGGGTTAGGGTTTTAGGGGACCAAATCTAGGCTCATCAATGGCTTCCGCCGCCGCCGCTCAAATCCAGGCTACATCCTTCCTCTCCAACTACAAGAAGAACTTTTCCTCCTCCAAATCCCTCTTCTCCTCCTCCTCCCCGAAATCCCTCCGAATCCAGACTGGGAACAGGAGGAGCTGCGCCCCTCCGCGTCGTCAACGAGAAGGTCGTCGGCGTCGACCTCGGCACCACCAACTCCGCTGTGGCGGCCATGGAGGGAGGGAAGCCGACCATCGTCACCAACGCGGAGGGCCAGCGGACGACCCCTTCGGTGGTGGCCTACACCAAGGCCGGGGACCGTCTGGTGGGCCAGATCGCGAAGGGGCAGGCGGTGGTCAACCCGGAGAACATCTTCTTCTCCGTGAAGAGGTTCATCGGGAGGAAGATGACCGAGGTGTCCGACGAGTCGAGGCAGGTGAGCTACAGGGTCGTCAGGGACGACAACGGCAACGTCAAGCTCGACTGCCCTGCCATCGGAAAGCAGTTCGCTGCGGAGATCTCGGCTCAGGTCTTGAGAAAACTTGTGGAGGATGCATCCAAGTTTCTAAACGACAAGGTTGCTAAAGCAATGGTCACTGTTCCGGCTTACTTCAATGACTCCCAAAGGACAGCAACAAAGGATGCTGGTCGCATTGCTGGTTTAAAAGTTCTCCGCATCATCAACGAACCTACTGCTGCGTCCTTAGCATATGGCTTTGAAATGAAGAACAATGAGACCACTTTAGTATTTGATCTGGGGGGTGGTACATTCGATGTTCCAGTTCTTGAGGTTGGAGATGGTGTTTTCGAGGTTCTCTCAACTTCTGGAGATACACATCTTGGTGATGATTTTGACAAGAGAATTGTTCACTGGCTGGCTGCAGATTTCAAGAAAATAAAGGCATAGATCTCCTGAAAGACAAGCAAGCCCTTCAACGTCTCACTGAGACTGCAGAGAAGGCCAAAATGGAGTTGTCATCCTTGACTCAGACAAACATTAGTTACCATTCATCACAGCAACTCGATACGGACACGAAGTAGACGCTTGGACACGCGAGAATTAGCCTTCACGGAGCCCTGTTCAGGTACCGTTTTCTCCCTCATCGTAACTCCAATTTCGATTCCGTATATTGCTATACGTAGACTGTATAACCCTCTCGGTGCCCGTACAACTCGCTCGGTGCATCGCGTCCTGTAGTGATCGTACACCGCGATCCAAAACAGGAAAAAAACAACGCCCTATTTTACCCCGGAACTGAGTACGCCCCGCCAATCGCGACGACTTGGTCGCACGCGGTCTTTACCGAACTGTGCGCGACGATAATACGGTCGTGTGGGATTTCGCAGAAGTCGATTCGGAGGTGCGTGCACCCCGGAATCAACGCGTATCCGCCGACGATACCCCATATCCGTCTTTTCTGGAACACGCTGTAACTTTGTGTACACACGTCGGATCGAGACAAAACTTGCGCTATCGGATCCGTAGCAATACGCTGGTCCTGTGAGCCAAGTTTGGTTCGATTCTGAGGACGTTGACAAAATCACGTATTGTGGGCCCCACCGGCTCCACTTGACGGGTGATTTTGTGATCGGCTCAGCGGAATCCAATTCTGGAAGTTCCGTTGGGTTCGTATCACCATTCCTGACTTGTAGACACTGAGTTTGAGAAATTTGGAGACCTTTGACCCTAACACGCTTTTCGGTGCAAAGTGGGCCCACCTTTGGAACCCGCTTTGGCCCGGAAATGACCTTTTTGCCCCTGTGTCCAAATTGGACGTAAGGACAGGCGTTCCTAGCGGTTTGATACCTTCTGAGACTGTTGATGATATTTATTACAGCTTTTGGAGTAGTCCCTACCGGATCCACAGATACCAGGACGACAGTTGATATTCGGACATCAGGCAAGCGTACCTTGCCAAACTCTGCAGTTTGTTATCTATTTTCTTATCTCATTATATTACTGTGCATGCTCAACCTAGGGCCGTTTGACATACTTAGCGTCCGATTATCAGTCGGGTGCCAACATCGTACGCGGTGTTGGGTAATGTCATCTAGATATGGACATACGTGACACTTTATCTTCTCGTACTTGTCATACCAAGTACACTTGACCCAGGACACTGGACACTGATCATGAGACAGGATCTTCTCGAGATATTCGTGGTGATCCTGTATAGGATGCAGGACATATAGAGATACTATAATCTAGATACATTATGACTTGTGCATTAGTTATGACCCCGCTGACATGGACGTGAGACGTTATGTTCATGATTTGTGTGGTTACATTGGGTGGGGAGAGACACACAGACTACAGGCTGATCATATATATACACCCCTATTATTGTGAGGCACAAGACTCTATAGCCGAGCTTGGCCCATTACTCATTACTACTGCTGCTACCGGCTCCCCTACACAGAGCTTGTAGTATGCTTCAGCCTGAGTTCTAGTGCTGCTCTCATCTTGCATATCACTTAGCTGGTTATTTTAGTATTCTCTTATTGTTCCATCTATTGCTGGAGATACCCACAGGCTACAGGTTGATTACGTTATGCCGGCTACTCAGTCTCCCGCTGAGCTAGACCACCTCTTGACACCCCTGCTACCGGCTCCCCTTCACAGAGCTTGTAGTAGTTCCAACCTGAGTACTGTTGATATTCTCTCTTGCATTTTATACAGATGTTACATACTTACCCTGCTTATCTTATTATTTGCTGCACCGTTTATATTCTGGCTTGTATTATTTTCCATACCTTGCTATGTCCCCTGAGGACCTGGATATGGATTTTGTCCCCAGATTTTGCAGAACAGGTTTACCCCGAGGTTTACGGGACCGCAGCAGGAGGAGCCGATCCAGGAGCTGCACCACCATCTGAGGGCGAGGTCTTAGCTGAAGACTTCCCTTGAGCATCCATGTTCATGCTCATATTTATTATTTATTTCCGTCTTTTCTTTTCTGGTCTGTAGAACCATTGTACTAGATATTTATCGGGTTGTTCCCCGAAGTACTTTGTGAGACTTGCTGATAATTTACATTCCTTATTTATTCTGTGGATCATATTTTATATCTTGTGTGGATGAGATTAGTTGTGCCATGATTGTCGTAGACTTGTTTTACAGCTTAAGTATGCCCTGATGGATCCATTATATTGAGTTGGTCCATCGGTACGTACTGCTGGCCATTGCCACGTGTCTAGTCCCACGGTATTTTGGGACTGGGGCGTGACAACCTTACTGCAGACTGAGGACTCCACAATAACCTACAGTTGCACACAGTTGCACAGCAGCAAGGGTGTCAGTGCCAGTGTAGTTTGGGAATGGAAGGAACAGCAGCAGCAGCTCCAAGTCTCGATCACCTTGATGCAGTCCACTGCAAGCCACAACAGGTATCAGTGGCCAACTGTTATTCAATTTCTGTGAGCTAGGGGATTTCGAAGTTGCAGTTAGTTCATTAGGTTCTAGAGATAGTTATGTATACTTTTAATAGGTATATTGGTTTAAGTACTAGTTGATCAATAAATTGTTTAATTTGGTAATTACCTTGTTAGGAATATTAGAGCAGTTGAAGTTTAGATATGGTCAGTAGAAGGGTATATTGGTTTGAGTTATAAGCTATTGGTTTCAGTCTTTCAATATGAGTATTTAGCCAGTGGTGAGTTAACTCATTTGGTTGGCATTTGATAGTGTTAGAAGTTAGTTAGTGAGATAGATATTTAGTATTAGTATCAATCCAGTTTTGAGGTATAGAGCTAGTTAATAGTTATGTAACTAGTAAATTAGTTATATTATGGTGTAGTTAGATAGCTAGTATTGAGCTTGAGTATCTAGTTAGGTGTGATACGCCTTAGTGTAAGGCCAAGGTATCCAAATCAAGTTGTTTTGATATAGTATTAAAATGTTTGGCTTGTATACATATATAAAACCATATTTTCATAATTAGAAACCTGCGTATCTTAGGATACGACTTCTTGAATGCTCTGTTATGTGTTAGCTTAGCTAGTTTAGCATAGTTCCATAGTATTTTGACTTAGTGACTTAGCTTTTAACTCTTGCAACCTAGATCTCATCGGTTTGACTTAGAAATGGCGTATCGACCTAGAATTTCATCAACTTCAGTTATTTTCTTTATCAAACCTTGTATTGATGCAACATACCATATATAGGTTGTGAGACACCGGCTTGGGCATCGAGAGACACACCTTGCTCAGGACGTCATGCGAGTACATTTCTCTGATTGTTTTCAATTCATAATATTGTATATATGCATGTTCTAGAATTGTATACATTGATCCCGATATAGTGATTTTCACGGACTAGTGCTATATGGATCCCGTCATGAGGTGTTATCCCCTACCGTGTTCAGCGGGTACTCGTGTACATTGTATCTCATCGTGTATACTGGTATTGATGTTACTTCGTGTTCACATACTGCTCGTGTTCAGTGTGCTTATTCGTGTACACCCACCGCTCGTGTTCGGTGGTTATGATATTCGTGTACACCCACTGCTCGTGACAGTGGTTATATTTTCGTGTTCGTAGCGTGTCGTGATTGGATCCATCGGTATTAGTTGGGGGTGGGAGAGTAGGAGTTGATTATGTGATCAAAGCCATTGTTACAAATCGTGTACATTCTGATTACATACTTCACTTGTAATCCGTCTTACCTGATCATGTTCACCCAACCCGATCACATAATGAACTCGTATTCTAAGGCACATTAGATAGTTTAGATTGCAGTTTACTTCATCATATTGCTGATATCCATATTGTTAATCTACATACCCTCGTACATTACCTATATATATCTTGTTCATCTTTCATATGTTCAGTGATTTTGTATTTTATTTCTATATCTGTTTATATGCTCGATTATGTTATTGGAACTGCTTTCAGAGGTATGTACTTCGCTCCAATCCTGACTGGATAATTTTTTTCCAGATGACTGGCTTCTAGAGCAGTGTCCTACCTACTACGGGCCGCAGGACGGCGTTCCTATAGAGGACACTCTTATTGACCAGGGAGACTTAGTAGCAGAGCCCGAGGAGGTTTAGACTATTTTGTATCTGAGATTGTATTAGACTATTTCTTTAAGGATTCACATCTTATATATTATTTTAGATTATGGATTTGTACTTTTATTCTTCTTCGTTATTTCCATTCGTGCATATTTTCTTCCTTAGCTTGTTTTGTGATTGAGTTTAGTTATTCATGTGAGATACCATATTGCTCCTCCGTTCAGAGTTGAGATGTTTGAAAGGTACTATATATATTGTTGAGATGTTAGATAGTTAGAGATGACCCAGACAGCGTTCTACTGCCGATTCTGCGGTGTAGGCTGGCGTAACCACGTACTCGTGCCCGAATATCCGGGTGCGGGTCGTGACAAATCATGATCTCTACCTCTGATAAAGGCAAGAGGTCATCCTCCAACAACGACCATCCTCGTGGTTCCAAAGGAAAAGAAGCTCTGGCGATCAATACGTCCAGGCAAAATACTGCGGCAACCACACAGACGAAACCTGGGACTTCCAGGCCCATTGAAGTATACTCTTTTGACGACGACGATATTTCGAGCATATTCGAGTGTCTAGTCAAAAGCAGCAAGATTACACTCCCCGAGGTAAAGCGGCCTAATAAAGTAGGCAGTACCAATAACCCTAAGTACTGTATTTTTCATAGGTACATACATCATCCGACAAAGGCGTGTTATGTACTAAAGAGAAAAATCCAGGAGTTGATCGACGCTAAGGCCATCACTCTAGGCAATAGCAAGAAGACGGTCACCGCCAACATGATCTCTCTCCAATTTGGCAATCTGCCTCCTCAAGAAGTTCTGGTTGGTGTTGTACCTATTTCTCGGACAATGATGAACATCGTTAATCTCCCTCCAGCCAGGGGTCAAAATCATGACCTGGTACCCCTAACTACCCAGCATGGTGAGATTATGTGGGTTCATCCTGATCTGGTGTCAGAGATCGAGGAAGAGACTCAAGCTGCTAAGGTTAAGTCTAAAAAGAACTCGAAGCGTAAACCATGTCATATGGTTGTGATATCCTCGACATCCGAAGAAGAGGTTTTGGCTACCGGAACCCGTTCAGGGAAAGCTTACCTCAAGGACTATGGAGGAAATCAGGAAGATGCATCGCCAGACACTTCAGCTGCCAAACTTCCAGAACCTGAACCTGTCATACCAGAGGCAGGTCCTTCTAGACCAACTTCGGCGGATAAGGGCAAGCAAAAAGAAGTGCGTTTTGATAAACCTTTGAAGAATATTCAAAACAAAGGTTTAGAAAAACCATATAACTTCGACATCCTGGCCCAATTGGCTAATACACCAGCCAGATTGTCCATTTTTGAACTACTCAGGCTCTCCAAAGACACTCGTCAAGCCCTGAGTGAAGCATTAATGCAGGCGGATGCATACTTGACCCAGCTCAAGTCCCCTGATGAAGAACCTGTGGCATGTCCTCAATGCCATAGCATGATGGAGGTAGTCCCGAATATCACTTTCACTCAAGATGATATGCTGTTAAAACATAACAAGCATGGCAGACCCCTCTATTACACCTGATACGTCGGTTCCATGGAGGTCGACCGGATTCACATAGATCCGGGATCATCGATCAGCATCATTCCACATAGTCTGCTCAGACCGCTGAGGGTTCCTACCAGCGAATTAGCTTATACCACCACTACAATCGTGGGCTTCAACGCCAAGAAAAGTAAGCCGTTGGGGAAGATTCGTCTGAGGATCCAGATTGGGGCCCTCAGATCAGTGGCTACATGCTATGTCATTGATTCAGAGGTGTCCTACAACATTCTGCTGGGCAGACCATGGATCCACGATCACAACATTGTTCCTTCGACTCTACATCAATGCTTCAAATATGTAGACGCCCAAGGAACAGTATAAACGGAGTTTGCTGACCTTAACCCGTTTAAGGGAGTAGAATCCTACTACTCCGATGCCATATTGTACACCCAAGACTACATGAAGGAGGTGTCAGGCAAGATAGAGGAGGAATCCCACCGGGAGCCAGAAGAACCCTCTGTCGAGCAACCTCTGTCAATCAAGGTGAAAGGGCGGACCACTCGTCCGAAAGTCATGGAACCCATGGCTATCCACTTGAACAAAATCAAATCAGGAGGAGGAAGTAATCCCCTAGTGATCACTTTAAACCAGAAACCTCCACCTTGGTCATCAACCTCCGGCGTAACAAGCAACCGACCGATGTAAATACAACAAGGAATATAGTTTCTGACGATAATAAAGATTTTCCTTTCCAGTATATTGACGCTCAAATTCCAAATCAGGAATCCTCTCCCCATAACGATATAGAACCTATAACACAAAAATTCTTGGAAGCTATAGACTCCTATCATCCATATGTGTGGGAAGTAGCATCACCATCTAATGTCATCACGACATATGGGCCACATGAGGATTCTATCTTTACTGTCCCGCCTACTCGCAGCAATCAGCATCCAATAGTCTTCGATCGCATGTGCAATGAATCGACTGCACAAGAAGATTCCTACGAGTCCGATGCTGGAAAAATACAGGTTCACAGATATAGCCCACAAGCTTTGAAGATTATGCAAAGTATGGGTTATGACTTGAAGCTGGAACCAGGTCTTAACTATGGGAAAGGCAGGCGAATGCCGTTGCACGGTGATCCCTACTGTCAACGAACTCATTTTGGGTTAGGGTATACCACTTCCTTTGCAACTTCTGAGTCTAGTGAGGATATCTTTTCCTCTTCTCAAAATGGCTCGTCGTCCTCTGGCTCATATGATGATCTCGAACGAGCATCATCAGTAAATACGGTATTGACAGATTCTCTCGAAGCAGACGAACAAGAATCTGAACCGTTTGAGAATGACTCTTGGGCTCAGCAAATGGATACACAATGGGAACTTAGGTTCGAACAGAGAGAACCTCCCACTGAAGATAAAGTTATCCAAGTTGATGTTGGGGATGAAATTTTACCAAAGCCGATATTTATCAGTAACAATCTTTCCGAAGAAGAAAAGGAAGAAATGATCCAGCTGATAAAAGAATATATCGATGTCTTTGCGTGGAATTATGAGGATATGCCAGGTCTTGATCCAAAAGTGGCTACTCATAAGCTCAACATATTGTCCAATTCAAAGCCTATAAAGCAGCACCAACGCCGGTTCCGCCCAGATATGATGGATGCCATTAAAGCTAAAATCAAGAAGTTGATAGCCTGCGGGTTCATCCGGGAAGAACAACATCCTGACTGGGTCGTCAATGTCGTCCCAGTCATGGAGAAAAATGGGAAAGTGCGTATTTGTATCGATTTTCGAGATCTGAATGCAGCCTGTCCTAAGGATGAGTTCCCTCTTCCCATTACAGACGTCATGGTCGATAATACGTGCAGTTTTGAGCGCATATCTTTCATGGACGGATTTTCAGGATACAACCAAATCAAGATGCATCCTGAAGACGAGAAGCATACTGCCTTCCGGATACCATTGGGAGTATATTACTATACTATCATGCCCTTCGGACTGAAGAATGCCGGGGCTACGTACCAACGAGCTATGAGTAACATATTCCATGAGCACTTACGCAAAACAGTAGAATGTTATGTGGATGATATAGCTGTCAAAAGCCGCATCAAGGATAATCACATCCAAGACTTAAAGATAGTGTTTGAGTTGATGCGCCAACACCAACTCAAAATGAATCCTACAAAGTCCTTTCTTGGTGTATCTAGTGGCAAATTCCTGGGATTTGTCATTACCGCTAAAGGCATTCAAGTGGACCCTGATAAAGTGAAGGCCATCTTAGAAATACGACCATCCCGTAATCTGAGAGAACTCAGGGGATTTCAAGGTCGTCTGGCTTATATCCGGAGATTCATATCCAACCTCTCTGGGAGATGTCAACCTTTTTCCCGCCTGATGAAGAAAGGTATGTCCTTCATATGGGACGAAGCCTGTCAACAAGCGTTTTTGCTGTATGTTCGAGCAATGGATCATTCTTTGGGAGCTCTCCTCGTATAGAAGAATAATGAAGGTCATGAAAAGGCTATCTACTATTTAAGCAGGATGATGGTCGGAGCTGAACACCGGTACAATCCAGTAGAAAAAGAATATTTGGCCCTAATGTTCGTCATTCAGAAGACACAATATTACGTCACAGGCCAAACTATTCATATTATCTCTAGGATCAATCCTCTTCGGGTATTGATGAACAAGCCATGTGTTCTTAATTCCCGACTCGCGACTTGGGCGATGTTATTAACACCATATGATATGGTGTATGTCCCTCATAAGTCCATCAAAGGCCAAGCATTGGCTGATTTCTTAGCGGCTCATCCAATTCCGGAAACCTCTAAACTATACGAGGACATTTCCGACGAAGTTGCAGAATATAATTTCACAATGGAAGGCGTTACCTGGCAGCTATTCTTCGATGGTGCCTCCAGGACTGGTCCCAAGGGAAACATAGTTTCAGGAGTAGTAATTGTCCTGGTCACTTCGGATAAACTCGTCATCTATCGAGCATATTCTTTTAGCGAACCCTACTTTAATAATATGGCGGAATATAATGCACTGCTAATCGGGTTACAAGTCGCTAAAGAATTGGATGTCGAATACTTGGAAGCTTTCGGTGATTCTCAACTGATCGTCAATCAGGTCAGAGGAACATATGAAGTCCGCAATCCAGATCTCATTCCTTATCACCAAGCAACGATCGAGATAGCCATGTCTTTCAAAGGGTTCTTCCTAGAGCATGTGCCTCGATCTCAAAATTTGGAAGTTGACGCCCTAGCCAGCCTAGCTGCAGATCTAGCTATTCCTATAAGAAGGCAGAATTCGGTGATCCTTCTTAATAGAGATTTATTCTGTGTGAAAAATAACTTTCACATAGAACGCAGCTACGCTGTGAACACGGTTCCTCCTAAGAGAGACTGGAGAAGTCCCTTTATAGATTTTGTGGCATACGGAGTCTTACCAGAGGATCCTAAAGAAGCAGTATCCATCAAAAGACGATCATTACGCTTCTATTTTGATATATCTTCACAATGTCTATATCGCCGAACATACGACGGACTGCTATTACGATGTCTCTCCGATGATGATGCACAGCGAATTATCCGTGAAGCTCACGACGGCGTATGCGGAGCACATCAACCCGATCCTAAGTTACAGGATTGTATCAGGAGGATGGTCTACTACTAGCCTACTATGATCGCAGATGCAATAAAATATGCAAGACAATGCAAAGCCTGCCAGATTCATACAAATTTTATACATCAACCTTCTGAACATTTACATCCTACGATTGCATCCTGGCCTTTTGAAGCATGGGGTATGGATATCATTGATCCTATTCACTCGTCTTTTTCCAGAGGTCATCAGTTCATATTGGCCATTACGGATTATTTCTCCAAATGGATGAAGGCGATCCCTCTTGCTGAGGTAAAAATATCCAACGTGATCAGCTTCATGTCATTTATCGCTTCGGGATACCCCAAAGAATAATTCATGACAATGGGCCTCAATTCATCAGCCAAGCATTTCATCGATTTTGCGATAAAAATCAGATACAAAATATGGCCTCTACGGTATACAATCCTGCTGCTAATGGTTTGGCAGAAGCTTTCAACAAAACCATTATTAAACTCTTAAAAAAGTTCGTCTCTTCGAACAAAAGAAGCTAGGAGAATGTCTCTGGGCATACCGCACAACAGTACGAGCACCGACGGGTTATCCCCATTCTTATTAGTCTACGGTTGTGAAGCAGTTCTCCCCATTGAAATCCAAATTTCATCACTCAGAATAGCAGTAGCTAATGAGTTGACTCAGAAAAATAATGATCGACTACGGCTTCAAGAGCTAGAAGGATTAGACGAGAAACACCTTCAAGCTCAACAGCGCATTGCATTCTACCAAGTGCGCATCTCCAGAGCTTTTAATCGAAAAGTGAAAGAGAGAGTGTTCAAAGTTGGCGAGCTAGTTCTAGCTGTGAAAAGGCCAATGATCATTACACACAAAAGTAAGGGTAAATTCCAGTCCAAGTGGGAGGGCCCTTATGTGATTGAAACGACGTTTTCAATGGCGCCTACAGATTAGCCAAGCCTAACGGAGATCTGATAATGGCTCCTATCAACGGCAAATTCCTGAAGAGGTACTATGCTTAATCTCCTTTGCTCAACGGAGTATGGTAAAGATCTCATTATGACAACACTACGTCCAAAGAACTGGTTGGATCATATTCTATCATGTTCTCATGACCTCTGAATAGATATGTTTAACTAATTTGGAACTTCAAAACCTATCACGTCCATATTACCTCTGATAGTGTTTTGTATACAAATTTAGTTGGATCATATTCTATCATGTCCATATAACCTCTGAATAGATATATCCAGCTGAAGATTATCGAAAGTATATCACGTCCATATTACCTCTGATATCACTTTCACCCTAGCCTATCATTTATATTCAAAAATGATGGGTCCACAAAGTCAGATGAAGTTTCTTTATTAACTCCGGGAAGAGGAAGCGACCTTCTTTCTCTTAGCAGTGGAAGTCTGTTTAGGTGTCATGGCGATTCTAAGTTTTCAAGAAGGAGACGAAGAAGAAGGGTTCTTGGAAAGCAAGGGTTTTGGGAAGGCAGATAAAAGTTTTCTCTCTCTAGCCCTTGGACTATTTATAGAGTTTGGATAACTCTTCGAATCCCTAACCAAATCCGATATTTAATATTCTGTTATGATTTTGGGCCACGTCAGCCTATCATTTAGGGAAGACGGATAGTCAGCGGATTCAAAAAATTTCGCGCAAAGCAGATCTACGATTTTATGCTAAGGAGCTTTTTACGCTCAGAGGCTACAAATCTACGGTTTTACGCTCAGAGGCTATAAGTCTATGGTTTTACGCCCGGATGCTTTTGCGCTCAGTAACTTTTATGCTCGAGAGGCTACAAACCTACGACTTTACGCTCAGAGGCTACAAATCTACGATTTCACGTTCAAAAGCTTTTTACGCTCAGTGGCTACAAATCTACGATTCTACGCTCGAAAACTACAGACAGCCAATTACAAGGGTTCCACACAGAAGAGGCCCATTTTTGGTTGCAAAACATTCCAAGTACCTGAAATATACAGGGTTCAACATTGAAAGACGACTCTTCTTCTTGGGTCATTTGGAAGTTCATCCACAGTCCGGCCAAAATACTTTACAAAAGTTCAAATATGGCTTGGTCGACAAAAATTTCTCGTCCTTTCCAGAGGACTTTCGGGAAACTATTCTTAAAGATGATAATCTGAACAAGAATTCTTCGCATCAGAAGTGACAGTTCAGAAATTCTATATGACTCCTCGTCTAAGACAGCATGACAGTTTGGATTTTCAATCTAAGTGCTAAGGAGTTTTCTACGCGTCCTCTGCTAAGCGTAAAAGATGGTACAAGTTCAGATATTTATTTTCTCAGAGTCGATGTAAATATTCAGACGTGTCGAAGATGCACACTATTCAGACTTCATCACAGCAAATATGGCAAATCATCAGATGCGTAAAAAAAGACAATTTTATTAATCATGATTACATATGATGGAAATCCAGTCTACAAAGGATTTTTCATCTTCATGATTACATATGATGGAAACTTTTTATTTACAAAGGGTTTCTCATTTTAATATCACGCCAAGAATCTGTTCTGTCAGGTTCTCATATTGGTGGAGATATTTTCTATCTTATATAGCAGTTCATCGTCTTCCACAGTCGATGAACAAGAAAATGATAAATGGCGGAAGGATACACAACTGGGCTTGTCTAAATTATTCAAGCCCATCCTCCATACGCCATGGCAGGCATGCCCTAGAAATTGTGTTGGGTGTTCAGAACCCAACTCAATACTGGAAGACAGGGCCAAACTGCCTACCATCGTCCAGCGTCATAACGGGAGAAAATATAGCTTGCAAGCTGTGTGGTCGAATGCGACCCTTCCTCTCTCCTGGACGAATCGCCATATAAAATTGCTGATTATCCCGAGCAAAGGAAGCTATGATATCCTTCCATGATACATCGTTGCAGAAGATATTTGCTCGAAGATGCCTCTTTTTATGGCTCCTTACATGCTGGAAGAACATGATCTTCTTCTTCCTCAAGTCAACCCGACGAATCTCGGCAACCATCTCTCTTGTTGGTGAAGGAAGTGTGGAAAAACAGGTTAACACACTCGCCTTTTTATAGGCAGAGGAGAACACGTCGAATCCCAACAAAACTCCTAAAAATCTGTCGAGAAATCAGCCTCGTGGAATGAGTCAAACTTGACCATTTCATGCTTCATTCAAAGTGTTTCAAATTACGAGGAATTTGAAAACTTTGAAGGGGGTCTTGTAGAAGCATAAAAAATACGCTGGAGAATCATACGCGTAAAACCCTCAATATACAGGAAGCTCGCGTAAAACAGAGCTCCAGCACTGGGCGTCGTAAAACATGACTCCAGAGCCATCGACGTACAGCAGAGCTTTAACTCTATTCAGCATAAAGCATAGCTCCAGAACAGCCCGCGTAATGCAGTATTTCCAGACTGCTCCAACGTAAAAAGGTTATTACATCGCCACTTTGGCGTAAAACCTGCTTGCTTTTAATGCAGCGGAAAGTTGTACGAGGATCTCTTCGTATTCCTCAAATGAACCTGTCAGATCAAGCAGTGAACCTGACTCCTAACAAAGAGTACAGCACGACAACCGAGAGGATGGCTGTTATGATAATTCTGCACAGAGCCCCAAACTATCGTTTAGTGACACAATCCTTGATATAAGACGTTATTTACGCATCCAAGGGATACGTTGCCTGTTTTATATAGGCAGAAGTGAGCTTTTACGCTCAGAAAGAGACAAAACCAACCGCCACGTCAAAAGCTATAATTAGGGCTAAAACATCCACATCACCATCCCCGCACATTACGCCGACCTGACTATTTTCAGCTATAGGAGCACGCTGTACGCTATCTCCTCGAATTATGCCAAATCAAGCTATATTTGTAAAGCATCAGGCTTCTACGCCTAATTGGCTTCTATGCCAACATGACAGATATTTGGCTTCTACGCCAACTTGACTACTACTTGGCTTTTACGCCATTAGAGCAGCTATTTGGCTTTTACGCCAACGAGATAGTTATTTGGCTTTTATGCCAACCGTCTCTACGCAAGGAGTAGTTATCTACGTGGCTTGCATGCCGTGATCTTCGACGAGCAGTTATACGTATTACCTCATAATGGGACACGCGTCACATGCCAATTCAGAAGATCATTCATACGTGGGTAGCAGTTATTGTAACCGCCGCGTAAAAGGTGTAGTTCTCCTGTTCGGCTTCTACGCCGACGGTAGCTGAACTCTATAAATAGAGACCTCCGTCACGGGGGTCCAAGGAGGTCGAAGGGTTAAAAAGGTCGAATCCAAGGAGAGAAAAGTATAGAGAGCTTTGGTAACGAGAGTTCAAGCCCTTCTGCAGTCTTTGAAGCTTCTTTTTCGTCTTCTACAGCACTTCCTAATCATCGTGTGGTCCAAGGGACAAAGTGATCGACCGCAGATCAGACTCCTATAACAATATTTCCCCAGAATCAAATTTTTGTACTTAACATCCTCGTATAGGATTAATTGTACTTCTTTTTCTTGTTTGTAAACCAAAGAAAGGGTTTCGTATAAATCTAGTTTTTATTTCTTTCATTTATTATCAAACAATAATATTCAAGAAATAATGAGGATACAAGAAAACCCTAATCTTAGCTTTAATCCATGCAAGATATACTTGTCTAGGTTAAAGCTCCAAGCCTAATCTTTCACTCTACACCAAAAGATGTTCTGAAACCATACTTTAGGCCTCAAGACCAAAATCCAAGCAAGATCCAAGCTCTTGCTTAAGGAAGAGGAAGAGGAGAAAGAAAAAGAGTGAAATAAGAGAGGAGAGAGAAAATAAAAGGGTTATATGAAAGGTGGGATTAAATTCTAACCATATGCTTGGCTAAATCATTGATCCAGTCAGCCCCTAAAAATCTCAACCATCCAAAGAAAACAAAGAATCCAATGGTCCAAAGGGTGAATCGAGTAATCAACTGATTCTGAGAAAATAACAGCCATGCAGAATACAATCGGTATTTCGTGAAGTACCGTTGGTTTTCCGATATGACTCTAACTTCTCAATTTCAAAAAATTTCAGGAATCCATTCTACGTATGGGTCCTAGCACAGGTCTATCGCAATGTCAATGGGTACTCTACAAGTCTCGGGTAGTCTGGTAAGAAATATAGTTATCACAAACAGAAAAGCTTTATGTTGCATAAGTCATTAATAGTTTTCTCAAAAAATAGGTGTTTTGTACGATACCTAAAATCCAGGAATCAGAAAATCTCCAATAAAGGAAAACTATCAATATATAAAATTTAGAAAATCGAGAAATATAATATACAGTACATGAATTTGTATTCATATACAAATACCGATACTGTGAGACGAGCCTCACAACGAGCCCTACTAAAGGTCTCAAATTACATGTGCTTATACATCAATACCAGTTACTCTTGTTATTCCTAGGCTGAATCGATATCCCAGTGTCCCGAATATCGTTCGAGGAACTAAACCTTGTGTTGCACAAGTTGTCCATAACAATACATGCATATGCAACTTAGCTATCAAAATAATATGTATGATAACATAAACTTAAAATAACTATGCAACACATTATTTTTGTACTCTACATTCCTCGAGCCACCGCTCGTAATTCATTACTTTCCAATCCAGAGATTACCACACTTATTTACTTCTCAATCATGGGATTTCTATACTGGCAACTCAACGGTCCCAAACTTTTTCATATTTTCCTTTTTTTGTAACAATAGTACAATATTCTACATGTCTATAATAGTAATACAATATTTTATATGTCTATAACACAGTAACATATTTCATATTTCTATATAGCAAGTTAACCATAATTATATTACTCTTTTTTATCTTGATTCTTTTACTTTAGTATTAACAATCTTATGGAATATAAAAATAAAGAGTAAGAATAGTTCTATTTATTAAAGTGTGAATGTAAATGAGAAAATGATCAAAACTACCCATCATGACGAATTGCTCTTCATCGTGATCATAATTTTATTTGAATAATACCTCTACATGAATCCAAATCCAACTAGGCCCTTCGAGCAAATAAGCCAACATAATGCACTGTGCGGAGTGAGACATTACATAATACACTACTCAGAAAAAATTTTGTCCTCGAAACTTAAAAAAATATACTCATCCCTCTATATGAATGGACCAAATGAAGAAAACTCCTTACTCATTGCTGATTAAAGCTCCCATGTTCTTTGACTGGATGACCACCAAAATACACATATGAAGACCCAAAACAATTATAAAATACCTCAATACAAGAAAATTATTTTTTTTGATGCTTTATAAATGTCGGGAAAAGTCCAAAAACTTTGGCATAGGTTAAGCCGCCGTTTTACCAACGTTTCCTACAAACATCGTTGCCCTAATTGAGGATTTACGACATTTCAGATAAACTTTGATATAAGTAAAGACGACATTTATAGGAACATTTAATAAACGTCAGGAATTGCGTATCTATGAGTGACAATTTTCTAAGGTTTCAACAAAATTTCGAGAATTTGACTGCTTTTTCAACATTTGCAAAATATTAGGATTTACTTTTCCAATATTTTTCCAAAATATTAGGATTTGATAATAATGGGTGACAATTTTCTAATGTTTTAACAAACACATTGAGAATTTAACTTGTCACGGCCCGCACCCAGTACAGGGGTACAAGTCGGGAACAACGTCCAGCCTACGCTGTAGAATCGGCGGTAGAACGCTGTTTGGGTAATCTATCTAACAATATAATAAGCCACCAACAATATCAATATGCTCAATCACAGATCTAAGATGAAAATAAGCACGAATCAGATAAAGAATAGAATAGTCACATACAACTCATGAGTCTAAAATAATAACATCAATGAGTCTGAAGAAATACTAAACAATAAGCTGGAGACAAATCCATTACAAAGAATACTAAGAAGCTACTAGTCCCGGGTCATCTGTCTCAGTCGAGATAAGTCCCTCCTGAGCCAGGGTCTCTGACTCTAAGCCCACAACATCTCTAACAGAGTAATGTGTAGGGTACCACTCCTCAGTGTCATCTGAGAAAAATATATTCAGTCAGGAAAGGAGCAGAGTACATCTCTAACAGTAGTTCTAATCAATGATATAAACTATGCAGTAAATAGATATGAATATACAAGCTGCAATAATAGATACAAGAGATATACAATAAAGAAAATACTTTAAATAAATACAAGAATGAACAATATGGCAAAGAACAAGAATACTAAATGACTAAGTGAGTGAGTACTAGCTTTAACATGTGGTCAGCTTGGGAACTTGATACAAGATTTATAGCCTGACTAATCATACGTGCGGTGTATGATTAACACTATTTAAGATCAAGACATGATACAAGAAGGGTATGATCACATATCTACACTACATACTCTCCAACTCCGACTGGTATAGTGGATCCAACCATGGTACGCTATGGCATGGGATTCTCTAAGAAGATAGAGACTCTTCCC